>CM040800.1:37845231-37922731 GCA_022829025.1 Squalius cephalus | reverse complement strand
TTCCGTCATGCGCTGAATATCCAGTCTGCGCTGTGGCGATAGCTGAGCTATCATAGACAGCGAGTCCAGTTCTGTGCCCAGAAAAGATATTCTCTGACTGGGAGACAGTGAACTTTTCGCCCAGTTGAGTTTGAGACCTAGATCCTCGAGATGTTTGAGTAATATGGTCCTGTGTTCTATGAGCTCTGAGTGTGACTGAGCTCGAACCAGCCAATCGTCCAAATAGTTCAAAAACTCGCATTCCCCGAGGTTTCAGGGGAGCGAGGGCCGCGCCCATGCACATCGTGAATGTACGGAGTGCTAGGGACAGGCCAAACGGTGGGACTGTGTATTGATCGAATCTCAAAAATCGCCTGTGACGTGACGCTATTTGTATTTGGAAATACGCGTCCTTCAGATCTATTGACATAAACCAGTCCCCCTTGGAGAATTTGCGAGAGGATTTTCCTGGTTGTGAGCATCCTGAACCGGCGTTTCAAAAGCGCTTTGTTCAGCCGTCTTAGATCTAGAATGGGTCTGAGACCCCCGTCTTTTTTTCGGTACCAGAAAATATCTGCTGTATAGACCCCCTCTGAGCTTGAGATAAAGGCTCTATGGCCCCTTTGCTCAACAGTTTCGCAATTTCGGCTCGAAGTAGATGTGCTACTTCCTTTTCTACCGTGGTTTCAATTCGCGTCGAGCGAACTGTAGCGAATAGCCTCTTTCTACAATGTTCAGCACCCATTCTGATACCCCGGGAAGCTTTGCCCACGCATTTGCATGAATAGCTAGGGGTTGAATGAGATTTGGGCTCTGGCCGTGACATAGTGGCGGCCGGAGAGCTTCGGTATGCTGTAACATAGACGCCGCGCTTGCAGCGTTCGAGGCGGGGGGTGCGCTGATCACAGCGGGCAGCCTGCCCGCGCTCGACTCTCTTATGGCGGCTTGCTGAGAGAGAGCGAGCGGGGGGGAACCCATGGGGCTCGTCATGTCTGTGAGTGAATGTGGGCGCGGGACAGGGGGCACATTTACTACACTGAAAACACCGTCGGCTTGAGCTGACTGTATGTGTGTTGGTTTCGTTTTTACAGAAACCGAGAGACATGCAGTGTGTAGTGTTTGTGGGCACTGGGTCGTGGGCACATTCACTACATTTAGTGCGCAATCGACGTGAGTCGATTTTATGTGCGTGAGCCCTGTGGGGCGGGCTGTGCCTGTGTGTAGGAATGAGCACTGGGCATTTTTACTACACTCATAATACCATCAGTCGTGGCCGGACATTTAACGCACAATCGACATGAGCCGATTTTATTTGTGCGAGCCCTGGGCTTGTCATGTCTGTGAGTGAATGTGGGCGCGAGACAGCGGGCACATTTACTACACTGAAAACACCGTCGGCTTGAGCTGACTGTATGTGTGTTGGTTTCGTTTTTACAGAAACCGTGAGACATGCAGTGTGTAGTGTTTGTGGGCACTGGGTCGTGGGCACATTCACTACATTTAATGCACAATCGACATGAGTTGATTTCATGTGTGCGAGCCCTGAAATGTGGCGGGCTGTGCTTGTGTGTAGGAATGAGCACTGGGCGTGGGCATTTTACTACACTCATAACACCATCGGCCGTGGCCGGAATACCAGAAATACACTCTTTATGAGATTTATCTGGGCCAAAGTAAAAACGGCGTTTGTGTGCAGGCAAACGGGCTGTGGTACCGGCTTGTTTTCTGCAGAATACACTGGAACAGTCGCATTTTCTGGAACTGAACGAGCGAGAAGTTTTGGTGGAAGTCTGGCCGCAGCGGGACTTGAACACTGTCGTTTTCCTAGGAGGGGTGGGGTAGCTTTCTTGTAACGTAAAGATAAACTAGCCCCTTTGAAGGAAAACATCCATCCAGAGAGCGTCATCATGTCCTGTGACGGCGGTCGTTTGCAGGCGTGCGTGTATTACAACAGGCTCGTTCACTGCAATATTGACATTTCCAGTCGCCTGAACTTAGGAGGGAACTGAGAAATGTGTGAGAAATGGAGGTTGGTCCGGCCTCGGCGGGACTAAAACACTCTTTTCTCCTTTCGCCAGTGAGTGACGCGCGCGAGCTGAGCACAGGGGCGGGGAAGCTCTCCTGTGACGTAAAGAGAGATAGCCGTCCGCTTCTGACATCCCCTGCGAGTCTTCAGAGTCGCCACGGCATCAGCTCGCAGTGAGGGCAGCTGCCGTCGGCGAGCGCGAGAGCTGCATGTTTCTCACCCAGGCAGGAAACACGGATGACATAGCGGTCCACGTCGCTGAGTGGGGCTCGGCACGAGCCACAGGAAAGGGGCATCTTGAAAAAGACGCCCGGCTCTTTTAGTGCAATGAGAGTGTGTGTCGCGGCGGCGAACACACACACACACAAAACACAGTAGAGGAGAAAAGGATATAACGCCGGATAGCGCAGCAGGAACGGCGACTGAAGGCGGTGCGGCCAGCGGCTTCAGATGCAGTGGCTTGTCCCGCTGAAAAGGCTTTTTCTGACGGTGCGGCTTCTTTCTCTCAGGATCCAGCGATGCGTGAGCTTCGCTGAAGAGATGAAAAATCAGTGGAATATCTCACTTCAATATCTCGCGGAAAAGAGATTTCCCCATAGCGTAAGATATTACGCAGTACGAGAGAACCTCTCGTAAGAGAACTGCAGTGAACCAAAGACAGTCTCAAAAACACGCTTTGAAATCGCTGGTGTTTCTGACGTCACAAACTACCTTGTAACCAATCAGATCAACGTGTGATCGTCAACCAGTGGATCTCTGAGCTGAGTGAGTGAGTGGAGGCGGGGCGCATTTGCATATTCATAGAACCACGCATACTAAATGAGGCAAGGGTGTCGAGTTACATTCAAGATATTTTAAGGCATGAAGACATTTTTTAAATATGTAATTTTGGTGATGAAAGATGAGTTTTAAGGGATAAAGTGATTGACTACAGGCGGACTTTAATAGTTTGATCAGTTCAGAGAGAGGAAGAGCAGATCTGCAGTTACTGACAGTGAAGCCAGCAGGTTTAGAGCAATGACAGAAAGCAGGAGTAATATCATGAGCGCTGAGATGCCGAACCTGCTCTGAGTTCTCAGGGTAAATCTGGAAGACGGCGCGCGCTCCTCTCGCCTGCAACAACAACACCATCATCCTCATCCTCATCATCATCATCATTATCATCAGTGAGTTCCTGCTGTGTGTCAGTGATGTCAGACTCACCAGTGTGGAGTAGAGCGAGCTGAAGAAGCGGTACAGTCTCTTCGGAGGACTGTGTGTTTTCTTATCTGCGTTACACAGCCACTGCAGCGCTGAAATACTGACGCAACAACACACACACACTCATCATGTGACTCCACACAAGCTGCTCACACACACCTCTCCACGAGCTCATACCTCACACACACACACAGCTCTCCACGAGCTCATACCTCACACACACACACAGCTCTCCACGAGCTCATACCTCACACACACACACCTCTCCACAAGCTCATACCTCACACACACAGCTCTCCACGAGCTCATACCTCACACACACACACCTCTCCACAAGCTCATACCTCACACACACACACCTCTCCACAAGCTCATACCTCACACACACACACACAGCTCTCCACGAGCTCATACCTCACACACACCTCTCCACGAGCTCATACCTCACACACACACACAGCTCTCCACGAGCTCATACCTCACACACACACACCTCTCCACAAGCTCATACCTCACACACACACACACAGCTCTCCACGAGCTCATACCTCACACACAGCTCTCCACAAGCTCATACCTCACACACACACCTCTCCACAAGCTCATACCTCACACACACACCTCTCCACGAGCTCATACCTCACACACACGCAGCTCTCCACGAGCTCATACCTCACACACACACACACACACACACACACACACACACACACACAGCTCTCCACGAGCTCATACCTCACACACACACACACAGCTCTCCACGAGCTCATACCTCACACACACACACACACACACACACACACAGCTCTCCACGAGCTCATACCTCACACACACACACACACACACACACACACACACACACACACACACAGCTCTCCACGAGCTCATACCTCACACACACACACACACACACACACACACAGCTCTCCACGAGCTCATACCTCACACAGCCGTCGAATGTGCCCGATCTGAAGGGCATCCCCTGACCCATGTCTGCCAGCACCAGATCCCCCTCCACCTCCCGCCGCAGCGCCACGTCTGCACACACACACACACACACACTGATGCAATCGCTTTGAGAATTACAGATGTAAGATATCAATATGAATCTGATGCAATAATGAGAAGGTGTGTGTGTGATTGTGAGTGAGTGAGTGAGAGAGAGTGTGTGTGTTTGTTTGTGTGTGTGTGTGTGTGTGTGTGTGTGTGTGTGTGTGTGTGTATTCACCCAGCATGGCTGTGCTGATGTCCACACCGACCCAGTAGTGTCCGACCTCAGATAAATGATCTCCACTGAGTCCAGATCCACAGCTGTCGGGTCAAGCAGGAGAAACCAGATCAACATGCGGTTACCAGTGTAATACCAGTGTAAGACCAGTGTAAGACCAGTGTAATACCAGTGTAAGACCAGTGTAACACCAGTGTAACACCAGTGTAACACCAGTGTAAGACCAGTGTAGTACCAGTGTAACACCAGTGTAAGACCAGTGTAGTACCAGTGTAACACCAGTGTAAGACCAGTGTAGTACCAGTGTAACACCAGTGTAACACCAGTGTAGTACCAGTGTAACACCAGTGTAGTACCAGTGTAACACCAGTGTAACACCAGTATAAGACCAGTGTAACACCAGTGTAACACCAGTGTAGTACCAGTGTAACACCAGTGTAACACCAGTGTAATACCAGTGTAACACCAGTGTAATACCAGTGTAATACCAGTGTAACACCAGTGTAACACCAGTGTAATAACAGTGTAACACCAGTGTAATAACAGTGTAATAACAGTGTAACACCAGTGTAACACCAGTGTAATAACAGTGTAACACCAGTGTAAGACCAGTGTAACACCAGTGTAATAACAGTGTAACACCAGTGTAATAACAGTGTAACACCAGTGTAGTACCAGTGTAACACCAGTGTAGTACCAGTGTAACACCAGTGTAACACCAGTGTAATAACAGTGTAACACCAGTGTAATAACAGTGTAACACCAGTGTAAGACCAGTGTAACACCAGTGTAATAACAGTGTAACACCAGTGTAAGACCAGTGTAACACCAGTGTAATAACAGTGTAACACCAGTGTAGTAAAAGTGTAACACCAGTGTAATACCAGTGTAATAACAGTGTAACACCAGTGTAATAACAGTGTAACACCAGTGTAATAACAGTGTAACACCAGTGTAGTACCAGTGTAACACCAGTGTAATAACAGTGTAACACCAGTGTAGTACCAGTGTAACACCAGTGTAGTACCAGTGTAACACCAGTGTAACACCAGTGTAATAACAGTGTAACACCAGTGTAATAACAGTGTAACACCAGTGTAAGACCAGTGTAACACCAGTGTAATAACAGTGTAACACCAGTGTAAGACCAGTGTAACACCAGTGTAATAACAGTGTAATAACAGTGTAATAACAGTGTAACACCAGTGTAATAACAGTGTAACACCAGTGTAAGACCAGTGTAACACCAGTGTAATAACAGTGTAACACCAGTGTAGTACCAGTGTAACACCAGTGTAATAACAGTGTAACACCAGTGTAGTACCAGTGTAACACCAGTGTAGTACCAGTGTAACACCAGTGTAACACCAGTGTAATAACAGTGTAACACCAGTGTAATAACAGTGTAACACCAGTGTAAGACCAGTGTAACACCAGTGTAATAACAGTGTAACACCAGTGTAGTACCAGTGTAACACCAGTGTAACACCAGTGTAATAACAGTGTAACACCAGTGTAATAACAGTGTAACACCAGTGTAAGACCAGTGTAACACCAGTGTAATAACAGTGTAACACCAGTGTAAGACCAGTGTAACACCAGTGTAATAACAGTGTAACACCAGTGTAATAACAGTGTAACACCAGTGTAGTAAAAGTGTAACACCAGTGTAATACCAGTGTAATAACAGTGTAACACCAGTGTAATAACAGTGTAACACCAGTGTAATAACAGTGTAACACCAGTGTAAGACTAGGGCTGGGTGGAATATAGAGTTTGAATGATATATGGATAGATTTTTTATGAACAGTATGGAATAGGGCTGTTGGAACGAATTCCGAAATTCGAATATAATTCGAATATTAAAAAAATCAGTTCTATTCGAATGCTGAAGTTCCTATTCGAATATTGCTTTTTTTATGTACATTTTAAAAATTAAAAAAATTATGCAATCTTGCCTTTCTCACGCGCATGTGAAAATGAAATGCTTTTGTTTCGTCAGATGAACAATAACGTTTTTGAATCGTAACACAATTGTGCACGTTATCCACGCTGTATCATAACAATACTGTCAAAAATCGCGGAGAGCAATGTCTGCACGGAAACGGAGATCACCACTCCTGACAATTTGAGAAGCGATGTGTTGAAGGTGTTTGGATTTCAAACCCTAAATGGAAAAACTGACAACGTTACACCCTGACAAGCTAGGCGATCTGTCCTAGGAACCGCCGCTAAAACAGGCAAGAATTATTCTTTTCTGATCTCCTCATCACGGGGCTTAACTGTTACCAGCTGTCCGCCAAGTAAGATAATGTATAGCGAGGCGGTTGTTATAGCGAATAACAACCCCGACAGGCTGAACTTATTACACGGCTACCTACAAAATAAATAAATAATTTTACACAAAATATTGATTTAAAAAGGAGTTTATTGATTTAAAAACGATTGTATTGCTTCCGCTAAAGAAAATAGTCCATAGCAACGCTGTTTTTCATGGCAACGATGCGTCATGATTCATATAATAATAGGATACATTTGAGCATTTAATATTCGAATATTATTCGAATATTAAATAAAATAAGGAATGGAATTCGAATAGTATTATAGAGGAAGATTGACAGTTCCTCTCATTATTCAGTAGTGTGATCCGAGCGCATCTGAGCACTAGCGGAGGACACAGAAGGAGCTGCCTCATCCAGTCTGTCCTAAACACCAGACTTTATTAAAGCTTTATTCAGGGCTTCTGTCACTACTGTTCACGTCTAAAGCGGCCCTGACAGATGTCTGAGAGTGTGTGTGTGTGTGTGTGTGTGTGTGTGTGTGTGTCTGAGAGTGAGCTGTTCCCTTCAGAGAGAGGACACTTCTACACTGCGTCAGCTACGCTGCGGGAACTCCTCCCCGTCTCCACTTCTCTGAAACTAACCAGGATAACGCCAGTTAAAACTAGCGGAGGACACAGCGGAGGACTCGTGGTGCTGATGGCCACGAAGCGCTTTTGTTTTCTTTCGTTTTTCTTTATTTAAATTTAGTTTTTCTTTATTTAAAATTCGCTTTTCTTTATTTAAATCTACCCTTTACTGTGTCAGTAATTTGTTAGTCAGAAAAATATTAGACTACCTTAAAAGTATTGCTTAAGTTAACAGACCTGTGTGTGTGCGCTTTATATCACTAGTGCAGTGTCCGTTCTCGGAGCATATAAGCCGCCGCTTCCCGCTCGCGCTGTGCTGTAGTTTACTAAAAGGTTTATTCATTCTGAATGCGTCTCGTCTCGCGTGTCCATCTATATTGCACCAAATGCGACACTGCACTTGTGAAGTCGATTGGATGAACGGTTCTCGAAATAATCAAAATGCAAACGGGCATACAGACACATATAGAATACTGCCTTTATTAAAGAGAAGAATATGTTCAGCACCCTCTCTCCGAAGCTTCGAATATTCCATGTTCATTACTACCAAAGCTTCGAAGCTCAAAAAATGGTATTCGGACCAGCCCTAGTGTTTGCATTACCCCACATCCAGCAGATAACAGGTCTGATCCTCCGGCAGACTGAGCAGCTCCACCGCTCGCTCCGACATCTGAGTCTGGATCTCCATTATCCGGGAGCTGCCGAGGGACACACACACACACACACAGAGAGAGCAATTAATTAGTTAAATATGGACACAAAAATAAAATGCATCATGCAGAAATGCTGCTTATAACTGTGCGGACAGTAGATATGAATCCGCATCTCTACTCACTTCTGGGAGTATTTCTTGGCCTCCTCTTCATTATAATACTGTAAACGTGAAAATAACAACAGGCGTTTGTATAAATGATACACACCAGCACATACAGTACAGCCACACACACACACACTATGAGTAACGTTTGATTAATGTTATTTTCTTTCAGCATGCCTACATTTATGATTGGATGTTAATCTATTAATTTGTTGTTTTGTAAAATCTGGCTCCTTCAAACACACACACACACACACACACAGGCTCGATGATCCCTTGTAAGGGTTTAAGGGTTGACCCGGGGTCACTCGAGGTCAGTGTCTGACAGACGCTCTCTCTGGGGTTTGCTAATAATGGTTTCGGCCTGTCGTGGTCAGCTGACTGTGCACTGGTTCACTGCATGACTCCATCATTAAGGGCCGATATTTGCACCTTAAACTGATCTTCAGGGCCCAGCTGTTCCACAGGGATCTGATTCAGTTCTGGGATTGGGTTCAACCCTGAAAACGGGCTGATCAAAAGAAAACTAAAATAGGATTAGATCACATAACCTGGATTAGATCTGGATCCAATCTCTGTTCTGTGCTGTTCAAAACGCTTCAGTCAGATCCGGATACTTCTGATCCAAATAATCCTAAAGTTATCCCGATCCCAGCAGAAGGGGGGATTCAGGTACAAAACTGAATAAAACTACTAACATATTACACTGTTTTCATGATGTGGTTTAGATGATGTGTCGAGCACTGCTGATCATCTGGAAAAGTGTGTATCTTTTTGACAAATTCCTATATTGAATAGAATAATACGACGCTGTCTGTTACCAATCAAATTATATCAATATCAACAAAATCCATCATTGAAAGGCTTATCCTGAATGAACTTATAAAAATGCAAAAGTTTAAAAAAGAAAACGTCTTCATTTATTCTACAGAACTGCTCAAATGTTTTACTGTCTTCAAATATCCACTGAATGCCAAGATCATTAGCCTAATTAAAAACCCACACTGAATCCTGTTTCTTTACAGGTTCAATAACTGATCATTGTTATGATGAATTATTTGGATCATTTAGCAATTAAACTCATGGAGAAGAACAGAACATGGAAATGACTGAAATATGTACAGCAACTATGGCGGAAATACAGAATAATAACTCATAACGAGTGTGTCAGGGTCGCAGATATTAAAAGACAGGTTTTGCGTAGTGTTTGTTGTGAACATGTCCAATAATAAAAGCACATCTCAGCACTAGAGTAAGTTGAGTTCCCTCACCACCTCTGGAGGAGCCATGTGCTCAGGTCTACGGCAAGACATGATGATACCGACTGAAAATAAACCTGTAAACCTGTAAACCAGCGACTTCAGATCACAACACTACTGTAACAACACATGTGGAGAGCAGCAGAGTCTGGCGCGCGGTGATGACGTCATCTCCAGGCGACAGAAACATATATAATACATTAAATATCACGATGTACTCTATACTATACTAATATAATATTTTACTTTTAAGAATTGGTATCTGATATACAAACGAAGATCTTACGCGTCAGGCTCTACAAAGTGAAAGAATAAAAATAATCAACTAGTAATCAGAGTCGACTGTGATTTGTCCGATCTGAAGCGCGCTGAGAAAAGTAACGGTCGCGACGTGACCGCGCATCGAAACTATGACAACGATTAACTTTATTACTGTCGAGCGTTAAAAGTGGAGAATTGTTATTTAGACCAAACTTAACTGAAAAATTAGAGACAACAATCGAGTCCTGCCCATTTAATCATTTATTTATTTATTTTACTTTTTTTTTTCTCGCAAAACATACAAAATATACAACTGTATAAAATATACAAAATGCATTAATAATATGTACAATGTCATTAGAAAATATACACAAGTGTACATACACATGAGAAAAGAAGAGTTAAAGAGCTGAAAACTAAACACAAAACAAAAAATAGGCTAATGAAAGAAGAGGGTACCCTATTAATATTACTAGGGTAACATATTAATCTATACATCAGTTACATTATACAAATTAAAGTCCTTACAAATTGAAGACTTTCTACTTGCTTTCTTATTGACTGAAGATGTAATTGTATTAAGATACATTTTAAAAACACACAAAAACGGGTTTGTTGTTGGTAAACTTACATTTATGGATATGAAATTTGCAAAGAAGATAAATCAAATTTATACCAACGCAAGCATTATTTTTATAAGGTCAGAATCAAAGTATCCAAAAATAATGTTTATAAAAGTTATGGATATATCTTTGTTGGATATGATCTATAATAAGCAGAGCCGTCGCATAGGCTGTGCGAACTGTGCAACCGCACAGGGCCTCGCGCCAATAGGGGGCCTCGCAATCCTGCTGTTTTTTTTGTTTGTTTGTTTTTTTTTCACCACTTTTTAAAACATCTCGCGTCACGAATGTAACAATTCTACAAATAAATAAAACATATCCAGTTAACTGGCAAATCATTCATTTCGTTCGTTTTTTTTTTTTTTTTAAATAAGAGAAGATCTAGCGCTGAAATGTGTTTTTTAAATCAAGTGATCAAAGTGCTCGTTGCCGCTGCGATCAGAGGCGCGGATACAGTGTTTTCTCGTGTGGCTTGCGCACACGCCGCACTGTCTTCATTTGGACGCGCGCTTCAATCCGTTGTGGATACTCTAACATAATGCACACAAATGTGTCCCTGCTTGATATACAACCACTGATTAACATAATCGTTTTTGATGAGAAAAAAAAACTAACGTTTTACGAGAAAAATAAAACCATACGCCAGTGGATTCGAACCTACAACCCTCTGACATGACAGGTGAAAGTTCTACCACTGGCTCATTAAGACACATAAGAGCTAAGTAGGCGAATTCTCGACCTGACTTGATGTAAAGCCATTCGTGGTTGCACAGTATATTTTTTTCCCCTCTGAAATACATAGCAAAAAGTCATAGCTGAGACTATGTGCATGATTATGCTGTATTATTCTACTTGATAAAAACGTATTGCAGCAAGATTATGCGTGCAAAAGAATTAGAACAGCTACGTCCGTGTGACTGTAATTCATGCGCAATTGAGCATACACATCAAAGAGCAGGGCCTCGCATTTCAAGTTTGCACAGGGCCTCGCACCCCACCAGCGACGGCACTGATAATAAGTGTCAATATTTTCCCAAAGTTGTCCAGTTTAGAATCATGACTAAAATAAATGATTGACAGTTTCTTTGTTTTGCAAAAAAAAGAAACAGTATAGCACATTATAATGATATCTAAAGTATAATAAATGAAAGGAAATGTTTGATTTCCAACTTTAAAACAACAAACATTTTACAAAAGAGTTCATATAATGAATGAAGCAATATCTGAAAAGGATTTTTATTGCAAATTTTAACAAACATTAGATACAAAACAGACAAACTTTCAGAAAATAAACAATTCATAGCTCAATAGTCAACAAGAAAAATGATATAAAGAAGTGTAATTAACCTATTGAACACACGTGCTCTTGACCAGCAGGAGGCGGCGATGCGCCTGCAATCTCTGCATTCAAGAAGAAGAAGAGCTCTTTAGCCAATAGCACGCCGTGTTCAGTGTATCCCGTCTCTGATTGGTTGATATTCTCATTGTTTTCCCGGAAGTAGGTCTGGCGCTACTGTGGTGATGGCGGAGGTCAGCGGCTGTGTGAGGAGTGGCGCTCACAAACTCTGCGCTATTAAAACACTACGGTCGCATTACTATCATTATCATCATCATCACCCTGCGCCACCGGGGACGCGCGCGTACGGCACAGCCGCTGACTCGGACTCCCCCGCGCCGCTCCACCGCAGCCGCACCGCGTACTACGACATCCTGAAGGTGTCCCCGAACGCCACGCAAGCGCAGATCAAGAGCGCCTATTACGAGCAGTCGTTCCTGCATCACCCGGACCGGAACCTCGGGCGCAGCGAGGAGGCGGCGCGGAGCTTCGCGCTGGTCGCGGAGGCCTACAGTGTGCTCGGCAGCAGCGTCCTCCGGAGGCGTTACGACCGCGGCACACTCGAGCAGAGCGCCGTGCAGAGCGCCGGGAGACCGCGCTCCTCAGACGCGTCCGCACCGCGGCCTCGACGCGCCGCCAACGCGCACTTCGACGCGTTCTATCAGGCGCATTACGGCGAGCAGCTGCGGAGAGAGAAGCTGATGAGACACCGGGAAGAGCTCCGCCGGAAGCTGCAGGAGGAGAACTTCCGGAAGTGGAAACAGGGGAAAGTGACGGAAGTGACGGTGACGTTCCTGCTGATCTGTGGAGCTGCTGTTCTCCTGAGCCTGAGGTCCTCCTGAGAGTGTGTGTGTGTGTGTGTGTGTCACTGACTGACTGATTCACAGAAGGATCTGAACTCTTTCATCAGTGAAGGGTTTCTGTGTCTGCTCTGTCGGAATGAGAATGGATTTAATATTCATGTTGCTTTTGGAGGAACAGTTGAACATTGTTATTCACATGTCCTGTGAATGTGTTATTTGGTAGCATAATTGAGCTAAAAACAAGAATAATAATCCACAAGCCTGTGTATGCTCATAATAATGTCCAGTATGATGGACTGGAAGCACTTGACCAGTTAAAGTCACATGACATCAAAATGGACCATTCTTGTGTGTGTGTTTGTTTGGCAGTGTTGGGGTTTAAATACTGCTTCACTCCGGACAGATGTCAAACTAACATCTGTTAACTGCAGCAAATCTGCTGGTTTGCCATGTTCAACATGTGTGTGTGTGCAGCTACAGATGTGTGTATTCATCCGCTTCAGTCACGTGACGTCTGCTCATCCCTCATGTTTATGACCAGAGTAATGGCAGTGAATACAACAACTAATGAACAGGATAAATGTCGATCATAGCCTTAAGTCCCATAAGACACATCACCGGCCGTATCTGACACTGACAGACACTTCTGAAAGAATGGCCTCGATATCAGGAGAGCAACAGCTTTAAAGTCCCCCGTGTTGAGAATCAAGCTTTTAATGTCGGTAATATGTCTATGTCAAATACAGACATTAACCTTCCCATTATTAAGGCGATATTTGACTCTTTAAAATGTCTTGCTGGGGCATTTTTTTAACCTTATTAAAATCTGTTATGTCAAATTCATAGATGTATATTTATAAATTGAGTTAAACAATCAGCGTAATCAGGAAGATTTAGAAGTTACCAATGAAATGTCATCATGATAACAATGTTATGAGATTAATGTTTTAAACGGAAGGTTTTGAATGTAAGATATACATTATTAACCCGCCAGTAGGGGGCGGCAAGTCACTGTCTTCGTCACTGAATCATTCATATAATAATCATTAAAAAGCTGTCACTTATCGCGATCACACAAACTTCCCTTATATGCAAGTTCAAGTTGTCTGCACTGCACAGTGAATCTCTTATTTACCTCGAGTGTCTGCTGTTTGTTATAATGAGAGGATCCGAGAGCTCGCGTAACTCGGCATGAACAAACTCCAGCGTTTGAGCGGATCTGAACTTACACGCCTCTGATTGGCCATTGCGTCTCAAGATGCCAACAGATCTGTCTGTGATTGGCTGGATTGCTCAACGCTGCACCTCACCGAACCGGGCCTGATCGGGTCGCACTGGTGCTCCTAAATACTTTTACACAGTCGCATGCAGTAAATCTCAGTCCCAAATGTGACAGAAATGGTCGCACTGTAGAGCCCTGTATGTGGTGTTTTTAATCTGCTTTAAGACAAACCATGTGTAAGTTCATAAGTCGACAGCATTGCTGAGTATTTCCTCCTTAAAACTGCAGTGAACCAAAGACAGTCTCAAAAACACACTTTGAAATCGCTGGTGTTTCTGACGTCACAAACTACCTTGTAACCAATCAGATCAACGTGTGATCGCCAACCAGTGGATCTCTGAGCTGAGTGAGTGAGTGGAGGCGGGGCTCATTTGCATATTCATAGAACTGTGCATACTAAATGAGGCAAGGGTGTCGAGTTACACTCAAGATATTTAGGAGGATCTGTTGACAGAAATGCAATATTATATACATAACTATGTTTTCAGTTGCGTATAAACCCTTACATAATGAACTGTTACATTTATATTAGCTTAGAATGAGCCATTTCTCTCTACACACACCGCGGGTCCGCTTACATCCACATGTTTCTACGGTGGCCCTGAACGGACAAACGCGTTTCGTCACTGTTGTTCTTCGTGCAGAGAAGCTTCAGCTAAAGTCAGTGAATAAAACACTGACACAATGATGAACAGGTAACAATAATATTCACAATAACATTGTTTTACTGAATAATTAAGTAAACCTAATTTCTTAATGTATCTTTGTAAAGAAACCTCATTGATTAACTGTCTCAGACGACGACATCACTTCCTGTCGGCCACCGTAACTTCTGTTGGGTGCAGTTCACAACCTCACCACTAGATGCCGCTAAACTAACACAGTGCAGCTTTAAGGCATGAAGACATTTTTTTTCAAAGAAAAAACCTTTAAATATGTAATTTTGGTGATCAAAGATGAGTTTTAAGGGATAAAACTATTGACTACAGGGGGACTTTAAAAACCTTTACATATAAAAAGTGGCCATTTACAACTTAAGCTTGATTATACAGTCATTTTGCCTCCTCTACATTATTCCTCATATTCTTTTCAGTTGACATGAGCATCATTATATTATGTGTATCTTATATCAGTATTGACAGATATGTGGCTTGAGAAGGAAACACAGGCATGAACGCTTCACGATCGTTGAAGTGTATGTTTAAGAGTCTGATGATTAATGCTTCAGTCCTAGTGTTTGATCTAGTGTTCTTGAACAGTATGTGAAGTTCACTGAATACAGAATATCTCTCTTCATTCCCCAGACTGTCTCATCAGTCGCTTTATTCACAGAAATATAAAGTTTAATGTGAAGGTCATCACTTCATACAAAAGCTCAGAATGATCAAAACTCATTCCACTACTAGCATAAAAACTCAATATAAAATCAAAACTCAGCAGTTGACAAGAAATAGTGACTAAATAAAACCAGGGAAAATGTATGCGAACTACAATACAGCAATCATTTTCAGTTATTAAAATGATGATGATGATGATTGGTGTATGTACCAGCCTGTAAATGTTGAATAAGACATCGAGCTCAACATACTCTCTGCCCAAATGTGCGATTCAAGGACTCATAAATGTGAAATATGATTATATCAGCAGGGGAAAGTGCACTGTACGGCTTGTGAACGCTGCCTTCTGATGGCCGGAGTGAAGAAGAGCTGAAGCTGATGGACACACACTCTCTGTCCTCAGAGAAATCACTAACAAACCCGTCAAACAGAAGTGGGTTTCCACTGGGGTTCATGAAGATCTGCCTCCACAAAACTACGTCCATTCTACTTCATGTACATAAAACACAGTCCAGCTCTGAAGAACGGCTAGGCCACCAATGAAGAGTCACGTGACCGCCTCAGGAACTGATATAGCTATCGGCAAATAAAATAATCCCAGGCCTATTTTAGTCGAATGTAAATTTAAACACTCTTGATGCTTGAGCGACCCCTAAATATTCACCAAAAAGAAAAAATGTGCAAAAAAAACAAAAACAAAACGAAGTTGTGGACAAAAAGTACAATAAACTTGGTCTTTTGACCCGCCCTAGAAACCCCCTTTGACATGTATAAACTGAGCACATGGTAGCTTGTGTTCCACAGGAACTGTGTGAAGAGCCCCAGTTAACCAGGCTGGAGGAAGTGGCTATTGTTGGGCTGATGCTGTTGAAACCAAAAAACATTTATATTTAAATAGTGTGCTACTGCATTGAGGTCGGCCGATATATTGTTTTTCCAGGTTGATCTGCACAGATAGTCGTTGATAGAAACTGTGTGAGATTGGAGAGAGAGCTGCGAGTCCCTGGACCAGGCCTGACATACACTGATCTACAGCACCAGAACAACCAGAGACATCATCACACACTCACTGAGACACTGGACTATACAGATCCAGAGCCGGATATTACACATCCACCCAACCATCCATCAGTCCAATGATCCATCATTCATCCATCCATCCATTCACCCGCCAATCTATCAATCCATCCAATGATCCATCATCCATCCATCCATCCATCCATTCACCCACCCATATATCCATCCATTCACCCATATATCCATCCATTCACCCATATATCCATCCATTCACCCATATATCCATCCACCCATCCATATATCCATCCATCCATATATTCACCCACCCATCCATATATCATCCATCCATATATTCACCCACCCATCCATCCATCCATCCATCCATCCATCCATATATCCATCCATCCATCCATTCACCCACCCATATATTCATCCATCCATTCACCCACCCATATATCCATCCATCCATTCACCCACCCACCCATATATCCATCCATCCAATGATCCATATATCCATCCATCCATTCACCCACCCATATATCCATCCATCCATTCACCCACCCACCCATATATCCATCCATCCATCCATCCATCCATCCAATGATCCATATATCCATCCATCCATTCACCCATATATCCATCCACCCATCCATATATCCATCCATCCATTCACCCACCCATATATTCATCCATCCATTCACCCACCCACCCATATATCCATCCATCCATCCATTCACCCACCCATATATTCATCCATCCATTCACCCACCCACCCATATATCCATCCATCCATCCATCCATATATCCATCCATCCATCCAATGATCCATATATCCATCCATCCATCCATATATCCATCCATCCATTCACCCACCCATATATCATCCATCCATATATCCATCCATCCATTGACCCACCCATATATTCATCCATCCATTCACCCACCCACCCATATATCCATCCATCCATCCAATGATCCATATATCCATCCATCCATCCATATATCCATCCATCCATCCAATGATCCATATATCCATCCATCCATCCATATATCCATCCATCCATCCAATGATCCATATATCCATCCATCCATCCATATATCCATCCATCCATCCAATGATCCATATATCCATCCATCCATTCACCCATATATCCATCCACCATCCATATATCCATCCATCCATATATCCATCCATCCATCCATATATCCATCCATCCATATATTCACCCACCCATCCATATATCCATCCATCCATCCATATATCCATCCATCCATTCACCCACCCATATATCCATCCATCCATTCACCCATATATTCATCCATCCATTCACCCATCCATATATCCATCCATCCATATATTCACCCACCCATCCATATATCCATCCATCCATCCATATATCCATCCATCCATCCATCCAATGATCCATATATCCATCCATCCATCCATCCATATATCCATCCATCCATTCACCCACCCATATATTCATCCATCCATTCACCCACCCATATATTCATCCATCCATTCACCCACCCACCCATATATCCATCCATCCATCCAATGATCCATATATCCATCCATCCATCCATTCACCCGCCAATCTATCAATCCATCCAATGATCCATCATCCATTCACCCACCCATCCATATATCCATCCATCCATCCATCCATTCATCCATCCATTCACCCATCCATATATCCATCCATCCATTCACCCACCCATCCATATATCCATCCATCCATCCATTCATCCATCCATTCACCCATCCATCCATATATCCATCCATCCATCCATTCATCCATCCATTCACCCATCCATATATCCATCCATCCATTCACCCATCCATATATCCATCCATCCATTCACCCACCAATAAATCCATCCATCCATCCATTCACCCACCGATCTATCAATCTATCCATTCACCAAACTATATATCATCCATCCAATGATCCATCGTCCATCCATCCATTCACCCACCCACATATCCATCCATCCATTCACCCACCCACCCACCCATATATCCATCCATCCATTCACCTAACCATATATCCATCCATCCAATGATCCATCATCCATCCATCCATTCACCCACCCACCCATCATTCATTCACCCTTCCATCTATGCATCATCCATCTATTCACCCACCCATCCATCATCTATCCATTCACCCATCATCCATTCACCCATCACCCATCCATCATCCATGCACCGACCCACCCATCCATCCATAATCTATCCATTCACCAATTCATCATCCATTCACCAATTCATCATCCATTCATCCACGCACCGACCCATTCATCCATCCATCCACCGACAGAGAAAAAAAAGCCAAGATATGAATACAATACATGTTATCATTTGGCGCGTTCGGTTTGGCTTTCATTTATAATGTTAAAAGCTGCCAATTAATCAGTTACTGGCCCATTATCCCACTTATTATCACACAGAACACACTTTCGGTCGACCTCTATTGCTGCATTGATATGTTTTGTTTAGCCCAATTTTTTTTCTTCAAAACGTCCATTTAGCAAATGCTTGAATCTGAAGCATGACTCCTGTGTAGACGGTATAAGCTGAGGTTTGGTGACACTGAACTGCGGGAACACAACTAGTTCACATTTAACAACAAATGATCCGGTTAAAGGGGAAGTACATGCTATTGTGCTTCTGTCATTATTAACAGATGAGAACATGGAGGTCCTTGAAGCATGAAGACTGCTGAAACATCCGAGGTTCAACCACACAACCACACGAGCGACAGCACACAAACCAAACACATGAGAAACAAAACCACTCATCTTTAACGGGTTACAGTTCATGAGAGCAATGACTCATGGGAACATGTACTCAAACAGATCTGTTACTAGTCACTGGTTAACACTGACAATATTGTGAAGGTCTGTTGATTTCATTCATTTTATGGATGATGGGAAGATGAATGTCGTAGATGGTCCACAGACAGTGGGAATCATGAGTTCAGCACGACGACGCACGTCACATCAGGACAGAAAACAGTGGTCAGACGGCTCGACTTACACTCAATCGTACTGTATAAGTCAACAGAAAAAGAACATCCTAAAATCTGTGTCCTAAATAACATGATATTAGAATAGCACGTGGTGAATAAAAGACAAACATAATTAAAATATGATTAGCATGAAGTTTGAATTGCTAATAGACTGACACCTCAAGAATGAAGAATAAACATGAAGAACTGACAGACAGCCGATGGCTTATGAACGCATCTGAAACCATTAGTTAATCAACTCTGTTGTCTACAGACTTCACACAGGCTATCCCACCAAGAACATCTACAGGTGACAGGGATCCCGATGATGATGATGATGATGATGGGTGTATGTCGTGAGACAGTCAAAAACTCCCTAGTCAGTTGTGCGATGTGAAGACATTTATCATCACTGAATGGAGAACATGATCGAAAACACACGACGACCGACTCAACATGAAAACACTGATAACAGATCGCAGACATCAGCTCTCAGACGCTCGCTTCTACTTCATTTCCAGTGACGTGTGTGTTGGTGACTGCGAAAAAAGGATTTTCATTGTGTTGGTCGGTGAAGTAAAGATCCAATATACACTACTAATCAAAAGTTTGAAATAATTAAGATTGTTTAATTCTTTTGAAAGAAGTCTCCTCTACTCACCAGTGCTGCATTTGATCAAAAATACAGTAAAAACAGTGCAATATTAATCCAATGTAAAACAGCTGTTTTCTATGTGAATATACAGTAAAGTGTAATTTATTCCTGTGATCAAAGCTGAATTTCCAGCATCATTACTCCAGTCTTCAGTGTCACATGATCCTTCAGAAATGATTTGATGCTCAAGAAACATTTATGATTATTATCAATGTTGAAAACTTTTTTAAATTTTACAACCATTCAAAGCTTGGGGTGAGAATAATTAAATTAAAGAAATTAAATAATCTAACACTTTTATTCATCAAGGACACATTTAACAGATCAAAAGTGACAGTGAAGACATTTATAATGTTACAAAAAGATTCTATTTCAAATAAACGCTGTTATTTTAGAACTCAAAGAATCCTCAAAAAAAATCAAATGTATCACAGTTTCCACAAATATATGAAGCAGCGCAACCATTTTCAACACTGATAATAATCATAAGTGTTTCTTGAGCAGCAAATCAGCATATCAGAATAAATGGTGAGCAGAAGAGATCTTTTAAAACCCCCAAACTTCTGAGTGCTAGTGTACATACGTGAGGTGTGTTTGTCAGCACTGAACCTGGTAAATCGAGTCCGAGCTCATCGTGACGTGTGTGTGTGTGTGTGTGTGTGTTGATAACAGAGCAGGACAGCAGCAGTGTGTGACTCTCAGCATCAGTAGAAGGAGTACTGGTTCTCCACAGCTCTAGTTCTCCGCGAGCCGTCGGTGTCGTGATAGTCTTCAGTGGCACCGGTGGGATCCAGCAGTCTCTCTGCGCTGTTGCTCCGGCTGTGAAGACCTGCTCCTCCCCCTCCTCCTCCTCCTCCTCCTCCTCCTCCTCCTCCTGCTGAGGTAGGCTGGCCCATCGGAGACGAGGACGAGCTGGAGGACAGCGCCGGGTCTGAGGGAGCGCCGGCACCGGACAGCTGATGCGGAGACTGGCCCGGTTCTGCCCGACACACAGCAGCTTCACACCGCGGGACAGCAGCTGGGACATCTGTGCACACACAAACACACACACACACACACACACAAATAATACCTGCACAACTTCAGGAAAGTGTGTTATTGGTGCATTTCAAACGGTTGACAAAATGTCAATTGAAATTTATTAGGGCTGGGTAAAAAATATTGATTTCTCGATTTTAATTGATTCTCATTTTTACGAACCGATATCGATTCTTAAATCCAAGAGTCATCCTGTTTTCAGTTGATGAATGAATGGAACATAGTAGCGCACATCCCATCCAATAAATCACAATAATCTTTGTGCTTTGTTACTATTGATATAAAACAAAGTCTCAAATTTCAAATTACGTCCATTTTCTTACGAAATTCAAAAGCATAAATACTGTTTTGTCGCTGTGGCGTGAGATCACTCAAGAGAAGATAAACCAAGATCGCTAATAACACCAGTTACAGCGCGAAATTAACATGAATGAGCATCTGAAAGTGTGTTAAAAGGTAAGGCAAGGCAAGGCAAGTTTATTTATATAGCACATTTCATACACAGTGGCAATTCAAAGTGCTTTACATAGAAGAAATTAAAATAATAAAAAGAAATAAGAATAATTAAAACAGTTTAGAAAAATAAAATAAAATACAGTACAGTACAGTCGGACGAGCAGCGGCACAGTGCTCATTCAGTAAATGTACAGTTAAACAGAAGTGTTTTGAGTCTGGATTTGAAAGTGACTACTGTATGAGCACATCTGATCTCCTCTGGAAGCTGTTCCAGCATAATAGCTAAAAGCGGACTCGCCATGCTTAGAGTGAACCCTTGGTATTTCTAGCTGATATGATCCTAGTGATCTGAGTGATCTGTTGGGTTTATATTCAGTGAGCATATCTGCAATGTATTGAGGTCCTAGGCCATTGAATGATTTATATACAAGTCAAGTCAAGTTTATTTATATAGCGCTTTTCACAACATAAGTTGTATCAAAGCTGCTTCACAGTATTAAATTAAAACAATACATCAATGTTTGTTTCTAGTGGAACGTCCACAGGGGTGGATATACCAGTAATAATACTTTAAAATCAATCCTAAGTGTAACTGGGAGCCAGTGTAAAGACCTGAGGACTGGTGTGATGTGTTCATATTTTCTGGTTCTGCTCAGAATCCTGGCGGCAGCGTTCTGTATGAGCTGCAACTGTCTTATGGTCTTTTTGGGAAGGCCAGTGAGGAGTCCATTACAGTAATCCACCCTGCTGGTGATGAAAGCATGCACAAGTTTCTCTAAGTCTTGTCTGGAAACAAAGCATCTAATTCTTGCAATATTTTTCAGATGATAGTATGCTGATTTAGTTATTGCTTTGACATGACTACTGAAACTAAGGTCTGACTCTAGGGACACACCGAGATTCCTGACTTGATGTTTCGTTGTTTGACCTTTAGAGTGAAGGTATGCATTCACCTTGAGAACTTCATCTTTGTTTCCGAACGCAATGACTTCAGTTTTGTCTTTGTTTAACTGAAGAAAGTTTTGACACATCCAACTGTTGCATTGGCACAGGGAGTCAATGGGGCTGTAATGGTTAGGCGATAGGGCTAAGTAGAGCTGTGTGTCGTCTGCATAGCTGTGGTAAGATATTTGGTTCTTTCTCATTATTTGGCTCATTGGGAGCATATACAGGTTGAACAGGAGTGGTGCAAGAATTGAGCCTTGAGGTACTCCGCATGTCATGGATGTCCACTCAGACTTATGATCTCCCATACTCACATAATAACCTCTCCCATCTAAGTATGACCTGAACCATTTTAGGACTATCCCAGAAAGCCCCACCCAGTTTTCCAGCCTGTCAAGAAGTATGTTATGATCGACAGTGTCAAATGCAGCACTGAGGTCGAGTAGTACCAGCACTGATAATTTGCCTGAATCAGTATTTAAGCGAATATCGTTTATTATCTTTATGAGCGCTGTCTCTGTGCTGTGATGCGGTCGGAAACCAGACTGAAAATTGTCAAAGGATTCATTCAAGCTCAAGAATTTGTTCAGCTGATTGAAGACAACTTTTTCAATGATCTTGCCTATGAAAGGAAGATTTGAGATCGGTCTATAGTTGCTCAATATGGTCTTATCCAGATTGCTCTTTTTCAGGAGGGGCTTGACAACTGCAGTTTTCAGGGAGTTTGGAAAACTCCCAGAGAGAAGTGAAGCATTTACCACTTCCTAGAAGATCTGCTTCTAAACTGTTTAACACACTTTTGAAAAAAGATGTGGGAAGTGTGTCAAGAGCGCAGGTTGATGTTTTAAGGTGCTGTACGGTAGAGCGAAATCAGACATAGTAACTACTTTCTCAGGTGGTTTGATCTGTCTGACCTCAGTGCAACGGTTGGTGCAACTCAAGGATGTGCTGATCACCTTCTGATATTATTGATTTTCTCAGAGAAGAACGAAGCAAACTCACTACACTTGTTCTCTGAGAGCATTTCACTGGGAATCTGGCTTGGGGGGGTTGTCAGTCTCTCTACAGTAGCAAAAAGAGTGTGTGTGTTGTTTAAATTACTGTTTATAATATTTGAGAAGAAAGTCTGTCTAGCTTTGCCTAGTTCCATATTGAAAGCATGAATCTTTGTAGATGTTATAATGGACTACAAGTTTAGTCTTCCGCCACATGCGCTCTGCTTTTCTGCATTGTCTTTTCATATTTTGCACTGCTGTTGAGTTTCTCCAAGGTGCTTTTTGTCTGCCACTCTTCTTCCTGACTTTAACAGGAGCAATATCATCAATTACACCTTTAACTTTTGAGTTAAAAGAGTCAAGGAGAAAATCAACAGTCTGCAGATATGCTTAGAGTAGAGTAGAGGTAGAGTATGACATGGAGTCGCTCAATCAGTGTTTCAACCGTGGAAAGACGTCAGTAAATCAGCTCGTAAACAATGTCATTACGTGTTCAGTCTATAGGTGTGCGTGTTTGAATATACACTCACCTAAAGGATTATTAGGAACACCATACTAATACTGTGTTTGACCCCCTTTCGCCTTCAGAACTGCCTTAATTCTACGTGGCATTGATTCAACAAGGTGCTGAAAGCATTCTTTAGAAATGTTGGCCCATATTGATAGGATAGCATCTTGCAGTTGATGGAGATTTCAGGAGTTCAGGAGATTGTCTTGACCAGGACCACACCCCTAAATGCATTGAAGCAACTGCCATGTGATTGGTTGATTAGATAATTGCATTAATGAGAAATTGAACAGGTGTTCCTAATAATCCTTTAGGTGAGTGTATATGTGTGCAGGCGTGTAGTCTTTCTTTACAAATTGACCTCACAAAATGACTTGTCTGGCCTTAAAAATGTATAATACAGAATTATATTTATTTTTTGTAGAATTTTGAAGTCTGACTATGAGAGACTCATCATGGTCAGCTTGAGCAACAGTGCTGGTGATCACCGAACAGAGCCGTGACGGACAGAGTAATCTACTCCCGCTGGTCAGGTGTTTGCTCCCCGTCACCTGTCAGTGTGTTGTGTGTGTTGTGGTGGACACACACCTGTGGGCGAGCGCTGGACCGCCACGTGTCAGTGTGTTGTGTGTGTTGTGCTGGACACACACCTGTGGGCGAGCGCTGGACCGTCACGTGTCAGTGTGTTGAGTGTGTTGTGCTGGACACACACCTGTGGGCGAGCGCTGGACCGTCACGTGTCAGTGTGTTGTGTGTGTTGTGCTGGACACACACCTGTGGGCGAGCGCTGGACCGTCACGTGTCAGTGTGTTGAGTGTGTTGTGCTGGACACACACCTGTGGGCGAGCGCTGGACCGTCACGTGTCAGTGTGTTGTGTGTGTTGTGTGTGTTGTGGCGGACACACACCTGTGGGCGAGCGCTGGACCGTCACGTAGGAGCGCAGCGTGATGTCGGTGGAGCCGCCCGACTCCAGAGGGATGGGGTGCGCGTGGAAGTGCCGAAGCATGTCGGACACCGTCTGGAACCACAGGTGATGCACGTGACACTGACCGCTGTCGTTCACAGACAACCGCAGGTGCTGCCAAACACACCACACACACACACACACACACACACACACATCAACTCAACAACAGGCTTCACAATCCTCAATATCACCACCACAACACCTCTCAGGCCTCAGACAGCAACAGTGTCGGCCCCGATCCGTTGCTGTCTGGCTTCACAATCCTCAATATCATCACCAATAAATAACTCCAAGTAATATTGTTCAATATTATGACAATTTAAAATGACTGTTTTCTATGTGAATATACAGTAAAGTGCAATTTATTCCTGTGATCAAAGCTGAATTTTCAACATCATTACTCCAGTCTTCAGTGTCACATGATCCTTCAGAAATCAGTATAATATGAGGATCAAATAGTTTCCACAAAAATATTAAGCAGCAAAAACAGTTTTTAACATGAATAATAAGAACCATTATTAATAACCGAGTAATAATAATTGATCATCAAATCCTCATATTAGAGTGATTTCTGAAGGATCATGTGACACTGAAGACTGGAGTAATGATGCTGAACATTCAGCTTTGATCACAGGAATACATTACACTTTACTGTATATTCACATAGAAAACAGATGATTTACATTCTAATGATATGTCATATCGCAAATCTCGGCTGCTCAATTTTTTATATTGTCGCAAAATGTAACTAGATTATCATCCAGCTCTAATCAGCTAAATATGACTGTAAGGCATGAAGGTATTAAAACATTAACATTATGATTTTCTGTGAAGCTGCTTTGAAACAATGTGTATTGTGCTAAAAACAGATCTGAAAGTCTGTTCATCTGCTTACAGGACAGACAAACTTCAGCTGGTGTAAAGCGTTAGTTCACCCATAAGTGGTGTGTGTGACTGTGTTCGTCACCGGCACCGTCTGAAGAACACTATGCTTCAGTGAGGTGTCAGGGGTCAGGGGTCGTGACCCCATGAAGGCTCACCTTGGCTTTGCCCTGGAAGTTGAAGGTGAGGACGTATTCTCCGGGACGCGTCTCGCTCTGGCGGATCACGAACAGCCCGTGACTGTGTGCTCCACCGGCGAGAACGAGCTGGGCCGCCCGCACCCGCGACAGGGTCCCGTGGAACCATGGGTAACCCGCCAAACTGGCATCTCCTTCCACGTCCCTCGGCGTTTCACCTGGACTTCCTAAACGACAGAAGCAATGTGAGTGTGTGTTTACACTGTTTTCAGACAAAGTGGCTCTAGCTGGGTAAATCAGCCCCAAACCTGCTGGTCTTAAAGGTGCAGTAACTGATGTCTGAGAAACGCTGTTGAAAGTGGATTGGACAGAGCACCATAACACACTTGTAGCCAATCAGCAGAAGGGGGCGTGTCCACTCATGATGGGGGAGGAGGGAGAGTGAGCCAATCAGCAGTAGGAGGCGTGTCCACTCATGATGGGGGAGGAGAGAGAGTGAGCCAATCAGCAGTAGGGGGCGTGTCCACTCATGATGGGGGAGGAGGGAGAGTGAGCCAATCAGCAGTAGGAGGCGTGTCCAATCATTATGGGGGAGGAGAGAGAGTGAGCCAATCAGCAGTAGGGGGCGTGTCCACTCATTATGGGGAGGAGAGAGAGTGAGCTAATCAGCAGTAGGGGGCGTGTCCACTCATTATGGGGGAGGAGAGAGTGAGCCAATCAACAGTAGGGGGTGTGTCCACTCATTATGAGGGAGGAGAGAGAGTGAGCCAATCAACAGTAGGGGGCGTGCCCACTCATTATGAGGAGGAGAGAGAGTGAGCCAATCAGCAGTAGGGGGCGTGTCCACTCATTATAGGGAGGAGAGAGAGTGAGCCAATCAGTAGTAGGGGGTGTGTCCACTCATGATGGGGGAGGAGAGAGAGTGAGCCAATCAGTAGTAGGGGGTGTGTCCACTCATTATGGGGAGGAGAGAGAGTGAGCTAATCAGCAGTAGGGGGCGTGTCCACTCATTATGGGGAGGAGAGAGTGAGCCAATCAACAGTAGGGGGTGTGTCCACTCATTATGAGGGAGGAGAGAGAGTGAGCCAATCAACAGTAGGGGGCGTGCCCACTCATTATGAGGAGGAGAGAGAGTGAGCCAATCAGCAGTAGGGGGCGTGTCCACTCATTATGGGGAGGAGAGAGAGTGAGCTAATCAGCAGTAGGGGGCGTGTCCACTCATTATGGGGAGGAGAGAGTGAGCCAATCAACAGTAGGGGGTGTGTCCACTCATTATGAGGGAGGAGAGAGAGTGAGCCAATCAACAGTAGGGGGCGTGCCCACTCATTATGAGGAGGAGAGAGAGTGAGCCAATCAGCAGTAGGGGGCGTGTCCACTCATTATAGGGAGGAGAGAGAGTGAGCCAATCAGTAGTAGGGGGTGTGTCCACTCATGATGGGGGAGGAGAGAGAGTGAGCCAATCAGCAGTAGGGGGCGTGTCCACTCATGATGGGGGAGGAGGGAGAGTGAGCCAATCAGTAGTAGGGGGTGTGTCCACTCATTATGGGGAGGAGAGAGAGTGAGCCAATCAGCAGTAGGGGGCGTGTCCACTCATTATGGGGAGGAGAGCGAGTGAGCCAATCAGCAGTAGGGGGCGTGTCCACTCATGATGGGGTGTTCAAAATGTTTTGTTTTTTTTAAATCACATACTGCCCCTTTAAACCAGGAACCACTCATTCAGATATTCTAAAAAGCTATATTTTCATGTGGTGATATTTGCATGAGGTTACACATTTCTGACATTTCCCCTCTCTACCCGCTCGCAGACTGTGTGAACTGCTCTCTAACTCGTAGGTCCTGTGTTTGCAGTTACTTTTGCCTCAGTAAACAGTGTGAAGTCAGTATTTCTTTTAAAGAATCCTTTGAGAAGCATCTAAAAAATCCTCATGAATTTTAACAAGTTGAAATTGAATCACTGAATCAAACCACTGTTCAGTGGACTCGACTGGTTGGCACTGTTGCCTTGTCCAAACACCCACACTAGCGGTCTTGGCCACTTGAGAGCGTGTGCAAGACTGTCCTATGTCTTAAAAATGCCAAAGTGCAGTGCCCTTAATGCACACTAAACCCACACTATCTCCAATAGCGCTTCGGAGCGGTATTCAAGGCTAAGCGTATCCCATCATGCATTGTGTTCGGGAACTCATGTGCCCCGAAATCGCGAGATGTCGAGGAAAACATTCCACTGTAATTTAAATTAATTAGATGCATATAATTTGGTAGTAAAACATAAAGTGTTGCACATTTTATTGGTGCAAGGATGAGTATGGTGTGTGTAGGGATATTTTGTACAACATTTTCAACTGTTTTGTGTGTATTCTGTTAGTTACATACCGACTACTGAACAGACATATAGAAGTTTATTCTAAAATGCAAAGTATTGAAAATATAATAAATAAAAGCTCTGTAAACACTTGCATTTTTTGTAAGACTATAAGTGTGTCCCATCGAGTAATCAATAGATCTACACACACTTGCAGTCTTTACGCCTACTTGAACACTTGGGCCAAAAAGAGGAAATACGTCATGCAAGTGGTTAAGTGGTCAAGAGTAAAGACCGCAAGTGGGGTTTTGTGGACAAGGCATGTGTGTACCTGATGGTGTGTCCTCTGGCGACTGCAGGAACCGCTCTAACGGCACATGTGAGGGATGCTGGGTAACGGGCGGCTCCTGGCAGTGCTGATCCGCAGCGACAGAGCACAACCGCTCAGACCCCCGATGAGAACCTGAACAACACATCCAGAACATCAACACAATCCTCCTGTCTTCAGCTTAAAGCTGCACTGTGTACGTTTAGCGGCATCTAGTGGTGAGGCTGTGAACTGCACCCAACAGAAGTTACGGTGGCCGACAGGAAGTGATGTCGTCGTCTGAGACAGTTAATCAATGAGGTTTCTTTACAAAGATACATTAAGAAATGAGGTTTACTTAATTATTCAGTAAAGCGATGTTATTGCGAATATTATTGTTACCTGTTCGTCATTGTGTCAGTGTTTTATTCGCTGACTTTAGCTAAAGCTTCTCTGCACGAAGAACAACAGTGACGAAACGCGTTTGTCCGTTCAGGGCCACCGTAGAAACATGTCACTGTAAGCGGACCCGCGGTGTGTGTAGAGAGAAATGCTCATTCTAAGGTAATATAAATGTAACGGTTCATTACGTGAGGTCTTTATACACCACTGAAAACATTTATGTGTATGATACTGCATTTCTGTCAACAGATCCTCCTGAATATTACACACTGCACCTTTAAGAAAGAGAAACAGAGCGGGCACTGTGGGCGATGATGGGAAACACTGCTGAGCTGTATTGTGTGTGTGTGTAGTCGTACCGTCACACAACAGTTCGCAGCTGCAGGACGACACCAGCGTCAAGTCTCTGGGCGGCTGGACGAGAGCACACGACGCCAGCTCGATGTCATCGCCACTGTCCCTGAAACACACACACACACACACAGTCTTTCCACGAGTGTTTCTTCTCTTAAAACACTCATCTGATGTCCTGGAATCAAGAGCTGTCTCTGTGCAAGCAGTGTTTTTGCCATTTTTAACACATTAATGAGACGCAAAGAAAAACAGTAACTTTACAATCAGGTTCATTAGTTGACATTAGTTAACTACCTTGGATAACATGAACTGAGAAGGAACAATTCTTCTACAGCATTTATTGATATTAGTTCATATTAATTTTGACATTAATACATTATTAAAATCAAAGGTTGTATTTGTTGACATTAGTTAATGCACAAACAATGAACAGCTGTATTTATTAACTAACATTAACAAAGATTAATAAATACTGTAACACATGTATTGCTCATTGTTAGTTCATACATTAATACATTAACTAATGAACCTTATTGTAAAGTGTTACCGGAAAAACAATACAAGATTTAAAAAAATACATGATTTATTGTAATATATATGATTATAACTTATATTCTTTTGCTCCCTATGTTGAAAGTAGAAGTGAACATTTTAATTGTTTTAGTTATGATTATATTATTAATCAATGTCATCCGAAGTTTTGAACAAAGACAAGATTCAAATTAGTGAAATGTTTAAAAGGATGTGTCTCCTGTACACAAAGAGCTTGTGTACACTGCAAAACAAAAACATTTAGAGATATGAAAACCAAGAGAAATGTCTAATGAAAGCATAATCATAAGCAGTGTGTTCAATAACAGGGGTTGTGAGAAGAGTGGGACAGTTAATATCAACTTGATAGAAAAAAGTTCAAAAGTTTTTAAAGACTTTCATACTCATATGGGAGGTCACATGTGTCAAAAAATGCAGTCAATAGTGATTTAATGATCAACAATTGCTGAAAGGGAATTAAATTAACCAAAGTCAGTGGCCAAGTGCCCAACTATAATCATGTTTAATTTATATAGCGCTTTTCCCAAACTAAAGGGCTTCAACAACCTTTGTACATGTGCCATATGGTTTGTAATTAGTGAATATGGTAATGCCGTTTAATAATCCTCTGGTCAGATATTGACTTTATTTGCAGTTGATTTCATCGAAGGCTGTGTGGCTGCGAGTCAGACGTAGTTTCTTCTCTTTTATCCTGTTCTTGTTGTTCCTCTTGTGATTCTGCTTGTTGACAGCAGGTGTTCATCACTAATGCTCAATTATCCCTTGTAGAATGAATCTACTTTATTTCACTAACTGCAACACTTATTCATTGCTAACTTTTCTCTAGATAGATTGGGACCATATGAAAACTGAGCAGTGTTTGTTTAACACTGAGGATTTTACAGTGTACCGGTAACCATGCTATCTTTTCAACTCTTCTCAGAGGAAGCAGTGCGGCTTTGGTTTAGTGTTAAAGAAATGCTGCATAAGACTCAAAGAATCGTCATGGCCAGTCAGTGTGCCTCCTGTTTTAGATTGTGTCCCGTGATTCAGATGTACTGTGTAATGCTGCGTTCAAACCAAACGCGAATAGAGCGTCTGGCGCGAGTGATTTCCATGTTAAGTCAATGTCAACGCTTTTACACACGTCTGGAGGTCCTGCGGCGCGAATAAGGCGTTTATTCGCCTCGTTCGCGCGAATGACGTGAATTGAGCGTCTGGCACGATACGCGCAAATTATTTTATTTGGTGCTTTTTGTGCATTCACACGTTCAACGCAAATTCGCGTCTGACGCCTGAGTTGAAAAATCTGAACTTTGGTTCGCGCTGCGTTAACCAATCAGGAGCCTGCTTGCTGCTGTCACGTGGTGAAGTGAGGGGATAAACGGGGGCAGTCCCGCTTTTCAGTTTATAATGTTATTTTATATGTTTGGCCTCAATAACTTATTTTTGTAATATGACTAATGCCTGGTGTGGCACAACAAAGAAAATCTTTTATCTAGGGCTGGGAATCGATTAAAAAAATTAACTAATTAATTGCAATTAATTGCATTTCCCCCAAACTTGTAATCATCAATATTTAAACTTAGAATCACCTAATTAAATTAAACAACACAGGGGAAAAAAAGGAACATCAATCAGGACGGCATATTTTCTGCCTTTTCAATAGCAGCCGCAACAGGAAATCGTTAAAACGAGGCAAAAAAAAAAAAGTGCTGCGTTAATTGCGTTATTTTTTTTTTACACGTTAAACATCTCAAATTAATCGCAAAGATTAATGCGTTAATTCCCCCAGCCCTATTATTTATACATAAAAAACTTGATTTCAATATATGAGACATTCATTTTGTATTGAATGCTATTTATTCCATATCTAAATCCAGATTATATGAAACATTATTATTATAATGTAAAGACAACCAACATACTTTAGTGTATACGAACATGGTTCGTGTCTGGGCAGTGTTGTCTGAGGAAAAAATCACAGGACAGGTTAATTAGTTTTGGAGGCTGGCTCCATTTATTCACTCTGACCAATTTCACTCTGAATGGATTCAAAATGTTCAAGCGTCCGACTAGACGTGAATTTGACGCACTATTTGCGTTTGGTGTGAACGCAGCATAAAGGTGTGAAGTGAAGGTGTGTCAGGACGCTGATGTTTACCCGGGGTCTATGCAGTCCTGGATGTCTGCCACCCACGAGTTCTTCTGCAGAGAGTCGATGGTCTCCAAAATGTACTCGGCACCGTTTTCTACCTGCAACCCACAAGACAACACCGCAGTTTGATCTGACAACACTGATCTAGATCCAGTAGGCGACATTCTTGCATTGCCCAGAGAACAGCTACATATCTGATGTGTGTATGAGAGCATGAGATGATGGTACCTTGAGCACAAACGTGTTGTCTTTGTCGGGCATCTCCAGAGGCATGGTGGTCCTCACCTCCACGATAGCAGACAGAGGGACGCTCACTTTGGGTTTAGATGACTACAAACACACATCAGCACAATCAATACCATTCCAACACACACACACACACACACACACACACCAGGGTTTCCGTTGTCCGGTAATTGCCGGACATTGGCCGGAAAAAAAATGAAATGTCCGACAAAATTAAATCTTTCCGGTCAAATTGTCCGATTAAAATTGTCCTAACTAACTACACGAGACGCGACATGCGATAAAAGGTATCTTTTCCATGTTAATCAGAGTTTTTGTCCTAACCAGCCGCGATGGCGACACGCGACATTTCTCATTTAGAAACGGTTTCTATTTTTCTACGACGTCGCGCTGGAACATCAAACCCAAAGTGTGGCAATGATAATCTCTGGTAGGCTACTGTTTATGTGCTTTATTTAATGTTAAAAGCGTGAAATGTGACTTTGAATATCATTTAGTGCTCCAGCTTTGAAGCTGTAAAAGCAACAATGGATATAATTCACCTCAGATCTTGAAATTAAACAAATGGAAACATGAACGTTAAAACTGTGAACAAACAAGTGTATTCTTTGACAAAGAATGTTTTAGTAACTCAGTAGCCTATGTATTTTTTTAAATGGTGTAATATTTGTGAATGTTATTATGTAGCTACTTATCCATTTTCTTGCGAGTGCCTCAAGTTTACTCTCTAGTCGGTAGTCGGTAAAAAAAAAAAGTGATCTCTAAATTAGGCTATTATAGGCAGTGGACTAAACGCTACTACAGTTCGCCATCTCATTCCAAGATCTTTTTGTGTGAAGTGAACAAATCCCTCAATTTTTCATAACTGTCACAACGAACCAGCAAAAGTAATGATTATGAATATGTAAAATATTGCAATGAGACATTTTAATTGTCTATTAATAAACAAGTGTTTTCTGTGTCGGCTGCAAAGATGAAGTCTGACTCGCGATCTTCGCAGTAGTGAACGCGCCGGAGAGAGATACACATTTCATATGGATCACATCGTTTTATTTTGTTTTGAATGGTTCTGTTTAAAAGTAAAGATTTCTGTAGATAATAGATATATTTCTATTTTTATTTATTTTTTTAGGTGTGTGAGGCGATTAGGCTACCTTATACGGTAAATTTCGGTTCATGGATAATAGCTTAACGTTAGCTCCAGTTCAGGCGCTGGCGCCTCCATGTCGTGATTATTTATTGTTGTTTTTTTTTATTATTAAATCGAGAAAATTGGATAATGAAACGCTGATTAAAATTAAGATACAATTAATACAAAACGAAATTCATTTTAAAGAAAGGCTTTGTGCTTTCTGTTTGAGGTCTCTGTGGAAGTTTTAAAGCAGTCTTTTAGTGCCGCTTTGAACGGTCGCGACGCGTCCGTAATGGAGAACTGTCACGTAAGATGGTAATATTATTATTATAAATAATAAATCGTGTAATAATCCCGCCCCCCTAATTAAGAGGCGATATCTGACCGGCATATCATCAAAAATGTCGGGAAACGAAACCTCTGCCGGTCAAGTGACCGGCACCATTTTTTTCTAGCGGAAACTCTGACACACACACACACACACACTGCCAATTAGGGCTGTCACTAATGATTACTTTGGTAATCAAGTAATCGGTCGATTATTTTTGACGATTATTTCAGATTTTTTTTTTTTGGTAATAAAAATAAACCTAAGCAAAGAACTTTATTTGTCTCATTGTTATTATGTATATTAAGTCATTTTAAAGTGTCAAAAGCAAGTAATCATATGGTTTTAGATAACAACACTTAAAATACATAATATAGGCTACTTTGTGTAAATAAATCATCTTACATTATGTATTATAACAAATGCCTACATTCTTACATGTTGTTACATGTCATTAAATCCTTGTTTAATATTATCCAAACCACGTTTAATTCAAAGGTTCACTCAACCTTTAATATTTGTCCACTTCTAGGCCAAAGACAGAAATACTACAGCCACTGTAACTTCCTGAACACAAACATGTTTTGATGTCCACATGTAAACTCAGAGCGAGGGTTTAAACTTTTATTTTGAAATCGCGATGAACAGTTCTCATATTTAGAAACATATTGATGTATTCACATAATAAAGATTATTGCAATAAATATTTAAAAAAAACTAACAAAACACAGCAGGCATGCCAACTGGCCTGAAACGGGACATGATTACTGTGAGCCCTGTATTTCAACCATCACTCTAAAACTTCTGGTGTTTACATCGGCTGGTTTCAGGGATTATAAGACGAGGTCTCATGCAAACACAAGAATCGTCAAACCCATTCTCTCTGGATGGGCTTCTGTATCTCACACACTTCTGGCTGTTGAGGCGATCTCACTGACAGTCAGGATATGATACACTGCAAACACACTCACTCACCCTCTATTTTTACCCTATCTTTAGTTTGTTCAGGAAGAGGAAGTTATTACTACCGCCTTGAGGGGACTAAAATTGCTCTGAGACCAGCTTCCCAAAATCCCTTTAAACACTTCTGAACCCAAACCAAAATGTGGGAATAGGATTTTAAGAGGCCGGATCAAGGGAGGGTCTGACTCATTTTAATGAAGAAAACATTTCTGCTAACATATGTGTGGTTCATCTGTTCATTCATGAAGCCATCTTATGCCTGATAGCAACACTGGATTAACTCAGAGTTAGAAGAATAAACTCAACTATTAATGAACCACAGCAACTGTCCTCATGCCAAGCAGACTCAAGTAGTCTTCAGTTACCTGACGAATATCACCATCTCAGCCTGAGACGGCATGTCGACACTGGAAAAGCACTTTTGCTAGCGTTACTCTGCTTCTGGCAGCAAGAGCACACAAGTGTTTGCCATCAGTTCTTTTAAAGAAAAACTGTTCTCTAGAGTTGAAGTCCATCAAATCTTTGAAGGATATTAAAACAAACACAAAGTTAATTCATTATTTTCACACCAGTCTACGACTGTGGTAGTCCCTGTCGGATAATCCCACACCTGAACAACACCATAAGAGCAGTCTTTTCCTGGCTAAGTGGACGGTTTAGCCAAAGGTCTGGCTACATGAGAATACCCCAAAACTAGCCACTCTCTAAACCTTAACCCAGTGCTTCTCGCATTTATTGGATGATGCTAAAACTGCTCAGACATCAGCTTCCCAAAATCTCTTTTTATTGGCTTTTCAAAGTTTTTTTCAACTAAAAGAATGAAGTTTACATCCGTTTACATCATTAAGGATCAGCTCACCCCGCAGAACAGCTGTTTGTGACACTGCCGTCTGGCAGATACTGACGACCAGCTTTTATCCTCAAGCCAGACTACTGAACAACACAGCGACACTTCACTTCGCACACTCAGACACTACTTACAGCATTTACCATCTACTATAGGTCTACTATTTTGGTAGTATTTACTGTTCTGGTGATTTAATAGCACACTACTTTTACTATAGCAGCATTTCCATTACATATTTTCTAAATGTCGATAAAAAACTATTGCGAAATTACAGCGTTTCCATTAACCGATGTTATGCGACTATCTCGCAATAAGTCATTCCAAAAGTCATGGCGATGGGTGTTGGTGGGTTTACGTACATCACAGCCACAGCACTAGCTATTATTGCTAATGGAAGGAGACGTAGGCGTGTTATCCAAGCATTAATGGCAAGGAAAGTTCCTGTAATACTTTTGACTTTTTAAGAGTTTAATGAAGAACTCTGTCTCGTCTTCTGTCCAAACATACCACGCCATCTTTAAAGAATGATCGGCTGTTGTGTACGTCAGGTGACCTGTAAAAAAGTTTCCATTGCAGGTTTGCGAAATATTCCTTTTTCGAATTGCCTGGAAAACCTCCTTAATGTGAGCGTAAAAACTTTTATGCAATATATGTGAGTTTTTGCGAAATTGACGTGTTTCCATAATGAATATTTTCAGTTCACAATTTCAATTTGAGCAATTTGAAGGGTAATGGAAACAAGGCTTATGCCATTGCCCACTAGTGTTTTTCTTTTCCTGTTATCTTATCTCAACAGTTCTTATCTAAATTTTTGATTGTTTAATTCTAATACGAGCCTGTACCTTCATTGCAATTCTTGCTTGGTCAGACTCTTTGCAGGCTCTTAGGCCAAAGATACGGTTACCCGTTCAATATGATGTGATTGTAGCTAAGAAAGTTATCTTGCTTTTGTGGAAGAAAAATACTAGACCCCTCTTTTCTGACTGGCTAACCGGGCTCACTTCTACGTTACATCTTGAAAGAATTAGGCTAGATACTCCATATCCGGGAACCCTGCAAAATTCGATATGATGTGGGAACCAGTTTTTACTTTTTTGTCAAACCAGAAGGACTAATTATTTATTTATGTTTTCCTGATCTGTAATAATCACTTTCTGTAATTATTGTGATTGCACTTTGTAACAGAGGTTGGCTTTGTGTACGTCTTCCTTTTCTATAGTACTTTTGTTTCATTTTACACATTGCACAGATTTCTGTTTTATGAAGGGTCTTTTTGTCTGTTATTTTTTGTTTTTGATGTTTGAAAACCTCAATAAAAATAATATATATTCTAATACGAGCCTGTACCTTCATTGTCTGAATCTGAGCCCCGTCACAAGCTCTTCGATGGCCAGTTTACCCTTTCAGTTGTTCACTTTGCCCATGCAAATAACAGATTAAGATATATCCCAGACAGCAAACATAGTGTCGGCCTGATTCCAGCAATCCACGTGTACCAGATGTGGGCCGAATCTGGGCCGACACTATGGGGATGCTATGAGAATGATCTGGTTATTCTTCCCCCAATCCATATACTTGCTTGCTAATGTCACACACACACACACACACACACACATCAGGGCTTCATCAGAGAGCTCTTGTACCTTTGGTGGAACGTAGAACTCGAGCTGGAACTTCTCTCCCGTGTCCAGGCAGGCGCCGGCCGTCTTCCTCAGCAGTAACCGGCACTTCTGCCACTGTCCCGCCCCCATGCAGTGAGTGTCGTCGGCCACCATGTAGCGGAGCGCGCCCTCCCTCTGGATCTCCAGCAGCTCCACCCGGTGGCCCTGAGAGGCCCGCGGCAGGCGTAGCTTCTGGCTCCAGTGCTCGGACCCCATGGCCTCGGCTCCGTTGGTCCTCCTGGAGCCCCCCGAGGGGTCCGGTTCTGGGGAGGCCCTGCGGTGCCAGATCTCCTTCACCCCGTCCACCACGCTCAGACTCATGTTGCGCAGGGAGAAGCCCTTCTTGAAGCGTGCCTTGCGACGCCCCAGCGACACGTCTTCCGAACTTCTGGACTGGCTCACGGATGGCGTCTTACGGGTTGGCGTTTGCTGCTCCTGTCCGCTGGCTCCGCCTCCTCCGCTGTCCATGCTATCCAGCGACTCGCTCGACGCCCCCACGTCTTTGCGGCGCTGGTAGAGGTTGTGGATGAAGGGTAACGTGCAACTCTGTATGCCCACAAAGGGCACGATGCTGTACTGAGGAGCGGAGGAGTCTCCCGGAGAGCCGAGTGCTTGAACCTGGTCGAGGGCCGCAGAGAAGCAGGTCAAGAAGTGTTGCGCGAAGTGTTGCGAGAAGCTGGCGTCAGCACCGGGCGAGTCGTAGCAGGGGTTCTCGCTGATGAATCGCCGGAACTTGTAGGCGAAATCTGCGGCGGAAGCTCGAGCGTGAAGCTCGCAGAACTCCTTCCAGTCGGGCCGCGTGCAGGAGTTATGCTCCGGGCTGCTGGGAGCCCCGGCGCCGTTCATTACTAGGCCATGCCAATGCCCCGGCAAACCACTGGCACACAGACACAGACACAGACAGAGAGACAGGTCAGTAAAACAGAGAGCGTCACGGCCTAATGTCTAATTGATTATTTGGCGTTTTGAGAGCCTGAAACCGGGTCCCAGAGTGGATAGGCCTAAAAACGACACCCTTGCGTTTTTGTGTGTACAGCCAATCCGTATATGTTGTATATGCTTGTCTGTTGTCTGATTAAGACATTTCATATTTTGTACCAGGCCATTTATGGTTGTTAAATATTGTTCACTAAAGTTCTTGGTAAAAAAGAAGAAGCTACTGAGCCAATTATTATTATTATTGTTTACAGCAGGCAAGGTTTATGCGCATGCTCCAAGCCGCCTTCTCCGTTTTTAGTGTATCTCTGTGGCAGAATTACAGCGCCACATACTGGTCTGGCATATATACTACATTGTTTTGAGTCGGTTTCAGTGGTTTTGTGTGTACGCAGATATTTCTTGAGAACGAGGGGAAAAAAAAGATTGTATAGGGAAAGCTCTGGCTTCGTGTGGATATGGCCTAAATTTGGTCATTCCAATCAAATCACAGTTTTGGTAGATCAAAATGTATGTAGCTTTTTTTACATACAAGGATAGTTCTTGCATGGGAAACTGTTTTTTTTTTATTCCCCAGTTTGGGAACAGCGCCACCTACTGGTAAGAACTATAACAAATGTCAGAATATGGCTGAATCCGAAATCGCCCCCTAAACCCTCGTTCACGATTCCCTAGGTTAGTCCACTAATGTTGTTTACTTGAAGGAGTGAATAAAAACGAGTGAGTGAATTCGGACAGCTGTTGAGTGCACATCGGTTGTACACTCATTATTGCAGTGCGTTGTGGGATTGAATAAGTGCATTCAATTATGTCCACTATGGTTTCGAACACAACTACTAATGGCTGTTCCCTAGGTTAACGACCTCCGTGAAGTCGGCCCCCCACCCAACGCAAAACGTCGTCAAAATATGCTCAATCGTTTGTGCTGTAAAAAGTTTAGTTTGTGCTGCTTCGGTTTTTTAGATATTAAAAGAATATGTTTAGGTCATTCTGAGGTCACTCAGCCCCCCCACATCATCCAAATTCAGTGATAATAATTGAACACAAAATCAACATTTTACTATGATTTCTGAAGATTCTTGTGACATTGAAAACTGGAGTAATGATACAGAACATTCAGGTTTGACATCACAGGAATAAATTGCATTTTAATTAGGCCTATATTAAAACAGAAAATAGCTATTTTAAATATTGTAATAATATTTCACAATATCAGTGTATGTTTGATCAACAAAAATTCAGCCTTGGTGAGCTTAAGAGACGTTTAAAAATAATAATAATAATAATAATAATAATCCAAACTTTTGACTAAATGCCTACACACACACACACACACAGCCTATGTATGTATAAACACAGCAAATTGATTATGGTGTGTGTATTTATGACAATGTTCATATTATGTTATTAACAAAACAATACACAGTAAGTAAAAACACTTACCTTGGAGTTTGTGTTACATTCCACACATCCTGTGATCCGCAAACCTGACGCAGCACAAACTAAACTTTCACCGGCACAAATGAAGCACAAACAAACAAGACTATTTTGGGTGAATTTGGACCATGTGGGGGGGCTGAGTGACCTCAGAATGACCTAAAAATATTCTTTTAATATCTAAAAAACCGAAGCAGCTCAAACGATTGAGCATATTTTGACGACGTTTTGCGTTGGGTGGGGGGGTGGGGGGCACTTCACGCCCTATTTGAGGGTATAGGGGGCGATTTCGGATTCAGCCTATGTTTATAATAGATTATGTTTGTGTTTTTAAAAACATTTAAATCAACCAAATGTGGTCGGAAAACTACAATCAGAGAAATCCACCACAAACACACATGAGCATCTTTACTAGGCCTATATGCATGAGGGAAATTTTCCATGCAAGTCAATTTAATGTGGTTTTGAAACATTTTGTTTAGATCATAATTCACAACAGCAAGAGATATACACTCACCTAAAGGATTATTAGGAACACCTGTTCAATTTCTCATTAATGCAATTATCTAATCAACCAATCACATGGCAGTTGCTTCAATGCATTTAGGGGTGTGGTCCTGGTCAAGACAATCTCCTGAACTCCAAACTGAATGTCAGAATGGGAAAGAAAGGTGATTTAAGCAATTTTGAGCGTGGCATGGTTGTTGGTGCCAGACGGGCCGGTCTGAGTATTTCACAATCTGCTCAGTTACTGGGATTTTCACGCACAACCATTTCAAGGGTTTACAAAGAATGGTGTGAAAAGGGAAAAACATCCAGTATGCGGCAGTCCTGTGGGCGAAAATGCCTTGTTGATGCTAGAGGTCAGAGGAGAATGGGCCGACTGATTCAAGCTGATAGAAGAGCAACTTTGACTGAAATAACCACTCGTTACAACCGAGGTATGCAGCAAAGCATTTGTGAAGCCACAACACGCACAACCTTGAGGCGGATGGGCTACAACAGCAGAAGACCCCACCGGGTACCACTCATCTCCACTACAAATAGGAAAAAGAGGCTACAATTTGCATGAGCTCACCAAAATTGGACAGTTGAAGACTGGAAAAATGTTGCCTGGTCTGATGAGTCTCGATTTCTGTTGAGACATTCAGATGGTAGAGTCAGAATTTGCCGTAAACAGAATGAGAACATGGATCCATCATGCCTTGTTACCACTGTGCAGGCTGGTGGTGGTGGTGTAATGGTGTGGGGGATGTTTTCTTGGCACACTTTAGGCCCCTTAGTGCCAATTGGGCATCGTTTAAATGCCACGGCCTACCTGAGCATTGTTTCTGACCATGTCCATCCCTTTATGACCACCATGTACCCATCCTCTGATGGCTACTTCCAGCAGGATAATGCACCATGTCACAAAGCTCGAATCATTTCAAATTGGTTTCTTGAACATGACAATGAGTTCACTGTACTAAAATGGCCCCCACAGTCACCAGATCTCAACCCAATAGAGCATCTTTGGGATGTGGTGGAACTGGAGCTTCGTGCCCTGGATGTGCATCCCACAAATCTCCATCAACTGCAAGATGCTATCCTATCAATATGGGCCAACATTTCTAAAGAATGCTTTCAGCACCTTGTTGAATCAATGCCACGTAGAATTAAGGCAGTTCTGAAGGCGAAAGGGGGTCAAACACAGTATTAGTATGGTGTTCCTAATAATCCTTTAGGTGAGTGTATTTATAGATATATATTTTTTTTATTACACTTTTGCAAGTAGAAGCACTATTGTCATGGATGGTCATCATAGCGTTGGTTAATATTGACACTAGTATTAATGTCACTTTTAAAATGCTTCATATAAAAATGAAACTGAGAAAGGAAAGTTTCACCTCGTCAGAACATCAGTGAATGAAGCCTAAATATGAACATGATCATATAAGATCTATTATATCTGAACATACTTATGACTGCCAAAGCAGGACTGTATTCCTGCACTGATCAAAAACACATTTTGGATGCTTGGAAGTCTAAAGGAAATGTGTGCAATATTTGAAACAACATCATGCCGAACCCACACTGCCGAAATGCATCGACCACAGAACATACATGCAACACTTACTCAACATGCATTGAGTAAACGTTACAGCATACAGACACAGCAGAAGAAGAACACAGAACGTCAGCAGACTGAAGCTACTGCAAGATTATTCATGTTAACCAAAGCATCTGCTAAATAAATGCATATCCCTACTATAGTAATGAGTTTACTGTACTGGCCGTGTTATGTGACTAAGCCATATATAGCCTATGTGTTATTAATGCCTGTTCTGACAGACACACAGCGCTCGCTTCTCTCTGGACAATCATAAAGCAGAGAATGACACCGACTGCAGACACACACACACACCAGCATCTGTCTGAGAATAAGACAAGAGAGTTACACTGATACAGAACAACACAGCACCACACACCAACACTGCAAACACTGGGGAACATGTATCTTCAACTTTTCAAAATATTCACAAAAATCTAACCTTTAATTGAAACATTTGGAAGAATAAAAATGTTGCTAACGCTGTATTTCGATGGTCCACTTCAGACATGAAGTAACTAGAAGTCATTAGAGTATTAGTAGACTGTCTGATTGATATCTGCGAACACTTTATTGTGATGCTCCCCACAGACTATCAGCAGTGTGTGAGTTGTGTCAAAGCTCTCGGGGGACACATCCTAATAATACACAGTTTTTATGGCGGCGGCTATTTACACCAAGCGAAAATAGCTTATTTTCTTAGCGATATATTCTATGTAAAAATACTATTTGCACCTCAGTATTTTCCAGATTCATGATTCTGCATATAGCCTATTAAATAAGTCATTTTGGTGATCAAAGATGAGTTTTAAGGGATGAAATGATTGACTTCAGTAAATGTGTCTTCAGAAGACTTGGATTAAGCCGCTCCATAAGGGTTTATCATACCATCGCTTTAATGAAGGTTTTGAAGCATCAGAGTTTCTGGTGAACTAACACTTTAACATCTCCAGTTGATTTAAACGTCCTCATTATTGGCTAAAATGAGGAAAAGAGGATTTCAATGACTGAACTATTCACTATTTACTTAACTTTGGTTCTCCTGGGGTGTTTGAAGACTGTATGAATCTGGCCCATGTGTACAGCCCGGTGAAACAGGACGGCATGGCTTAGTCAGTGAAACACACTTCAGCTAGACTTCTCCTCAAGTCTCTTTTAGGTTAGATTTTTGTGAATATATTCTGAAAGATTAACAGGAGTTTGTACACTCATGCTTGTGTTTGACAGAAAATAAGTCATGGAAATGTTTACTTAGTGGATATTCAAGTTTACTGTCGAACTTTTGAAAACACTTTTGGAATAATATGAGGAAGGACCTCAAACGCCGCTGAAAACACAGTTCTGATGATGTTGATTTTGTTGCACTAGTCTAAATTAATATTTACACACAATTTCATTCACTCAACATATCTGTACAATTCTTACACATGTAGTTTATATGTCCTCAAAGTATTAGAGAGACTATATTGTTTATTTATACTTGTAATAATGAATTTGTCAAACCATTTTTGTGTGTGTGTGTGTGTGTGTGTGTAGTGCGAAAGCTAAAAGGTGATAAATTGGTGAATAACTAAAAAGAAATAGCAACCAGTTACTGCATATCAAACACACATTTTCATATTGAGCATAGTGTCAATTTAACCTCAAACCTTGGTGCTGAAAAGGCGTCCTTGTGTGCAGTGGTGTTCTGGATGTTTATGTTATGGCCCCTCAAACCCACAGAAGGGCCTTGTATACGTGTGTGTGTGTGTATGTGTGTGTGTGTGTGTGTGTGTGTACAGTGTGTTTATGCATCACTTGATTATTCCAGGTTGTCTGTTATTGTGTGGGTGATGCATGATGCTGTGAATCTCTGTGAATGAAGCCGGTGCACGAGGCCTGAATCAATAACACACACACAGACACACACACACACACACACACATCGCGCAACACTATACACTGTCCAGATGATGAGCGACACTGAACCAGACCCAGCGACTGTGACCCACTATAACTGACTGAATCATCTCTTCCTCCACATTAACGCGCTGAAACGCGCACTGGACACACACAGGACACACACAGGACACACACAGGTAACGCAGCGCATAATGAGTGAGTGCGAAGGGCCGTTCATTCAGGACGCGTTCTTCTTCTTGCGCTCCGACTCGCGTTTTTGAACGCGTCCTGTGAACGCTGCGCGCTGAATCATCATCATCATCATCATCATCCATTCTCACCTCCGTTAAATGCGTCACTGCATGTGAGGCCAGTGCTGTTAATCCAGGTCCATCGCCGCGGGTTTGTGGAGGAGTCCAGCACATCGCATCGCTATATCATCCATCCATCCAGACTGGTACACGACGCGTCAGGCGCGCGCATCTATTCTCCAGGCAATGCAGCTGCTCTTAAAGGGGAAGCGCGCGATTTCTGATTGGTCCTTAAATGGGCCACGTCATGAAGTCATCGGTCACCATTGAGTGAAGGTGATTCAGAGCATCCTCCTCCTCCTCCTCCTCCTCCATCAGGCCTGAGACTCACTGGGATCACATCACATCATGAGTGGATACACACACACACACACACACACACTGCAGCTGCTGCTGTATGTTCATGGAGACACTGACTGGAACGCCATATGCTAATAGGCTACTATACTGTATGCTCTCACTATAATACAGTAATTGTAAAATATTATGTCCAAGTCTTCTTACAAAATGTGGTCCCTGCATGATGTTTCATTAACAACGTGTTGGAGGATGTTCTAATGAAATATCCAATCAACTCGTCATCAGCAATGATCACATCTAATCATTTCAGCATGAGAGGAAGCCTATTTTCACTCTAAAATGGTTGGGTTAAAAACAACCCATTGGGCAACCCAGCGCTGGACATAACACATGCTGGGTTAAAGTAACCCAGCGCGATGGATTACACATTTTAACCCAGCAGGTTGGTTTGCAAAATTTAACCCAAATTTTGCTCATTTTGATTAAATACTGGGCTAATTTTTACCTCATTAATGGTTATTTATATTTCCTTGCAGTAAATGCTATTTATATGAAACTAGTGTGTCGCTGACCGATGCTGGCCTTTCTCCAGGTGTCATAGACCTCTTGTTTTTGATCAAATCATGAGGTGAAAATCCAACTTTTAATGTTGTTTATGTGTCTATGTGGTGTTTTTAATGTCCTTTAAGACAAACCATGTGTAAATTCATAAGTCGACAGCATTGCTGAGTATTTCCTCCTTAAAACTGCAGTGAACCAAAGACAGTCTCAAAAACACGCTTTGAAATCGCTGGTGTTTCTGACGTCACAAACTACCTTGTAACCAATCAGATCAACGTGTGATCGTCAACCAGTGGATCTCTGAGCTGAGTGAGTGAGTGGAGGCGGGGCTCATATTTGTTTCCCATATAGTACATTTGAAATGAATCAAACCCAGATCAGTTGAAGTAAACCATCAGGAAACGCTGCAAGGGACCTCAGTGTTTTTGTTGTTGATCAAAACTCTGAAATCTGAGATCGCACACGCATGCTGTCTCGACCCAAGAGCGCACACACACATATTATATAACAGTCTGCCTTGAATGTCAGTGTGAAACGCTGAGCCGCAAAGGACTGTGGGAGGAGAGAGAATCCACACGTTCATAAAGACACACGTGCTTTTCTCATCATACGACACACACGGATTCATGGGAATGTGCTCAGCGTCTCAAACACTCGTCGTACTCCGTGTGTCGACTGAAGACAGAGTCTAGCTGTTACTCACTCTCATGTGTTGTTTGAGATTCATTCACTGAACCAGACAAGAATAGAACAGAGAAGAATAGAGCGTCTGAGAGGTTCATCATCACACGTGTTTGTTTAAACACGCAGAATCAAAGAATCAAAGTTATAATCATAAATCTGTGGTTGTGATAAGCTCTGCATTCTGTATTCACTGGAGCTTGAGATCTCATTAACACCATGTTTTTCAGATATATTCTTCTAAGTAGCCTGGCATTATCATCTGATCCCACGGTACCACCTCAGTCTTATGGTTTTGCTGTTAAGATTTCACATCAAACATGCTGCAGGTTCAGGGAGTCACAAACAAAACTGCTCAGATTAAACACGCAAGAGTCAGACTGATAATCTACAGCAGCAGACAGTGAAGATCAGAGGCTCTGGCGTCGGGCGCACTGATTGGCCGAGTCGGGTCACATGGGCCGAGAGCTCAGGCGCAGGGAATCAGATGAACTGAGACAGCAGAGATGCTGACGGGGAGCAGAGGTCAACAGAGCCGGGTCACCTGTGCTTTCTGAAACACTACAGCACTGCCACGCCTCCTTCAGTCCACACACACACACACACACACACACACTGCCGCGGGTCAGACAGAGGAGGGCTCGCACTGCTCAATGCAATTCACAACAGCAACAGAAGTGTGTGCAAATGATTTGAACAATTCAGTCTGTTCATTCAGATCGCGTAGTATAGTATCTAGACACTGGATCTTACCTTCATCATCATCATCTTCATCATTTACATTTACATTTCTTCATTTAGCAGACACTTTCATCCAAAGCGATCCATGATCACGTGTGTTTCGTGTTTATTCTCACACCTTCAGTTCCACTAATGCTCACAAATCTGTTTTTATAACAGTAAAATCTATTTTCATGTAGTCGTGGTATTATACACTCACCTAAAGGATTATTAGGAACACCATACTAATACTGTGTTTGACCCCCTTTCGCCTTCAGAACTGCCTTAATTCTACGTGGCATTGATTCAACAAGGTGCTAAAAGCATTCTTTAGAAATGTTGGCCCATATTGATAGGATAGCATCTTGCAGTTGATGGAGATTTGTGGGATGCACATCCAGGGCACGAAGCTCCCGTTCCACCACATCCCAAAGATGCTCTATTGGGTTAGGATCTGGTGACTGTGGGGGCCATTTTAGTACAGTGAACTCATTGTCATGTTCAAGAAACCAATTTGAAATGATTCGAGCTTTGTGACATGGTCACTATCCTGCTGGAAGTAGCCATCAGAGGATGGGCACATGGTGGTCATAAAGGGATGGACATGGTCAGAAACAATGCTCAGGTAGGCCGTGGCATTTAAACGATGCCCAATTGGCACTAAGGGGCCTAAAGTGTGCCAAGAAAACATCCCCCACACCATTACACCACCACCACCAGCCTGCACAGTGGTAACAAGGCATGATGGATCCATGTTCTCATTCTGTTTACGCCAAATTCTGACTCTACCATCTGAATGTCTCAACAGAAATCGAGACTCATCAGACCAGGCAACATTTTTCCAGTCTTCAACTGTCCAATTTTGGTGAGCTCGTGCAAACTGTAGCCTCTTTTTCCTATTTGTAGTGGAGATGAGTGGTACCCGGTGGGGTCTTCTGCTGTTGTAGCCCATCCGCCTCAAGGTTGTGCGTGTTGTGGCTTCACAAATGCTTTGCTGCATACCTCGGTTGTAACGAGTGGTTATTTCAGTCAAAGTTGCTCTTCTATCAGCTTGAATCAGTCGGCCCATTCTCCTCTGACCTCTAGCATCAACAAGGCATTTTCGCCCACAGGACTGCCGCATACTGGATGTTTTTCCCTTTTCACACCATTCTTTGTAAACCCTAGAAATGGTTGTGCGTGAAAATCCCAGTAACTGAGCAGATTGTGAAATACTCAGACCGGCCCGTCTGGCACCAACAACCATGCCACGCTCAAAATTGCTTAAATCCCCTTTCTTTCCCATTCTGACATTCAGTTTGGAGTTCAGGAGATTGTCTTGACCAGGACCACACCCCTTAATGCATTGAAGCAACTGCCATGTGATTGGTTGATTAGATAATTGCATTAATGTGAAATTGAACAGGTGTTCCTAATAATCCTTTAGGTGAGTGTATTGTGTCATGTTTATCAAAATAAAACTGATAAAAAAAACATAGACCCCACTACATTGGTATTTAAAGGTACAATATTTAAGAATTTTGTATCAAAATATCCAAAAACCACTTGCGCAGTGCTATATATTTCTTTCAATTGTGTACTTCCATTACCTTAAATGTTTCCAAGAATTTGTAAATTCAGAGAAATTCACAATTTTAAATAGTGCCCTCAATGACGTAATATCCGCGTTATCCCTGGTTTCCGCTAGTACTGCCATAGTAACCATGGCGACATACGTGGACAACTGTGTTACGTCTAGCGGCGCGCTCACGCTGTAATTTCGTTAAGACATTATGGACCATGGCAAGCAGACTTTGGGACAAAAGGAGAACTAAAACGAGGATCAATATCGCTGTGGCGTTTTCGAGATGCCGAGAGCTGATTAGTCCGTGACAAACTAGCTTAAAGCTAGTCTCATATAGCCAACAAGCTAACACATAGAATAACATAACTTTAACACACTCAAATGCTGTTTAGTGTGATAGTGTAGAGCAAGTGAAACAGCGCTGCGTTCCCTCACAAGTTTAATTCGTCTGATAAACTGACCTGTGTGAGTATTATTCAGCACTTGCATGTAGTTCGGTAGAATGAAATGTCCTCGTTCCTTTATATCCGCGGGACTCGCGCGTGGCGCTGAGATCTGTCTCTCATTAGCACTCGCGTCCTGCTTCACCACAGTCATGTTAAAAACATAAACATTATTAGATCCATCAGCATGACGGCAAGTCCCATCATTCCGCTTATCACTGCGTCATCAATCTACGCCTTTGTTATTGTAAGAGGTTAGCGACCCCTAGTGGCACATTTTATTTGACATATTGTAGCTTTAAATAGTATAGGCTTATGTTGAACTTTATTCTTGTACAAACAGATCAGTATTTAGCAGTACATAAAGTTTTAAATGGAAACGTACCTGAAACTTGTGGTATAGTTTTCCCCTACGCACCTGACTTAGGTTGAACCGAGTGTCCTTGACACCTGAAAATATTATTCTCAGTTGAGTTCACCTCTGAACGCTCGGGTTGACGCCTAAGAGTAGCTATTCTCACCACATAAAATAAAATGCCTAAGAATTATAGTTACCTGACCGCAATCTAACCCCGCCTAAGAGTCTCACAAAGAGTCGAACGACGTCTCGCCCCCTTTCAACACTATCACTCGGGAATAAGGTCCTTAGTGTCTCACATAACCTGTAACTAGTTCCACTAACTAACTAACTGGACAGACTCCAGACTATGCCTTTGAATATGCTTTAATCACGGCCGGAGGATATCAGACATATTTCAGAGAGAATCCCACCAGCAAAAAGAATACAACCTTTTTAATAGAATAGCATGGCAAAAATGACATGATACATTACATAATTTCCCTACAATTTGATTGATTATTCATATGCAAACCCTTCTGTTACTAGGTAGAAGCAACTTAGATCTCAAATCCTCAAAAAATGGAAAAGGTTAGAAGTTCAGTTGATTACTCAATACGTCATGAGACTATTCTAGACTGTTGTATTCTTGATATTGTCTAGCCAGCATCTCAGGATTTTCCACTGGTTTTCGACACAAACTTCAAGTGGTTGAATGTTAGGCCTAAGGTGGAGTAAGGTTAGATGTTAAGATTAGTTTGACATACAGTTTACTATTGTATTTATTAAAAAAAACATCACAAACTTCTGTGTATTTGACAAATATTGCATTTATTTCACTTCAGGTGTGATAAAGTATGCAAACACCACATGAGCTTCGACTTCACGTCTCTGTTCTCTGCTCCTCCCGTCTGCACACGCAACTCTCGCCGATCGGCTATTGTTCAAGTAAAAAACAAAAGTTAAAAAAGTGAAACAAAAATGTATAGAGGTTTAAGTTTATGAAAATGATTTATGAACATTTATTTTATATAAAACATATATTTAATAAAACATGTTGAACTCAAAAACTGCTAGAAAACCAAAGCCATAAATCTAAACAAGTAGTTTTCCAAATTTGAGGTTTATATCGAAAAAAAATTAGCTTTTTTAGTGAGCTTTAGAACTCTCACGACTGTTTTAAAGACAGCTCATTATTTCCATTCACTCCACCCCCTCCCTTCTGGGCTCCTTCCAAAGCCACGCCCCCAAAACACATGAAAAATGTGTTTCTCCGACCGCTGAGCTGGAAGACGCATTATTTACCTGAGACGAGCGGAGAGGAAGGAGCACAGTGCATGTAGTGACATCATGTCAGAATCACATGTAATAAAAAAATCTAACTTTATCATTATGAATATAAACAAATAAGATGTATTTTAGTACTCACTATCAAGCTAGCATATTGATATTGGTAAAGTTTAAAAAAATTTTTTTTTGATTCGCTAACGAGCAAGTGTATCAATGCAACCTAAAAACAGGTTGCATTGATACACGTTTTTCCATTACCATCAGTTACACTGTGATGAAGATGAATTTCGTGTAAGATTCATAACATATATGGTGTTCTGCATGTAAGAGTTTCCATGATGAAAGCATTGTTGACTCTGATGAGGACTACACTCCAGAGACAAGTACCGCATCGTCAGCTCGAGGACAGGTCCGGGGTCGAGGGCGAAGCAGAGGAGGTCGTGCAAGAGGCCGTGCAATAGGGTCCGAGGTAGTAGAGGCCGAGGACGAAGTGGTCGAAGTGCAGGGCAAGGAGCACTTCTTGGACAAGAGGACCTGCGTCGAGTTTTGCATCTCCTATTCCTAGGTTCCGTGCCTCTTGAATTCCTCAAATCAAACGGGTGCGCGCAAGTGGGCAGATCCTGTGTGGCAAAAGGGTGGTTGCCATGGTTGCGAGAGAGTGACAGTTGCCTAAGCCAATCCTTTGTTTCGTCCCCAATGGAAATAATGAGCTGAGTTTAATGCAGATTAAACGGTCTAGAGTCACTCGATTTTTATACTCTTTTTTTTCAGAGTACTTACATTTTAATTATGTATTGATATAGAAAGTTTAAACAAATTGGGAAAAAAGTTTTTTATAAAATTCCTACCTACCCTACCTTTAAACGGTCAGGCCCCACAGTACATCCCGGACCTTTTGAAGCCGCACTCTTCGGTCCTCTGGCCAGAACCTGCTTGTAGTCCCTAAGACTCGTTATAAGACCCGAGCGGACCTATCTTTTCAGTCTGTTGTCCCCAGACTGTGGAACGCCCTGCCCCCGTCCATGCATTGTCTCATTTAAAAAGGATCTGAAAACATGTTTATTTAGGAAAGCTTTTGGTTGATGGGTTTTCACTAGTGTCACTTTAATTTTACATGTGTATTTACATTTTTATATTGTTTGTTTTACCTATTCTCTTGTACAGCACTTTGTGATTTTATCTGTGAAAAGCGCTTTATAAATAAACTTTACTTACTTAGTTTCGGCACAGTACCAGATTTTCCCCATTAGATGCCAGCAAAGCTCCGCTGGTACACAGTGGTTGGATTTGTGATTTGCAGTAGAGTTCAAAAGCGGTCACTTCGTCATTGCGTATCCAGGTACGCTGTGGGAACTCTTCCCCTGTTTAGAAATCCTGAAACCTTATAGGATAACGGCAGTGAATTAACTGGCCAATTGTCGCGACTATACAAATACCGTCGAGCCTTCAGGCGGTATAAAATGCAGAGGGGCAACAACGACGTCAGAATCTTTTCCTTCACGCTGCCATCGTTGAAGACGCACCTAAAGAAATTTCTTCTTAAACACATCCGATGGCTACTTTCTGCAGGATTTGTGCGTGTCCCATCGAACCCGTCGTCCCCTGTTGTCGCTCCATTCCCCAGTCCATTTCTCCGACGAGAGCTTCCGCCCTCCTCCAGCCGGAGCGCCCCGACACAGAAGGCCCAGGAGGAGCTCGTCAGGGTTCTTGAGAAGGCGGTTACGGCGCTGGACCTCGCCTGGAGCGCTCCGGATGAGCCCACCAGGAGTAAGCTACACTCCTCGTACCTCCAGACGGGCCGCCAAACTGCTTCTAGGAGGAGGATGCCGTTTTTCCCGGACGTCCATGAGCATGTGGTAAAGTTGTGGTGTGCACCCCAGTTGGCGCGCATCCATGTCTCTTAAAAGGCCTCCTTTTCCCACATGGACATAGTGGAAGCCCACAGCTAGGTGCGCTGTTTCCTCCTCATCCTATCAATACTGCGGCCCTGTCCCAAATGGCACACTTCATAAGCACTTTCAGTCTTGTGGACTTACAATGGCTGCCGCGTGTCCGTTAAGTCCGTAAGACCGTAGGGTGTCTCATTTGTCATTTTAGGCCTCAGAAGGGTGCTCGCGAGCTTTGTGGTCGATACGCACCCTCAATGCGCACTTTAGCCAAGCTTTTCCAGACAGTCAAAGCGGCATTACGTCACGAAAGTGCGGACTCGTAGGAAGACCACGAGTGCTTAGGGTGCCATTTGGGACAGGGCCTGTGTTACTTGCCCTGCCTCAGAGCAGCGCTGAGCCTGTTATGACCTCCCAGCGCCACCGGGTTGCCAACATTCCTATTCGAACATTCACACAGCAGCCAGCTCATCCGTCACCAGCCGTTTCCCCGCCAGCGTCGGCGACCAGAGAGATTTGGCCGCTATCTCATTTCTTATAAGTGTGGAGAGCTATTCCAGGCATTTCGCGTTGGTTGCTGGATGTAATTCAACGCGGGTATTCCCCAGGGGGGGCAGTGTTTCAGAAAACACTGAAGCTTCCCTGGGCGCCGCCATTGATTAGCAGACCATCACCTGCTGTTAGCATTACATTTGACTCCCATTCATTTTGGTGTCACTTTGACAGCGAATAACTTTACATCTGAGGCGTTTAAAGACTCCATTTGTCCATTATTTATTTCTAAAGAAACACGAAAATGTATAAAAGGCTCCATTACCTTATATCTTACGTTATGGCCCCGTAGAAGCAGTTTTTGTAAAAATAGGCTAACGATTGCGTCATAACCACGTGACTCTCTGTCGCACAGTAGAGAGATTACCGTATGGACGGGAGGAGAAGCTTGCGGGCAATCGGGCGGACGTGGAGGCAAAATGACAAAATAATTAATCAGAATACTTAGCAAAAGCTGCTCCTGCTGCTAGCTCATGGACAGCTCCTACTCACACTCTCCGTCTCTGCAAGATTCGTAAGGGAATGATTCAGATTTCTCTTGGCACAGCTACTAGAAGACAGATGGGTTGCTCACGTCACATCTACGTCGTCAAGCTCAGTTTGAGTCTGCGCAGTTGCTCAGCCATCAGGAAGTGAGAGCTTCTAATTGACTTCACTTTTCTCCGTTGAAGTCTATGGGGTTGCTGTGTCCATTTCTTTTACTGTCTATGGTATTCCCTCCAGTTCAAGGCTCCTCCTAGTTGTGGAGTCGTCATGCGTGGCTGCTTCAGGGACCTTAGAGAGGCCAGGTGCACTACCTTCCCATGAGCTGGACACACTCGCAGAGCCTCCTTCCACAAGGCGCCTTTACACTCTGAAATGGGGAGAGTTTGTGAAATGGTGTTGTGATAACGATATCGACCCGGCGAGCTGTCCCGTGACGGAAGTTTTACGTTTCCTGCAGCACAGGTTGGATAACGGGAGCCTACCGTCCACGCTAAAAGTGTATGTGTGCCTAGTTTTGTTCCCGGGTTCACGAGCAATCGATCGGAAGGCATGCACTGGTGGCCAGCTTTCTCAGGGGGCGAGGAGATCCCCCACGCTCTCTCTCTCTGCCCCCGTTCGAGCCCTTGGATTCTGTCGCTGTTTGGGAGCTCTCTCTCAAAACTGCTTTTCTTCTTGCCCTTGCTTCGGCTTGCTGGCTGGTCTTTACAGAACACTTTCGCCAGATTTTACAAGTTGGACGTGCCGTCTTTGGCATCTCAAGTGTCTGTGTGTATACTTACAGTATATGTGAGAAGTGACCGCTCTCGAAAGGGAACGTCTCTGGTTACTGTTGTAACCTCGGTTTCCTTTATCACGTAGCTCAGCTTCTGTCTCGTTCCCGTCTCTCACAGAGCCGAGGCTACAACAGTAACCAGAGACGTTTTTCTCTCAAATATTACACACACTATTTATTTATTTATTACACACATACCAACACACACACACAATTATAGCTGCATAATTTATCCAATTGGCTCTATAATATGCAGATGCAGAAAACAAGAGTTGTTGCTTTACATGCCAAACCTGAGAAAATGGCACCATCTGGTAAAATAAAGTACAAATTTAAAATTGTAAGCCTTGCCATCAGAATGAAAGCCTATTAACAAAGATTGCAGCATTTTTACGTTGGCTGGGACTGAAAAAAGCTGTTTTAATGGGTTTCAATGGGGACATTTTTTGTCATTAAGATCTTAAATTGAACTTTTTTGTGTTTTTTTTTATTAATTAATTTTGTGTAATTTATTAATTAAAGGAAATGGGGGTGAAATACTAAAAATCCAATAAAAATACACACCTGTGCCAAAATGTATGCAGTTGGCATTAATACAGGTAAAATGATCAAGAAAACAAAACTGGAAAAGACAGAAATGTCCATAAGGACGCACAAGGGTTTTATGGAGAGTATAGTAGAATATTTGATCACCAACAAATTCACCAAGATCCCTATCGAGCAGCACAAGTTAAAGATGAAGGAGGAGCAATCATCTTCACTGGAGGACTGAACCCTGTGCTCTTTAACACGGACATTTAGAGGGCCAGACGGGTGGATCTGAAAGGCTAGTCCAATGATATATATCGACCCTTTTTACATTTCCGCGTTTCTCAGAAGCAGAAGTCGTCATAGTTGGGTAAACTTCTATAGTGGTGAATGAGAGACTACATTAAATAGTTTTCAAGTTCCCATTTGCTCAAATAGCAAAAGAAAAACTCCACAATAGTGTTTTCACAACTTTCAAAGAGAGAGAGAGAGAGACTGATAAAGGCAGTCAGAGAGAGTAACTAGTCTTGTAATTTGATGCAAAGGTAATATAATACAAGGTATAATGTTATAATGTACATACATAAAAAAAATCAAAATATAAAAAAACTTTGCAGGATTTAGGATGCTGATGACTGAAGTATGTGAAAAGGGTCCATTGTCTCGCTGTACTTTACATGTTCTGTGTAAAAGTGAGCAAAAAGGCCATTTTAAAGCGGTTAAGAAAACGAATCCTTGCATCTCCTGTTTTTATTTTGATCAGCTTCTGCTTCACGTCACACACATCTAGAGCTGCTCCACCAAACCAGTGCAGAACTTCTGGAAACATCTGCAAGTCTGGACCTGTGAATCATTAGTTTTGGGGTCAACTACAGGCAAGTTTAACCTTTTTTTTAAAGAACAGAATTAATACTTTTATTCATCAGGGATTCATTAAACTGATCAAAAGTGACAGTAAAGACATTCATAATGTTACTTAAGATTTCTATTTAAGGTAAATTCTGTTCTTTTGAACTTTCTATTCTTCAAAACCTTTTAGCATAATTTCCACAAAAATATTGAGCAGCAAAAAAAGTTTATTATAACCATTATTAATAACCGAGAAATAATAATTGATCATCAAATCCTCATATTAGAGTGATTTCTGAAGGATCATGTGACACTGAAGACTGGAGTAATGATGCTGAAACTCAGCTTTGATCACAGGAATACATTACACTTTACTGTATATTCACATTCTAATAATATTTCACTGTTTTTTACTGTATTTTTTATCAAATAAGCGTAAGAGACTTCTTTCAAAAGTTTTATTAATAACTGAATCTCATAATAAACAACCACACACACACATTCCCTGAAAGCTTTAATTTAATTGGAAGAGACTACATCTAAAGTCCCATCAGCTGAATATAGAAAATGAAGGGATACAGATATGGTGTCAGATGATGGAAGTATTAAATAAACCGCTAGCACTGATATCAGTCTCTGTAAGGCGTTAGAGTCACGAGTGCAGGAGCTCGTTACAGAGACAGAGAGAGAGAGAGAGAGAGAGAGAGAGAGAGAGAGAGAGACCATCAAACCTTTAAACCTGCCGTCTATTTAATAATGTTTAACCCACTATTCTCCCAAACGGTCCTGGTCCCAATAATCCAGTGACAGCCTCTGATTCTGATGCCGTATAGATGTGATGATGTGAAGAGCTACTGCCAGGTGTCTCCGTTCTCATGGAACTGGTGCAGGTGATCCGAGTACCTGTGGGAAGAGTGTGTGGATCATTAAACACACACACACACACACACACAGAGCTTCAAAACCATCAAATCTCACACTGGGTGAAAACACTCACTTCTTCGCACAAAATGCAGCACAGTCCCGGCCGATACTCTCACTCCAGGCGGTTTTATACAGCACCTGACACACACACACACACACACGGTCATAAGGCTTCAGACCAGCTCAACACGAGCAGTAACGCACAGAGGGTCACGTGACGCACCAGGAAGACGAGGCAGTGCAGGATCAGTGTGTAGAAGAACGCCACAGTCCTGGCCGTCTTATTGGACAGGATCACTCGACCCTGAAACAGACGCATCTCAGTAGAACAACTACAACAGTGATATTCATGACTGTCGTGATTTCTGTGCTTTCAGCGGATAAAACAGAGATTCTTCTGGCAGAAAACTGAAAGGTGCTCTTGTTTTGTTTCTTTCCCATGAACCCTTTTCACAGTCGGTGATGATGCGTTTCCACAGGTATCAATCGCAAATACAGTCAATTTGATATCATTTCAATGTTTATGTACTTTTATAATGCTATAGTTTGCTATAGTTTGATGACTTCTGCCTCTGAGAACCCTGGAAATGTGAAAAGGCTCCATTGTAAGGTTTATCCGAGCGAAACGGGTCAAATGTAGGGGCGGGACTTGATTCTGTCCAGGGAGACCTGATTGGACTGTATGCTAATGAGGCGCTGTGATGTCATGTGAGGGGCGGGGCTACTGTTGATGATTCATGCTCCTGATTATAGATTACGAGGGCACATCAATCTAAAATATATGATGTGCACTAACTAATCATTTATTATTAAACGCTGCAATATTCCGTTAAAAATATTATAAGTATTTCATGATGACTTCTCTTTTTATAAACTATAAACTATTCTCGATTCATAAACTATCTTCTTTACAGATTCAGGAGGATGTGTGGCCGTTGGTGTATGCTGAGTTTCAGAGGCACGTTATAATCGACTGAAACTCACAGAGATGATGGAGATGTTTGTGTGAGCCGCTGGTGTGTGTGTGTGTGTGTGTGTGAGAGAGATACACACCAGGCTGAGCGTGGCTTTGTCCCACGGGCTGAGGCTCTGATATCTCCTCTGACGCTCCTGAAGGAGTAAATCACATTAGAAAGAGTCACACCTGAACCAACAGCAACAGACAAACCCTTTCAGAAGCGAGAGCTCATGTTCTTCTCACCCTTTTGCTGAAGGAGGCGAAGGGGTCGAGTCTCTCCTCGTACTGAGACGAGTATCGCATCACTGTATCATCACTGTCTCCAGCCTAACACACACACACACATTAAACTCACATGCAGAGATGATGCTGTTTTATCCCAAATATCAGCACGATTGCTAATGTGATACTGATTTTATACAACAGTTCAATCAACAACTTAATAATGTGAGTTACATTTTAGACACAATAATGACTGTTTTTGCCAATATAAACAAAAGCAGAGCTTCAGTTCTGAATGAATCCCTGTTTTTGAACGAATCAGATGAGTCAATGATTCATGAAAGCTTCACATTTTCATGACAGTTTTTAGACACAGATATTTTTGTCCACTATGGACCTGAAATTGTAAGTTTTTTAATGAGGTTAATGAAAGAGTGAATTTGTGTCACAGCTGTGACCTGACCATGGCACAGAACATGAGGAGTATGTAAAGCTTCGGGAGTCAGCTGACCACGACAGGCCGAGACCAGCACAAACACACCCTCAGCAGAATATCGTCTATCGCTACACATGAAACCCCAGGGGATACTGCGATGTCCCGTTTGGCCGCGAGCGTTAATGGTGTCGTGAAGGACTCACTCTGCTAGGGTAGCTCTGCAGGAACTTGATCTTCTCGTAGAGCTTGATGTTGTCGGCCCGCAGACTGTCCAGCTCGCTCTGAAGAGCCTGTAAGGTCTGCTGTAGGGATCCGCTCGCCTGACACACAACAACAACAACACTCAGACTCTTCCCCGGAGCCACAGGAACCAGGTACAGTCATGTGATGGTGCAGTCATGTGATGGTCAAGTCATGTGATGGTACAGTCATGTGATGGTCAAGTCATGTGATGGTCAAGTCATGTGATGGTCAAGTCATGTGATGGTACAGTCATGTGATGGTACAGTCATGTGATGGTCAAGTCATGTGATAATAAAGTCATGTGATGTGATGATGGTACAGTCATGTGATGATAAAGTCATGTGATGTGATGGTACAGTCATGTGATGATAAAGTCATGTGATGTGACGGTCAAGTCATGTGATGATAGTCATGTGATGGCGCAGTCATGTGATGGCGCAGTCATGTGATGGTACAGTCATGTGATGGCGCAGTCATGTGATGGCGCAGTCATGTGATGGTACAGCCATGTGATGGCACAGTCATGTGATGGTAAAGTCATGTGATGGTACAGTCATGTGATGGTACAGTCATGTGATGGTACAGTCATGTGATTGTAAAGTCATGTGATGGTACAGTCATGTGATGGCACAGTCATGTGATTGTAAAGTCATGTGATGGTACAGTCATGTGATGGTCAAGTCATGTGATAATAAAGTCATGTGATAATAAAGTCATGTGATGTGATGGTACAGTCATGTGATGTGATGGTACAGTCATGTGATGATAAAGTCATGTGATGTGATGGTACAGCCATGTGATGGTACAGTCATGTGATGATAAAGTCATGTGATGTGACGGTCAAGTCATGTGATGATAATCATGTGATGGCACAGTCATGTGATGGCGCAGTCATGTGATGGTACAGTCATGTGATTGTAAAGTCATGTGATGGTACAGTCATGTGATGGTACAGTCATGTGATGGTACAGTCATGTGATTGTAAAGTCATGTGATGGTACAGCCATGTGATGGCACAGTCATGTGATGGCACAGCCATGTGATGGTACAGTCATTTGATGGCAAAGTCATGTGATGGTACAGCCATGTGATGGCAAAGTCATGTGATGGTACAGTCATTTGATGGCAAAGTCATGTGATGGTACAGCCATGTGATGGTACAGTCATGTGATGGTACAGTCATGTGATGGTACAGTCATGTGATGGTACAGTAATGTGATTGTAAAGTCATGTGATGGTACAGCCATGTGATGGCACAGTCATGTGATGGTAAAGTCATGTGATGGTACAGTCATTTGATGGCAAAGTCATGTGATGGTACAGCCATGTGATGGCACAGTCATGTGATGGCACAGCCATGTGATGGCACAGCCATGTGATGGTACAGTCATGTGATTGTAAAGTCATGTGATGGCACAGTCATGTGATGGTAAAGTCATGTGATGGTACAGTCATTTGATGGCAAAGTCATGTGATGGTACAGCCATGTGATGGTACAGTCATGTGATGGTACAGTCATGTGATGGTACAGTCATGTGATTGTAAAGTCATGTGATGGTACAGCCATGTGATGGCACAGTCATGTGATGGTAAAGTCATGTGATGGTACAGCCATGTGATGGCACAGCCATGTGATGGCACAGCCATGTGATGGTACAGTCATGTGATTGTAAAGTCATGTGATGGTACAGCCATGTGATGGTACAGTCATGTGATTGTAAAGTCATGTGATGGCACAGCCATGTGATGGCACAGTCATGTGATGGCACAGCCATGTGATGGTACAGTCATGTGATTGTAAAGTCATGTGATGGTACAGCCATGTGATGGTACAGTCATGTGATGGCACAGTCATGTGATGCGCACTCACGGCCTCCAGCTCCTGGTTGCGCAGGCGAAACCTCTCCCTCTGACTGGAGATGATGGACAGCAGAGAGTCCATCTGACCCTGAGGAAGATCCGCCTGAGGAGAGCCGCCACCACCTCAACACACACACACACACAGGACTACTGAGGGATCTGCTTATCTAACAGTAGGGCTGTCAAAATGGCTGAAAAGCTAAATTCGAATTTCTTTCTTAAATATTAGCAAAATTCTAATTCTAAAAGCAATACTGTTAGAGGAAAAATGTACTGTACTGTCTCCTATGCCCACAAGAGGGCGCAAGCGAGCGCAATAAGCACATATAAACCAAATCAAGCATCACATCTTTTATAGGGCTGTCAATCGATTAAATTTTTTAATCGCGATTAATCGCATATTGTCATGAGTTAACTCGCGATTAATCGCATTTAATCGCACATTTTTTGTAATTGTTCTAAATGTACCTTAAATTAATACTTTTCAAGTTTGTAATACTCTAATCAACGTGGGCATGGATAAATATAGATGCTTTATGCAAATGTATGTTTATTATTGAAACCATAGTCAATATAGAGCATAAGGACGAGACATGTTTCAAAGGTCATAGATGTTTTTCAAAGAACTTGTTCATGTCTATTAGACACATAGAAAGAACAAAAAAATACCAGGTTACCATTACTTCTCTTTCTTTGCACTGAGCAATTTACTAACACAAACATGTTTAGATTTTTGCATGACAGGGCAGCTCTTCTGAAAATACTAAATGTACATTTATTATTTATTAGCCTATTACATTGTAGTTTGTCTCTCTCTGTGCCCATTTTGATGAAGCTAAATTCTCAATAAAACTGTTTTCATTGGTATATTTTACTGTTTCTGTTGTCAAACAACGGAATGAATTTGAAATGGTGACTGAAACGCGACCCATTAAGACATAACCAGCTCTCCCTTCCAAGACGTTAATCTGCACAAAAATTCTGATAATCGAGCCGTCGTCTGGTGAAATCAAATTCACATAAGATAAAGACAATATCTGTGCTCTGATTTCGGCTATACTTAAAATAGAGAAAAATACGTAAAAATAGAGAAGCAACATAATATCTGTGCTTAAAGGGTAACTAAACCACTAGTCAGAGCCTGACTCCACCCACTGGCAATATTTGAAAAATGCTGGAAAAGTGGGCAGACCCCAGCGGAGATAGACGGGACGCACCGAGGGCGGGGCTGAGTGGTGGGGCGTGCACCTGAGACCCGCAGTGACGGATTAATTGACAGCTGCTGTCAGACTCTAAAATGGAGAGTGACTCACAGCAGGGTCGCAAGACGATGTAAAGTACATGCATCTGATGAGTTTTATCGAGTTGATGTCAATAGCGCGCGCTCTCTGTAGGCATATTCATATTTTGCCGCAATGTGAAAAAAATCCAGCAAAATGCACCGACGCGTTTGTCGACCCCAGAGGATTAACTTTAGCCTAACCATAAAAAATTGTGATTATATATATGATCACTCACATCAAGACGCCGCTGCGGTGGTGGAGTCCATGCAGGAGGAGCAGCGTTTGACACTGCGCCGCTTTTCAGCGCGAGCTATGTGGAGAAGCCCATTTCCACCTCTATTGCGTTACAGACAATATTGGTTGCACACTTGAGCTCCACTGGCGCCTAATTTCCAAGTTTGCTGGAAAGCTATGCAGTCCAGCAGTGCTGTTACAACCAGCAAACCTACTCCTACGTACCCTCCTGACCACTGTACTAAATACAGATAAATCTGCGCTAACTTGAAGCTATCCTAACTGCTATCCTGATGCAATACTATGCGTGGTAGCTCTAGCTCGTACCAAGGGAGGGCGTGGTGAGCTCGTACCAAGGGAGGGCGTGGTGAACTGGAACCTGCTTACGTAGCGGTGTGCCGCTTACGTCACGCTGTACCGCAAACATCCAATAGGAAAATTCAACTGCAGTAGCCACCGTTCAACCTGAAGAGGGCAGCACTCAGACGTTTTTACACCATATATTGTAGAATTAAAACACTTTATACCCAAATGTCAAAAAAGTTACTCGAATCAATGAACAGCACTAATAAAGACCCAATCTCACAGATCATTAACTAAAAAAAGTTGGTTTAGGGTTTAGTTACCCTTTAACTGAGTTAAAGCGCTGCTCCTCCGCGCGAGACGCAGAGAGAGAGAGCGAGCGAGCGAGCGAGAGAGAGAGGCGCGCGCGCGTGCTGGGAGAGCAGTACCGGTGGTACCGGTAGATTCTCAGAAACTAAATAAGGTTTGGGCACTTTGTTGAAGGGAAAAAATCGCTAAATGGGTCTGCAATGTCGCTAAGTTAGCAACACTGTGTATCTCCATTTCTCCAACTAGGGGTTGGGCCACGGGTCAAACAGAAAATACGCGCTGCGTTAATCGCACGTTAAAAAAATTAGTGCCGTTAATATGATTTTGCGTTAACGCGTTATTAACGCGCTAACTTTGACAGCCCTAATCTTTTACTGAAATTAAATGACATTCACTTTATAAATTGCATTAACTTTTGAAACTATTGTTCTTAAATAAATTATAATTTCCTTAATGTGTATGCACGGATAATTAGGTTACAATAGTGCATAAAACTGTGTAAGTGCTTCAGTGACCTGACCATTTTTTTATTTTTTTTTCAACAAATATTTGAAATTCAAATTTTTATTTGACAGCCCTAGCCAACAGTCATTTACATTCAATCATTTAGCAGACGCTCTTATCCAAAGCACTGACAAACGAGGAGAGCAACAGAAGTGTAACTCACAGACTGTATTGTGTTGTGTGTAATGCATGATTACCAGAGAACAGAGCTGTGGCCTCCTTAATGGGCTCCGGGACGATCACTGCGCTGCTGTCTGCACCCTAGAACACACACACACACACACACACACACACACACACACTTCAGTGTTAGACAACATTCTCCAGAAAACACCTGCTCACTGATCGAGACTAACTATTGACTATATTACCACGCTCAACCGCTCTAAAGTTTAGGGTCTGTAAGATTAGTCTCTTCTGCTCACCAAGGCTGCATTTATTTGAGCAAAAATACAGTAAAAACAGTGAAATACTAGTTTAATATATCCATTTTCTGTGTGAATATATAGTAAAGTGTAATTTATTCCTGTGATCAAAGCTGAGTTTCCAGCATCATTACTCCAGTCTTCAGTGTCACTCAAGAAACATTTATGATTATTATCAATGTTAATATGGACTGTTTAGCATGTCATAAATAATGCAGCACGTATTTCCTGAACCTACGCTCGTGTTTTTTCCACACTCCCGGTGCTAAAAGCTATTAAGTGAAACAAGTGAACAGACAGACAGACAGACAGACAGACAGACAGACAGAGAGAGAGAGAGAGAGAGAGAGAGAGAGAGAGAGAGAGAGAGAGAGAGAGAGACAGAGAGAGAGAGAGAGAGAGAGAGAGAGAGAGAGAGAGACAGAGAGAGAGAGAGAGAGAGAGACATCTAATGACATCATCTGCTAGTTACTTTACTATAAAGTAGGAGTGTAACGATACGCGTATTCATATTGAACCGTTCGGTACGAGGCTTTCGGTTCGGTGTTCGGTACGCATTTTCAAACCGAACGGTTCGTTGGATCATTTTTCCTGCCGACCAAAATTTCAATATTTCAAATGTAGGCGCGTTGCGCGTGGCAAGCGCGCTCATAATGTGACGCTGGCGCGACCACAACATTGCCCAACATCGAATGGCAAACGTAATGCAAGCGGAACGAAACTGCTCGTTATTGTGTGGTTGATGGACCCTTTATCAGTTTGGACCAAAGCAGCGCGAGCCGATCTTGATCATGTGACACTGTTACTACACAGCGCTAAGAGATCCAGTAAAGAAAGCGTTTGAATTCTCCACAGAAGTAATAACATTGCTGCGAGATCTAGTGAGAAACATTCACAATTCTCCGTTATTAACGGATCAAACAGCACTGACGTGGAAACCAGGAATAAACATTGTGCCATGAATGAACTATCCGGTGTCCACAGATCAGCAACATTCACCATGGATTTACTGTAGTAACACTGCAACCATGGAAGTTTGGCAGGAATAGTAGGCTATAATGCCTCAAGTAACATTACGTCGGATTTATTTTGACATTATGAATACAATTGCTGCCCTCAAATGTTAATCTGAACTAAAATAAACCTGTTTATAACTGCTACAAGATTACATTTCATTTTTTCCAAGGAGCTGTTTTGTTTTATATGCTCCTAAGAAGAGTCAATTATAGCTCCAGAATTGCTCAAAGTAAAAAAAATCATACTTTATGATGTTAGTTTTAATAAAAAAAAGAATTAAAAAAAATTAAATCAAGGAAATTTCTCTGGCATTTCTTTTTGCTGTATCAAAAACGTACCGAACCGTGACACAAGTGTATCGTATCGAACCGTTACACCCCTACTATAAAGATAATTCAAATTTATAATATAATTATTTCATTATTCCCAAAAGTTATCTCATGAGTCTATGTGAGGATTCCCAGGACAGGATGTGTGTGACGTGTGTGAATGTGCAGATGATCTGCTGTCTGACCTCGGCGTCGGGCCGGGACATGGTCTGGATGGTGCTGAGGTCCTGCTCCAGTTTGAGGATCAGCTCTTTCTGATCAGCACTGGTCTTCACCGCAGCAGAGAACTCCAGCTGTAGAGACGCGTACCGGCCTGAACACACACACACACACACACACATCAGTGTGTGTACCGTCTCAAGAAGATCCACCTTCACAAGATTCTAACCTTTGAATATTTAGCTTCCATCTTCAGTGCTCGTGGTTCTCCACCAAAACCAGTGTCTAACTCTGAACCCTACTAACCCTCGCCAGTGCCATGTCTACTCCTGTACTATCACGAGCTGCTTTCAACACACATCTTAATATACCGACTGTGCAGAAACCCACGAGCTTCCGTCAGCGTCTGAAAGCTTCAGTCTCGTACAGCACGTTGACTTTCCCACACATTACACTGTTAAACCTTTGCTCCACTGGACTATGTAATGTATACTTTTATACTACAGGGCTGTTGAATGCTTGAATCTGATTGGTTGACGAACGTTCTAAGGTGTGCATTATTTTCAGGGAAACGCACGGCTAAAGTAGTTCCAGGCAGGTCTTGACCGCATTACAGTTCCATATCACTCCGCGTAGTGAACCGTAATAACGGAAAATAGGATACAATTCATAACAAGAAACAACATGCAGCCCCATGAGCTTGATCTGCAATTTTCAATGTCTAGCTTCACAATCAATGGAAACATGCAGTTTAATTTTAATAAATAAAGTATATAGTCCTATCTATAATCAATAGAAAATTAATCTGAATATAGGCTAAATAAATGGATAATCCTGCAGCACGGATTTTTATTGCAGATAATATAACAAATAAATAATTATTGATAGGCCTACTTGTTAAAAGGGCTTTGTGTTTCATTTATTTGGCTAGTCTACTGTCATCTGTCAATAATATAAAAAAGAATGAACAAATGAATTATAACGAATTGAATTAATAAATAAATAATAATATTGACGCACATGCTTTTCTGTCTCACTGTTGCAACATCTCTCTCTAATAACTGCATAAAGCCGAGCTGAGGACACACTTTAAGGCCGGTTATGAATGTAATTTGATGACTGATAATGCCCAAACGTGTGTTCAGCGCGTTCAGTCTGTGTTCAAAGTCGGTGTTTAAAATCTGCTGCGATGAAAACAGTCAGAGAATGTGTCAGCTAGTCGTGTGTCCCAGCATGAGTCTGCTATCAGTGGCTCAAACCTCCGTTACTAACTCTAATGACGTTTTGGAATTAGCAACGGAGGCATTGGACTAGATGCGTAAGAAATTATTCCTACATACAAGAGCGTTTTAATGACAAAAACTTTACAAACGTCTTGAAATTCATAATCTGAACAATGTTTCGAGGTGTGGTAACTGTAGTATAAGCAGAATAATTGACTTCAGGCCGTTGAAGACTCCGCTTCGCGTCGTGACCGCATTACCACCTCGGGTGTGCATTATTTTTCTAATAATTCAACGGCCTGAAGTCAATTATTCGTTACGTAATGTATGCTTGGTTCCCAGATTTGGTCTGATCAGCCATTCATTGAGCTAAACTGTAAACTGTAAATCCACCATGACAATCATAATCTTACATTTATTGATCTGTTATTGATTTCTGCATCTGTGCAAACTCATCTCACTAGCTATGTTTCCATCCAAAGTTGCGAAATTAACTTATGCGCAAAATGGGAATATCGCATAAAACATTTGTGAATAAAGCAGCGTTTCCATCCAGTGAGTCAAAGAGAAGCGAATTAATACTTCCTGATAAACTGGTGCTAAATATCACTAAGAAAAGTAAGAGAAGCCACTGTATATACTAATTTCCGTATATATATAATAAATTACTTTGCGCAGACGAAACGCAATGAACGGAGGAAGATGCTGCCGTTTGGGAACGCAGTCGTGTAAGTCAGTTCTGGAACATGATTTGTTTTTTGTGTGCATTGAGGAATTAATTCAGTAAAGACGTTTCCATCGTAGTTTATGCACGTTTTGTCGGATGTATCCAACTCAAACAAGCGCATACGTTTGTTATGTGCATTTAAAAACAAAAAAAAGCACAACTTGCCATTTCCATCCAGCAGTTTTTGATGCGATATCCCAAAGTGCACATTAAAACTTATAGACCTTACAGAACACACTCGCTCCCGTGATAACCCTGTGTCCACTGCCCTTGCCATCCACCCCCCCCCCCTTAAAACTAGACTTGTGCTATCCACACACTCGACTCCCTGGTTTACTCCTGCACTTCTGAAGACAGCTGGCCATCTCTATAGGAAAACCGGCTTAACTGTGCAATTATCGGTTTACGTGAACCATTTCCAGTCATACAAATCAGCACGCTCAGTTCACTACTCTACTCCTGTTAGTAATGCTTCCTCTTGACCCACAACACTGCTTTCCACTGTCAGTAAGCTCACCAACCCTCCTGAGAAACTCAGCAGAGCTCTGGGAGTCGTTTTTACACTTCTTCCTAAATAACATACACGTATATAACCTCTTCCCCTCTACAGTCTTCTCCTATTTTCTCACAGGACTTCCCCACAGGTACTTTCACTGACTTTGCCTTCTTCTTATGGCTGTTGACTCTGGCTTCATCTGTGTCCTAATTCTCATAGACCTTTCCTCTCCATTTGACACCATTTCTCATAGTATTTTCATTTCCCCTTTCTCTGCTCTTGGTAACCCTGGAACGGTCTTATTCTGGTCCACAAACGCCCCTGTATCGCACGGTGTTCCCCAGGGCTCTGCTCTAGGACCTTTACTCTTCATCAGTCACATGCCCCCTTTAGGCTACATTATCCATCGCCAGGGCTTTAACTTTCATTGCTATGCAGATACACACTCAACTTTACATTTGTTCTCACTATAGAGGGTATGCGTGTGACGTTACTCTCAGCCAGAGTGACTGCGGTTACACACACAGAGTGGCAAAAAGACTGAGCGGCAGCATTGGTTTTCATGCCGCGAAAAACACACAAAACACATCTAAAACGGGAAAGAGCTTTGAGATTGACTGTACAAAGAGATTTGACAAGAAATCTGAGGTATATTTTTACAGACTGCCGAAAGCTAAAGAACAGAGAAGTGAATAAATCGCTGTAATTCACAGAAACAACTGGATCCAGGCCATGAAAGGTGGATTTGCAGTTATCATTTTGTGTCAATACGCTGAATTTAGGGGTAAAATCATACCCTATATATTGTATTGTTATATATTGTATTGACAACTCATCAATTAAATATTTACCATCATATATTCTGCATAATTGGATGTTTTTAAATAAACACTGATAAAAAACTATACAAGTTATAAGGCTGGACGATATGATTATATATATAACATTGATATGAGTAAAACATGGATTTAGATCTATATTGTATTTATATAAAGCGGTCACAGGCAAATTTGCTTTATGTTTTTCCCCAGCGTCGAAATCAGGCTCATATAAATATCAGGAAACACGATTCCTGCTGCATGTCAATATCACTGGATCTTTGGTAAGTTTTAAGGAACACTTTATCGAGTCCAACCTTTAGTTTAAACTGATAATCGCTTGTTTTACTCTCGTTTTCACAGTTTCTCCTATTAAATCCAGTCACTCAGCAGCTCTTCTGCCACTCAGTCCAGCTGAGGGAGTGTGTTCCCGTGGGAAAGTGACGTCAATGCATTCCCTCTATTCTCCCCTTTCCCCACTTTAAATACCCCCAGACTCACTGCTCAGCTCAGTGCTAGCGATGCGCAGAGAGGCGTTCTCCGACTGCAGGCCGCGGTTCTTCTCCAGCAGCAGCACCTCCAGCGGCTTACAGGAGTCCTGCGAGAGACCAGCACATCAACACCTCCAACAACACACTAAAACACACTAAAGACTGATGTTTACCTGCACTGTGGCGCTGTCACACGGCCCGAACTCCATCGACTTCAGGATGCTGTCAATAACAATCAGAGCTGATCAGTAAGAGGCAAAGAGGAGCCATGATTAAATACAACATACAACATGTTCATGGACGCGAGCACTCAGAATGGGCATGATCTTTAAAGAAACAACTCATGACTTACAACTGTGCCAATTATATACAGTTTATATTAACACCAAATAATACACACAAGCATGCACACACACACACACATAGTGATGAAACATGATGCTCTTTTGTAGCAGGCCCTATTGAGATGCTGAAAACAACATTTTAACCAACAATTAAAGAAATATATATAAAAAAAATATATAAAAAAGTGCAGATATTTCATTAATTGTGGTTTATCCGTCAATAACTCGAGTAGACAAACTGATTAAAATGGCCAATGATGTTTGCCACGGCCAAGCGTGGACTCTCACCTGAGCTCTTTCTTCACCTCCTCATAGTCTGCCTGCGTCTGAAGCTTCTCCTCCAGGTGCTGGAAGAGATGAAGAGACCTTGATGAAGACAAATGTACAGCACTGGAGCTCAATCACACACACACACACACACACACACACACACACACACACACACCTGTTACGTGGCCACATTTCTGACCTAAAATGCCGTTTTTAATTGTTCTTGTTGATGATGATCTGTGAGTGTTAGCCAATGCAAATGCCCAGCATTACCCCTGCCATAAAACTCTAATTAGACCCCTGCCGCAAACTAATAGAAAACAACCAAAATAATCCTAGGTTTTTATTTAACACCATCGCTAGACTAACAAATAAACAGACGTTACCGGAGCAAAATATCCCGTTACAGTGTAGTAGTAATGATTTTATGAATTTCTTCACTGAGAAAATAGAAAGCATCAGAAACACAATTGTAAATGTACAATCTTTAATGGTGTCTTATGATTCAGCCTCAATTATCACCCCGCAAGAACAATTACAGTGCTTTACAACTATAGGACAGGAAGAGTTAAATAAACTTATCATTGCATCTAAACCAACAACGTGTTTATTAGATCCAATACCAACTAAACTACTGAAACAAGTGTTACCTGTAGTGGAAGAGCCTCTTCTCAATATTATTAACTCATCTTTATCCTTAGGTCATGTTCCAAGAATATTCAAGTTGGCAGTTATAAAACCTCTTATTAAGAAACCACAATTAGATCATAATAACCTAGCAAATTATAGACCCATTTCAAATCTTCCATTTATGTCTAAAATACTAGAAAAAGTTGTGTCCGCTCAACTGTGCTCTTTCTTGCAAGAAAATGACATCTATGAAAAGTTTCAGTCTGGATTCAGGCCGCACCATAGCACTGAAACTGCGCTCGTTAAAATCACAAATGATTTACTCTTAGCTTCTGACCAAGGCTGTATCTCAATACTAGTTTTACTTGATCTTAGTGCTGCGTTCGATACTATAGATCACACAATACTCTTAGACCGACTACAAAACTACACTGGTGTTCAGGGACAGGCATTAAGCTGGTTCAGATCATACTTATCAGACCGTTACCATTTTGTCTGCGTAAATGGGGAAAAATCGAAGATAACGTCAGTAAACTATGGTGTACCGCAAGGATCTGTGTTAGGCCCTCTATTATTCTCAATATATATGCTGCCACTTGGTAATATTATAAGAAAACATGGAATTAATTTCCATTGTTATGCTGATGACACTCAATTATATATTTCATCACGACCGGATGAAAACGCTAAATTATCTAAATTAACAGAGTGTGTTAAAGATATAAAATACTGGATGACATGTAATTTTCTGCTATTAAATTCAGATAAAACGGAGGTATTACTTATTAGTCCAAAAAACTGCCCACAAAACCTCTTACAATACAACTTTAATTTAGAAGGGTGTCCTGTTACTTTATCCTCTACAGTAAAAGACCTGGGTGTTATATTAGACCGCAACTTGTCTTTTGAAAATCATATTTCATATGTTACAAGAACAGCCTTTTTCCACCTTAGAAACATTGCTAAGCTACGTAACATGCTATCAGTTTCTGATGCAGAAAAGTTAGTTCATGCATTCATGACCTCGAGACTAGATTACTGTAATGCTTTATTAGCTGGTTGTCCTGCATCCTCAATAAACAAGCTACAGTTCGTCCAAAATGCCGCCGCTAGAGTTCTTACTAGATCAAGAAAATTCGATCATATAACACCAATTCTGTCGTCTCTACATTGGTTACCTATAAAGTTCCGTATCAATTACAAAGTATTGCTACTGACCTATAAAGCCCTAAATGGTTTAGCTCCCGTGTATTTAACGGAACTTCTCTCGCCCTACAATCCATCGCGCTCTTTAAGATCACTAAATTCGAGGCTTCTGGTCATTCCTAGGATATCTAAGTCCACTAAAGGAGGGAGGGCGTTTTCACATTTAGCTCCTAAACTCTGGAATGGCCTTCCTGATATTGTTCGAGGCTCAGACTCGCTGTCCCAGTTTAAAACTAGATTAAAGACGCATCTCTTCAGCCAGGCATTCACATAATACTTACATTTTATACTACAGTTGAATCAGATTGAATGCATTAATATTGCGAACAGCAGCTACGCTAATTATTTCCCATATGCTTTTCTGTTGTTATCTCGGGACGCTAGTCCCGAGGTAAATACAGATCGTCAGTTCCAGTTTGTATCCAGCCTCTCATGGAAACTACAGATTCTCCAACACCCGTGAAGAGACGACTCGACGCTGGCGATGTTTATGCCCTAAATCAATACATGATTAACTAACTGTATTTCTCAATGTACATTTCTGAAATGCACTTTCTGTAAAGCTGCTTTGAAACAATATGTATTGTGAAAAGCGCTATACAAATAAATTTGAATTGAATTGAATTGAATTGAATAATTATTCATTATTATTAATTTATTATTACTTATGATGTAACAAGAACATCAGGATTTATGGGAAGTGATCCCGGTTCCGGCTGACCTAATCTATGCAGCCTAACATTGAGTTATAGAAGTCTATAATGTGTTATGTGTATGCTAGGCCAAAGAGATGCGTCTTTAATCTAGATTTGAACTAAACTGCAACAAACTAAATGAAAATCAAAAGAAACAAAAGACAACTTAGATATGTGTGTGTTATGCGCAGCAGGGATTTCTGTCAGGGATGGAAATGGAGTGGATATGTTTGCGTGTGTGAAAACCAGCGTGCTTAATGGTGTGTGTGTGTGTGTGTGTGTGTGCACCCACATCGCCCCAGCTGGGAATGGAGGAACGAGGTAAGATGGGGTGTGTGTGTGTGTGTAAGTGCTGCGCTAACCAACAGGGACAGGTCACTCTTCACGCAGTGCCCCATCAACTGTTTGGTTACTGACATTCTTCAAAATATCTTCTTTTTTGTTCAACAGAAGAAAGAAACTCATACAGGTTTGGAAGCACATGAGGGTCAATACATTTATTTTCATTTTTGGGTGAAGTGTCCCTGTAACGCAGCAGTGCACATGAGTGTGTGTTGCGCACCTGGAGCGCGGTGGTCTTGTCCTGGAGCTGCTGCTGCAGTCGGCTGGTGTGTGTGTCGGATCTCTCTCTGAGCGAGGACAGGCTGGCCTGCAGTCTCTGAACGTCCTCCACCAGCTGCAGCATCTCTCGCTCCTTCGCACTGAGCTCCGCCTCCACGCTGGAGCGCGGCACCAGCTCCGCACACTCGTCCTGCTGAACACACACAACAACACTGAGCATCGTATGAACACACACACACACACACCTGTAGACGTGGGCAACAGAGGTTTCCTGTGAATGTGCTGCGATGAATGAGGTGAACGCTGACATTAGCATTTATTAGACAAATTAAAATTACAAATGGTGCATAAATTACAAAATGACGCACCTGTGCTTCCTCTGAAAAATAAGGTGTATAATAATGCAATCTTTTCATGCTGCTAACTACACATTGCAAACTTTCTGGATTGACAACCGTATTTAAATGCACAATTGAGTCTGATTCACAGTGATAACTATAGCAATGGACGTAAAAAAAATTAATCTAAAACTGTTCTACCACACCCCTGGGCATTTTGAGATGGCCTAAGCTTAAAAGGAATATGCACAAAAATATTTTAAAAATACCAGTCTTAAAGAGCATTCACTTAAACGCAGTCAGTTATGTCACAGGTGATGTAAACAGATGGGAAAGACATCAGATGTGTAACAGTGTATTAGATCAGTGCATTCGCTCTTAAAGTGACAGTAGCCTTTTATTCCTGCAGCTGTGTCATTAAAAGGTTAGTTCACCCAAAAATGAAAATTCTGTCAGTAATTACTCACCCTCATGTTGCTCCAACCCCGTAAGACCTTCGTTCATCTTCGGAACACAAATTAAGATATTTTTGATTAAATCTGATAGCTTGATCACTGCTCCACAGGCTTATGGACACCTTAACTTGCTGGCCCAGAAAATGTATTAAAGACATCGTTAATATAGTCCAAGTGACTACAGTGGCTCAATCTTAAGTTTATAAAGCGACGAGAATACTTTTTGTGCGCAAAAACAAACAAAAATAACGACTTTATTCCACTATTCATTTCATTCTCTCTCTGTGCCTCGAGTTAGTTTACGTAGTGTTTTTGCGCAGCGCGTCTGTGTTTCACGTCACCACGTAGGCTCACTATTGGCCGACGCTGGTCATGTGTGTGATGCGTGGTGACGTGAAACACAGACGCGCTACGCTTAAACACTACGTGAAAAGACTCGAGGCCCAGAGAGAAGGAAATGAAAAGTGGAATAAAGTCGTTATTTTTGTTTGTTTTTGCGCATAAAAAGTATTCTCGTCGCTTTATAAACTTAAGATCGAGCCACTGTAGTCACTTGGACTATATTAACGATCTCTTTAATAACTTTTCTGGGCCAGCAAGTTAAGGTGTCCATAAGCCTGCAGGAGGAGTGATCAAGCTATCAGATTTAATCAAAATTAAAGCTGCAAGCAGCATTTATCGGGGTTCAAGCAATTAAGGCCTTTAAGGCCTCAAAGCACAAAAGCATAAAAAGTTATTAAGTTTTATTTAGCAAGCATTTAACCACTGACATCATAGATGGAAAAGATCATGTTCTAGCATGATTTACCATGATATACCACATTCTAAAATTATTTACCATAGTTCATCATGATTTATCATGGTTTACCATGATTTACCCTGTTCTAGCATAGTTTACCATGATTTACCATGTTCTAGCATGATATACCACGTTCTAGAAAGATTTAACAGGATTCTTACTGATTTACCTTAATACACCACATTCTACTATTATTTACTATGACTTACCATGTTTCTAGCGTGATTTACCATGATTTACCACATTACTAGCAATTATGTGAAGTGTCAGTGCAAATGAAGTGATAAACACTGACAAAATATGATTGTGTTATAATAGTTATTGTTATACAAGTGATTTTTTTAGTGTCTACCCTAAATATGAATTAATCCAAAAGCACATGTGAAAAGACTTCATTAATAAGTAGAATGGCCAGCAGAAGCCAGTAGAAGACCACTTATTGGCTCACTTTCACTTTAAACTTAATGATTTGCACCAGTTTTCTGCACTAAATCAAACCAGTTTTTCCATGTCAACTCAATAATGCATGCTCACACACACACACACACACACACACACACACACGCACACGCACACACACACACACGCACACACACACACACACACGCACACACACACACACACACACACACACACGTTTTTTGGATATGCTATTGAGAAAATATATTTATTTATTTGTCTATAGGCATTTCTTTGTGATCTAATAATATAAAACTATGTTACCAGTATAGGGCTGTAACGATTCCTCAATTATAGTCAAGTACTCGATTTAAAAAAATCCTTGATTGCAATTTACCCCTAGAGTAATTGGCAAAATACCAAAAGTGGTGTATTCTACAGACGAGAATCAAACAACCGCAGAATTACAGTTTTCTAGGACAACGCGATATTTAAAACCATTTACAGTCATAGTATAGCATAGTGCCATTGTGAAATCACAAAGTCTGTGATTCAGTTAAATAAATATATCTTCTGTTTTTTGCTTGTTTGTTTTTTTTTTTCACACAGAAGACACATGGGTGCAGATTAGCCTACATGTTAAAATTACCTCAGCTCCATCCACAGTAAACGCTGCTCCAAGCAAACTCAGTCTCTGCAGTGCTGTTTGTTTAGGTTTCCAATAACGTGCAAATATGGGAACGCAAGTCGGACGCAATTTGTGTTTCATAGTTGCACTGTTATCATTTGTGGAGCACATCTGGGTTTCTCAAACTGCTGTCCATCGCGATTTCAAAATAAAAGTTTAAACTCTTGCTCTGAATTTGCATGTTTTGATGTGCACATGTTCTCGTTCAAGAAATTACAGTGACTGTAGCATTTCTATCGTACAGAAGTGGTCAAATATTAAAGTTTAAGTTGACATTTGAATTAGTTGTTTGGACAATATTAAACAAGGATTTGATAATGCCAGGCTTAGTGTAACAACAACCAGGCAGCTGGCGCCCTCTGCAGGCATTTGTTATTTATGTACATAAGTTATGTTTATATTAGTTTATATAATTTATTTTACATGGGTATATTTTAACAGTGTTCTTCAATAAAACCAATATAATTACTTACTTTGATACTTTACTTGAACCAATTATTGTTGCTTGTTATTATATATTTCTATTTTAAGTCATTTTAAAGGCTGTTGTTAACTTGAATCTATTTTTTACCACAATTTTTTTTATCCGATTACTTGAATAGAATACTAAAATACTAAATACTAAAATACTAAAATAATCGATAGCTACAGCCCTATCATAATAAAAAAGATTGCTTTTTAAAGCATTTGTTTGTTTCCCAATACTGAAAGCTAATGAAAAGGTAATGTGCAATCCTGCTGCTCCCTCGAGTGGACAAAAGTGGTATTAAAGCTTGCATTTTACAATTGAAGTGATTTAATGAATTAATGAATGGGAATTTATATCTCGGGAACCAGAAGGCGAAAAAGCATATATAGTGCTTGAGGAGCCCTGTTAAATGAGACCATCAATGTGTTTTTGGGCGATTGATGCTGGAAGTTATGACTGTTCAAATGCAAATATTTGGGGGCTTTTATCTCTGGAATGCGCAGGACAAATTACACCACATTTGAATCGAAGCTAGCCAAGGATGGGCCCTTTCCAACGAGCTCTCACACAAGGTTCGGGGTGGTCTGGATCGGGAGTTACGGCCGTTCAAAATCGGGGGTCCCGCGGACTAGATCCGCGCGGGGGGCGCGCTCCCGAGGCCCGCGACGACACGTTTCGATCAAGAGCCTGGAGAAGACCTTACCATCAAAATTTGAGCGCGAAACGACTTCCCGTTTTCGAGTTATGAGTGAATTTGTATTTGGGGGCGTGGCTTAAATGCCCGTTTTACTTTCGTTTCATTTCATTAATTTACTTTAGTCCATTTCCATATCTCAGTGTGACACAATTGTCAAGTAATACTCCAATAGAGAATAGATACAAAATATGATTTAAAATGTTAAAATAATGATTTTATAAAGTCTAAATATGAATTATATGACAATATTAGGGAGCAGTATGATGAAATGGCAGCAGGGGGCAGTAAAATACCACTTATTGGCTTAATGACATGTTATATAATTTTTACCTTTTTAACTGTTATAGAGGCAAATTTTGTCTGATCTGTCTGAAATTTTTCATGCTTATTAAGAGTCATGAACATTATTATATGAGAATTATATGAACATAGATAGGAATAGGAATTTTTCCTAGGAAAAGACCATTCACAGCCAATACAGGCAATTTACCATAGGAAATATATGGTTTTAAAGCGTTTTAACAGTTATAGCGCCACCTTTGGTCCGATCTCCATACAAATTTCCAGGCTTCTTTAGCATGTTATGACAAATATGCGCATCAATTTTTGTGAAGTTCTGTGTTTTCGTTTAGGATTTATAGGCTTTTGAGTGCATTTTGCCACGCCCATTTTCTTTATGACCCAATATACCCATGCGAAAAATGCAAAAGTTCGACTTTTTTTTGATAATTATTTATCTAGAGAGTCCATAGAATTGTCTTAGACTCGTTTGGTTCCGATCGGGCGAAAAACCAGGGACTAGTTCGCAAAAGTAGGTTTTTAACATAATTACGAATATTTAATGAACGGTTTGATTGACAGCAATGGTTCTTGAGGCAAAGTTGTTCTCCATGAGAAGGTCTATCAAATGATATGCATATTGTGTGGATATTTGTAAGACCACGTGATTACGGAGCTGTAAAACTCGTTAGCGCCAACTAGTGGCCGATTTCTTTCAAAATTCTTACAGACCTCTAGGGCCATGAGTCGAACATGCCTACCGAGTTTTGTTCCGATCAGCCTCCGTTAACCTTGTCTAATAGGTGCTCAAATTTCATTGGCCGATGGCGGCCATGTTTTTTGAGATACGCCAATGTCCTCATAGACATACAAGGCACCTTGGACCAAGACACTGCATGCCAATTTTCAAGTCAATCGGACTAACGGTCAGGTCGTCATAGCCCTTTTCATGTTTTTTTCATGTTATAGCGCCACCTAGAGTTTAATCGTCGCGATTTTTTTACTGTGACCCAAGATTGAACTCCTACACATGTGGACCGAGTTTGGTGAAGATACCTCATTTACATCTTGAGTTATAGCCCTTTTAGTAAAAATAGGCTCCTCCCACAACATTAGTTTTGCGCCCCCTAGCGACTGTGAATCGAAATTTCAACTTTTTTTCGATAATTATTGATAGTTAGACTCCAGAGAACATTTCTGCACTGGTTTGGTTCCGATCGGACGAAAAACCTAGGACTAGTTCGCAAAAGTAGGTTTTTGACAAAATTCAAAATGGCGGAAAAATTTGCATACCGGAAATGAAATCGGAGATATACGTTTTGTTCTTCAGGGTTCCAGCTTTCCAATGATATAAGACACTTGAGTCTACGACATATGGTCTAGGAGTTATGAGCAGTTTTGCGCTTTTGGTCGCTATAGCGCCACCTATGGGCCAATCGGAGTCATACTCTCTGAACCTCTCCTCGATTTTTGTACTACCATTTGGCAAAGTTTCAAGTCTCCAGCACTTACGGTTTAGGCTGCACGATGCGTTTTACGGCAGAAGAAAAATAATAAAAATCAGCACAATTACAATAGGGTTTCAGCACTTCGTGCTTGAACCCCTAAATATCTTAATTTGTGTTCTGAAGATGAACGAAGGTCTTACGGGGTTGGAACAACATGGGGGTGAGTAATTACTGACAGAATTTTCATTTTTGGGTGAACTAACACTTTAATGTTAATCAAACGAGAAAAAACAAAGAGAAAATTACTCACTTCTGTTGACTGAATAACTTTAATAAGAATCAATGTTTGTTTAATTTATACAGTGAAGAATATGTAGGGTGTTTACATTCATCACTTTATTCAGTTTCTTTCAGTTTTATTCAGACTGTCTTCAATAAGCTTGAGATCCTTTTACTTGTATTAGTTACACAAGTGTGGGTTTTTACTGTTGTATCAAAAATGTTATCAAGAAATGTGACATTTCAATGGCATCTGAAAGTATGGTGTCGTAACAATGTTATTTTAATCAAGAATAGCTATATCCTGATGTATAATGCTATCGTGATCACATCTTGATATAATATGTAGGTCATATCTCTTAAGGTCCTTTCTCGTATGAAATTTCTGCACGTTAAAACAAAAATACGACCTCACGTCAATCATGTTTACACACTGTCTCCGAAACTTCCGTCC
>CM040800.1:37452731-37840231 GCA_022829025.1 Squalius cephalus | reverse complement strand
CACACACACACACACACACAAAGAGAGAGTGAGAGACACAGACACACACACAGACACACACACACAAAGAGAGAGCGAGAGACACAGACACACACACACACAGAGAGAGAGACAGACACACAAACAAAGAGAGAGCGAGAGACACACACACACACACACAGAGAGAGAGAGACACACACACACAGAGAGAGAGAGACACACACACACAGAGAGAGAGAGACACACACACACACAGTTTTTAGTTTTTTCCTCACACGATAGGGCGGCCCAGAGAGAAAAGAGTGTGTGTTGAATAACGTGTCAGACACAGTTTATTGTGTCACTAAAACACTTTTATGATGACCAGAAAAGCAGGATTTAATCCACAATGTGGGCCTTCACTCCTCTGCTCATGAACCAGCCTGACACACACCGGCCTGACTCTGAAATGTCTTTCCTGTTGATAAACAGCAACTACTGTGCTACTACTAAAAGTGCTTTAACTGTGATGCATTATGAAGGGGGATGTCTGAGAGTGAGGTGTTTTGACCAGACGTACCCGGCACATCGATCAGCCGCTTGTAGACGTTCAGGAAGGCCGTCTCCGACTCCTTACTCCTCTTACTCAGCGCATCGATCTAGAGGACACAGAGAGAGGGAACACACGTGTCTAACACACACCGACAGCATCGCACACACACACTCATGACGTGACGACGCTCACCTCGCCCTGGAAGCTCTTCAGCAGCGGAGACACCAGCTTCCTCAGATCCTGCAGCACACACACACACACACACACACACACACACACACACACACGAAGAAGCAGCTTCAGTACCAAACACTTCAACAAGAGCTAGGCCTGCATTTCACACACAAACACTCACGTTTGCTTTTACGCCACACAAATAGCCCAAGATGTCCATATTCCTGTTGAGCGAGCACTAGGCCTAGGTGTGTGTGTGTGTGTGTGTGTGTGTGACCTCAATCCCTCTGCTGACCTCTATATTGCCCACTGCATTTACAGATGAGCGCTAGTTGAACTACTGTAGTAGTAACTAGAGGTGTACGATATGATCTGCAGATGGCGCTCTAGGCTGTTTTTAACCTCAAGCTCAAATGCTCACGAAGAAGAGGTGTGTTCGGCTGAGTCTGGGAATGTACTCGCACCTCAGAATGCTTTTATGACGCAAGATTAATGTAAACAGCCACTGCAAACACCCTTGAAATTCACTTCAACCTTTTCGAACTTTATGAATGATTATTTTATAGAAGATTCAAGTGGTGTGTGTTTCTAGAGCACGCAGTGCCATCCGCTATTAAAAAATAGGCGGGGCTCATTTGCATATTCATAGATCCACGCATACTAAATGAGGCAAGGGTGTCGAGTTACATTCAGGATATTTACGGATCCCGGGTCTCGGGTGCTCCGTGTAGACCTCTAGCATGAAGACATTTTTTTCAAGGAAAAAAGTTTAAATGTAATTTTGGTGATCAAAGATGAGCTTTAAGGGATACAATGATTGACTACAGGGGGTTAGTCATCAGTTGGCGCGGATCCTAGTGTTTGGCTAAACGTGGCGTGGGAAAGGTCTGTGAATAGTCCTTTAACAGCTGAATGTCTGCGTCACATGCACACCTCTGGCGTGTTCTTCTTGAACTCGCGGCTCTGCTCGATGAGCTTCTTCCTGGACTGCTCGCTGTCGTCCTGTCGGCTGGCCAGGAGTGTGGCGCTGCCGTCCAGCTCTCGCTGAAACACAGCAAACTCACGTGATTACAGTCACATCCGCTGATAACACTGCTCTCACACTCACTGACCTATAAAACACACATCTCGTATGCTGGCTCTAGTATTGTTATCAAGTCAAGTCAAGTCAAGTCAAGTGCATGTTTATTGTCATTCCTCTATATAACAAGTACATTGGAATGAGATGGTATTTCTTCAACATGGAACATTACGCAAGACTATATAGTGCAAATACACAATAACAAAACCAATCAGCGTTCATTAGCAGAAATGCTAGTGTGTTATGGGCAACAACAACTCAACCTGTAAGAAATCAAAAGGACATAAGTACTCGTTCATTCAACTTTCGACCTATAACCCATGTTGAACTTGCAAAACCTACAATCAAATCTGAGATTTCTCAACGGCAATCGGGTGAAAGAGACAAATTTAGCCGTCTAGCCCCATAGACTCCCATTCATTCTGCACTCATGGGCGATCGCCCCCAGTGGAGCTCTGGTGGAACTACAACCACAATTCGGTACAATAGGACTTAATAGGGAGTGGCCAGGCTCTCCGTAGACGGGCTCTGACTCTTATCTCAGCAATAAAAACCAAAAATTAAATGCAAATGTGATGTTGTTTAACTAAAGTCATTTTTGCTTATTTAATATGGTAAAACTGGATCATTCAAGGTCAGCAGCAAAGCCATTGTTTAAAAAAGTGAGATTAAATACATAAAGTCATACATATGTTTTTAAGATATTTAATAGAGCCGTATGATTCATTGTTAAAAGATCACGATCTTGATTCGAACAGCCATGCGATCTAATTCCGACATGACAGTGATTTAGCCATGTCTATTAGGCTTTTGAGTTTGACAAAAATCACATAGAAGTACTGAGATAAACATTTATAGTTCGGATATAAACACTGATGTCTATGGCAGCGACCAGAAAGTAACTTGGCGCTTCAAATAAGGATTGTATTGATGACATAGTTACACAAGTGACTGTTAAAAAATATGTTTGTCATTGAATCATTCATTCCAGAGATTTGTTCAAAAATGCTGATTCATCCAGAAATTAAATAAGTGAAGTCATTAAGCGCGAGTCATTGAATCATTCATTCAAACCCATTTTTTTCTAAAATAATTCATTATTAATTTTTGGATTTATTAAACATTTTAAATAATCTGAGGCAATTTCCATTTGTCAGAACCTCTAGTAAATAACATGTTATATCATGATCTCTATTTGAACCAAAAGAATTGTGATTCTCAATTTATCCAGAATCATGCAGCTCTAATATTTAGGCTAATTATTGCAGGTTTGCTGTTGAAAAACTGTTTTCATTTGTATTGAGTAATACTGAATCTGTTTTAGAGCAAGTGAGATAAGTAAATGCCTTATCACATTTATTCTAGAACTACAATAACTATCATGTATTCATCTCAAGATATCTCTCAACATGGAGACAGAAGAGCTGTCAGTCACAACATAGGAAAACAAAGTAGCCTCTGTTACTTGATTTTTGTTGTACATTTAAAAGTAATGTATTACTTTACTAGTTACCTGGAAAAGTAATCTGATTACATAATTCCCGTTACTTGTAATGTGTAACGTTACTGCCAACACTGCAGCTTCAAAACACACAACATACCTGCCTATGATTTTCATACCATATCACAATTTGAATAAAAGTTTTATTTTTGATCATTCTAAGTGGACCAACTACCACGTACACACATATACTGCAAAAGTGTTAGGAGTGAAACTGAATTTAAATATGACTAAATTATAGTTCCGTGTGTGACTGACTTTGAGCTCAGTCAGAAGAACTATTGGTTATTGATCTGGCCTGGTAAAAAACTGAGATGTGACAACAGAACAGACAGCATCTTTAGACCAAATGAGTCACACTGTTAAAAACACTGTTAAGTTCAGCATTAAAGGAACGTTGATATCTGTTCATGTTTCTATAAGTGAGTACTACTTTTGAGGATGTTGTTTACATCCCAGCCGCTGATCGATGAATGATGATCGATAACAGATCAGCAGCCGATCACACATGAAGATGAACGTGTAACAGGGCTCGAGATCCACTGACCTGCAGCTGCTGCAAGTCGAAGCGCTTCCAGAACTGACACATCGACGATGCTGCGCTGCTGGCCGCCATCTTGGCATCTTCACCACATCACAACACACATCACAACATGATGACACGCGGCACGCAAAAGCGGCACGCGCACGCACGGCTGTTTCTGCGGGACGCGCGCGGCGGCTCAAACAACTGTGATTGGCTCATCCTGCTAAACGCTGAGAAAAGTAACATTTGTCATGAATCACAATCTCCTACCTAAATAATACTAATAATAAAATACTAGTATACTAATATATATTCAATTAAAAGTACACAATTAGGTGATCATTTATCTATTTTGTAATTGACAAATTATTAGGACACATTTCACGCTACTCCAACAGCTGGTGAACGAATGCTACTATGGTAAAGGATCAGCTCATTAATATTAATTAGACAATACGGGCAGATTGGCCAATCACGGCAGTGTATTCTTATTTTTTTATTATTTTTTTTATTTTATTAATATTATTTTTTTTAAACTGTGTTTATTCATTTTAAAGCATTACAAACATAACCTAAAATCGAACAAAATTTTTTTTTTATATAATAATAATTATATATATATATATATATATATATATATATATATATATATATATATATATATATTATTATTATGGCTCACCACTCCAATAAATTAATCTGAAAAAAAGGTGAAAGAAAGAAGAAAATTAAACGATTGTACAAACAATATGCCTTCCATACACTTGAATATACCTTACATATTTAAACCTCATTAAACAAACCCTCTAAGAATAGAGGATATATTTAAACCCATATCAAGACTGGATCCCACCCTTTTTACAGTCTATGATCCCACCTCCTGTGAAACATGGCATCTTTGATAAGAAGCACGGGTTAAGTAATCTAAAGATACATATTCAAGTATAGCATTGTGCCATCGAAGGGGGCTTTATCCAATAACCAGTTCAGAAGAATACATTTTCTTGCGCAGAATGTTAGAAACTTGCAAAGTGTCTTTTTTTTTTGTTTAGCGTATACACGGGTTTCTTGTATACAAACAATACCGGATGCGCGCGCATCCAGGAGGCAGAAAACCGCTAGCTGTTATGCCGAGTTCTGTAAAAGAACATTGTAATTAACGTAGATTTCGCATTGTTTGTAATTTCTTGTTGACTCAATAATAAATTGCAATTTCAGAGTTGGATCTGTTTGTGTTTCATATTAATATAACATTATGTAAAACGTCCAACTGTTTACGAATCAAAATCCGGACATACTGTGATGTATGTATGAATTATCATGTTAGACTAAGTTAGTAATGTAACAAATAAAATATAAAACATGAAATTAGATCATTGACAGTCTTATATATTAAGAATATATTACATTTTTTAGAAAGGATGTGAATTAAAACAACCACAGCAGGCAAGTTGATAAATTCTGTTAAATTTAAATTGACCAACTTATCTATTTGTTTTCTGACAGAAACGACTGATCTATATGACATTCTATATAGATCAGTGCAGGAAACACATGGAACGAATCACCGCTCCACATTTTGATTGACAGCCGTCACAACCTACTAGTGACCGTGTTTACTCCTTTCCTTTCAACCATTGGATAGGATTTAAAAAACGGCTGTTGTATTTATACTTCTGACGAAGCGCTGTTAAATATAGGTGAGAAACTACTCGGCAAAAATAATAAATAAAACTTACTCTGGTGAGATCTTGCCGGATCCCTACGCAATACATGACGATCTTTGGATTGTGGATGACAAGAAGTGGCCAGCAATTGTATGGCCTGATATATAGCCATAATTATCTTATTCAAGCAAGTGTGTATAACTTACAAGAGAAATTATTAGAGCGTACAAATCCCTTGATGCATACAACTACGTGCTATGTGGTCATGTGCAGCTCGTCAAATTATGAATAGAAAGAATAACATACAACTTCCTCCTTCTGTCCCACTCTTCCATTTGCCTAGATTTGGAATTACTTGCAACATGTATAATTTAAATGAGCAGATAAAACACAACAGATAGGCCTGCATGTAAATAAATTACGCAACAACTCCTTGGTATTTTGACTTAGCGACAACACCACCACTAACTGTAGCCTATGCTACTAGCCTAAACCCTTTACTCCAGTACGAAGACCGCGGGTCTTTCTGCCTCCTGGATGCGTGCGCAAGCAGTGATGACGTCGCCGAGAAATCCATGTATACTTATTAATATTCATGAGGACAGCCGTCGCCATAGTAGTTATTTCTCAGCAGCTGAGCTCGCTAAAGTTAGTACACGTGTCATTCACTTCCGCTGTCTTCTGTTCGCTTCCCATGTGTGCACACACATCATGGACGAGGAGATTCATCAGGATTTAGAGGATTTCTCCGCGGAGCCGCTTTTGGAGAGCTTCCTCAAGGAGATCCAGAAGGAAGAGGTGGTGTTCCTCATCGGGATCTGCGTGGCTCTAGCGCTCGTGATCCTCACTGTCGGTAAGCCAAGCCAGGCATTATTCATACTCATTATTATTATTACTTACGCACCCTTGTGTCTTTTTGCACTAGCACATTAGATGTTTCACACATTTATTGGATTTAGGACAGTTCAAATAACCATAAACCAGTGAGATGTTGTATGAATATGGAGTCTTCCAGATGGTTTGATCATGCTCAGTCAGTGTGGGGTTACATGAGAAGCTTAATCACACCAGAACAGCATGATGAAACTACACACCTGCAGAGAGCAGTGTGTTCCTGGAAACACACGGCGCTTGATGTGCTAACATGAGGATCCTGTGGAAGGTGGTGATGATGATGATGATGATGATGATGGTGCTGATGCTGTCAGTGGGCGGGGCTTTCGTTTAAATGCCAGTCACATTACTAACAGTGGGCCTCATTCACCAATATCTTTCTAAGAATTTTCTTAACTTTGTACTTAATAAACTTCCTAAGAAAAGTCTACGTCGGATTCATGACATGCTCTTAAACAACAGAATTGTTCGCACCCGTGTTCTTAGGATTGATGAATCCCACTTCTTCGTAATTGAAAGCGCGTGCCAGTTGTTCCTAATTAGCATAAGAACACGTCCCATATAAGGACATGACACTTCAGGGCCGTGTGCAAGAGAAGATGGAGGATGTGGTGGTCCACCGATCACCAACAAAAAAAGACCTTCAGTAACTCTGAAATAGAAATTCTACCACAACAGGGAAATGCCAAACGAGGCATGATATTTGATTTAATGAGCTTAATTGCTGATGTAAATTGCAGTGTTAGTGTTTCTTTGCATACTATGATAGTTTGTTTCCCAACAAATGATCAGAAATACATTACAGTAAAATACTATCATTGTAAACGACTGTAGAATTAAATAAAATGCAGTAACCAGTTATTTGGAGCAAACTGTCATCACTCAGATGTGCGTAAGAGCGCTCTGGAGTGTGCGCAGATTCTGTTCTTAGCTAAGATAAGGAAACATTAGTGAATGTCTGAATCTTCGTAAAAAGTGTGTAAGTGGGGTTTAAGAACACATTTCTTCGTAAGAACGGTTGGTGAATGAGGCCCAATGAACATCACAATAGTGTGGAAGCTTGTTTCTGCCACAGAATAAAACAGAAAAAAGGTGATTGTGACTTTTTATCTCACAATTGCGAGTTTACATCTCACAATTCTGACTTTATAACACAATTCTGAATTGCAGAATGAAAAGTCAGAATTGCAAGATGTAAACTCGCAATTGTGAGAGAAAAAGTCATAAATTGTGTGTTATAAAGTCAGAAATGCGTGAGTCAGAGTTGCGTGATATAAAGTCGCAATTGCGTGTTATAAAGTCAGAATTTTTAGATATAAACTCGCAATTGTGAGAAATAAACTCGCAACTCTGACTTTATAACACGCAATTGTGTGAATTATAAAGTCTGAATTGCGAGATATAAAGTCAGAATTTAACTATACATGCAATTACGACTTTATATCACGCAATTCTGTAGCCTGGTTAAAACCAGACCATTCTCAGTAGTAACTGAGTTATGCAGACCAAAGCTTCATTAATAACTCATTTCCAAAGGGGCGTCACCAACGGACGTCGCTCAAATGCCTCTGTCTGGATTGGATAGACCTAAAACCAATCCGAGCGATCGGCATCGTGTAAAGCGCGCCTCAACGTTTCTGATTGGTGCCGCGATTTGGACGGATTAGAAATGGGCTTGAATGAGCTCTTTGAAAGACTACTTGCAGAGCAAATCTAAATTTGCCGGAAGTTGTCTGTTTTCCCAGGCTAGCAATTCTGACTATATCTTGCAATTCAGAGAAATAAACTCAGAATTGTGAGATAAAAAGTCGCCATTATCTTTTTAAGTGTTTTATTCTGTGGCGGAAACGAGCTTGCGTACGATAGTCATTTCCAGCATGTAGTGTAAAAGCAAACACAGGCCACCAGAGCTGATCCGCGCCAGTGCAGGCTTGAGCTGATGGGTGTTCATCATTTCAGTTTTCTTTGGGAATTTTTGGGGCTCCAGTAAAGCGAGGAACGCCGTGCTGCTGCTGGGACTGTGTGACTCCGGGAAAACTCTTCTGTTCACTCGAGTGAGTAACACTCAGAACATCATACATCCACTCCACAACACGAACACCAGCTTGGAAATGATTCTCCGTGTTTCTCCAGTTGCTACTAGGGAAGTTTGCAAGAACTCAGACGTCCATCACAGAGAGCAGTGCCACATACAAGAGCAAGAATGACCGAGTAAGTTATGATCTAATATATCAAACTGTCTGTGTGCATGTGATGCTCGTAGGACACTACCGCTGAGATGAGTACAATAGTTTAACTGTGTTTTTGATATTGCAGGGCAGCAGCTGGACTCTTATAGATGTTCCTGGTCATGAAAGTTTAAGAGTTCAGATTTTGGAGAAGTACAAGGCCGTGGCTCGGTGAGTGATGAAGATGAAGATGAGCATTATTACACGGCTCTGTGGGATACTTGATTCTGATTGGTCAATCGCTCCATCCAGCGGTACATTATTCCCAGATAACAACCGCTCAAAGCGGATAACGCACTGGAGTCAGCAGCGCTATACACTCGCTAGGAATGGTTTTTGTGCATGGAAGTTTTGCGTTTGGTGAGCTAATAAAATATTAAAATTAAGTCGAATCAATATTTTGTGTACAGTTACTTAAAGCTGCTCTAAGCGATCCCGGGAGACGTCACTTCTTGTTGACATTCGAATTGTTGTCAAACAAAACGGAGGCTAGCTAGACCCTCCCTCCTCCTCATCCCGTCTCCTCCCTCCTCCCCTCCCTTCCGGCATAAAGGAAAGTCAAAGTAGTCACTACAAACAAAGTTAAGTTTTACTGATACTTCATTCAATGTGTAATGTCGCCAAGTTAGATAAATGCTTTTATATATTGCAGAACGGAATGCAGAAAAAGAGAAACATTATCTTAAAATCATTTCGCCACCTGAGGTTATAACTATAGCTGAGCTCCCATACAAGGACGCAATAATAGCATGATAACGTTAGCTTCGCGTTTCCCAGTGAGCATAAACAACGGCGGCAGCGTAAACAAATTTAGTCAAAGTTGTCAATAGCTTATAAATGAACATTCAAATTCATAACAAACAGTGGGTGAAAACAATCATTCACACAAATTGTGGCCCTACTGTGAATTTACAATAGAGATCGCTAGATGCTAGAAACATACATGTTGTATTCACCAAAGTTAACGCTGACTGCATAGTTCTAGCTAATTACATCCCTGTGTTGGTTTGGCGAACATGAACGTCAGTTTAGAAAGAAAAACGCATTTACCCACCAGTTCTGTAAAAACAGAGCAACTGAATGTCGGATTGGAAGCCCTTTCGAAGTTCTCGCCACCTTTCGAAGGTTTTTCCGATGTAAATTCGGGACTTTGCGCGTTCCTTATCCTCGTCCCTCTTCTTTGCAATATGTTCATCGGAACGTCGTCTCTCTGGTCGTGTGTCGGCCATAATTCAAACTTCCCTCTTCATGCTTCTCTCTCCTCCACACCCCCTTCACCCCCTAAAAATGTAATGTCTGCAACACTGCTTTAAACTCCCATATTTAATATGAAGGCAACGTTTCGACCCTGCTGGGTCTTCCTCAGGCAAATGGTGGACACATTTGATGAAGGGATATATATATATATATATATATATAGGCCTTTACAATCAACTGTGATTTCCATGTGATTTCATCATAGTCATCCCATCATTCAGTCCCACACCACTGTGTGAAAGGGTCTTTCGAGGCTCTCGATCTCTCGATTGGCGTGAATGGTTGTTCAGTGGTGTGTGTGATCATCTACTGTAGCGGTGCTTTATCCCAGTGTCTGAAGGCTCTTTGATGGATGTTTCAGAGCCGTGGTGTTTGTGGTGGACAGCAGCGTCTTCCAGAAGGACGTCCGAGATGTGGCCGAGTTCCTCTACTCCATCCTCACCGACGGCACCGTGGCCAAAAACAGCCCCGCGCTCGTGGTGGCCTGCAACAAACAAGGTCACTGGAGAAGTCAACAACCTTTATGTGGAAAATAATGCCTATTGTATTTTATAATGAAAATGTGTGAAATGCATGAATGGACTGATTGTTGATTGATGATTGTTTTCTTTCTTTTTTTCTGCAGATATCTCCATGGCGAAATCAGCCAGATTAATCCAGCAGCAGCTGGAGAAGGAGCTGTGAGTATCTGCTTATTTCTGGCTCTGTTATGATAGTGTGAAATGTTAGGGTCCGTAAGATGAAAATAAATGTGAAGTATCCTGTAAAGTACGTGCTAATGTGTGTGTAATCTATGGTTGATTTTAATACATGATTGCAGTCAGAAAGAGGCCAGCTTTATTTTCAATTAAAGTGCCCCATTGTGCCTTATCAGATATGATCCTAGTCAACTTAAAAACGTAACTACTGTATGATTCAAGTAACATACTCTTAAAAAAGGTTATATTCCAAGTGCAGCTCACCTGAAGTGATCAACATGGTGTAAATGTGAAACAAATGACTTGTTATTTGTTAAAGTCCCCTTGTAGTCAATCATTTCAACCTTTAAAGCTCATCTTTGATCATCAAAATGACACATATTTAAACGGTTTTCCTTGGAAAAAATGTCTTCATGCCTTAAAATATGTTGAATGTAACTCGACACCCTTGCCTCATTTAGTATGTGCGGTTCAATGAATATGCAAATGAGCCCCGCCTCCACTCACTCACTCAGCTCAGAGATCCACTGGTTGACGATCACACGTTGATCTGATTGGTTACAAGGTAGTTTGTGACGTCAGAAACACCAGCGATTTCAAAGCGTGTTTTTTGAATACTCAGCAAATTTACACATGGTTAGTCTTAAAGCAGATTAAAAACACCACATAGACATATAAACAACATTAAAAGCTGGATTTTCACCACAGGGGGACTTTAAGAAACCTTTTAAGAACCTTTAAAGGGGCATAATAGGTACACTTTACCGATAAATAGACTTTAAATCCGAGTGAAATGTATGTAATATGTAAACAAATATGATTTACAGTCAGTGTTGATTAGTGACACAAGCGCTTGAGGTTTTGGCCACTTTTATAATGAATCATTATAGCCGGTGGAGGGAAAGCTCCATGAGCTAACAGATTTAGTCTGTGTTCAGGGTTGACGGGGTCAGATGTGGTGTTGCTGGTGGCCTGATTGTGTGTCCTCCACAGGAACACGCTGAGGATGACGCGATCCGCTGCGCTCTCCTCTCAGGACGGGTCGGTCGGGGGCTCTGTGTATCTGGGCAAGAGAGGCAAAGACTTCGAGTTCTCTCAGCTGCCGGGCCGCGTGGAGTTCATCGAGTGCAGCGCTCGAGGGAGCAAAGCAGAAGACGGAGACATCGCTGGCATCGACGCGCTGGAGAAGAGCCTGGCCAGACTCTGAACATCTCAAACTCCTCCTCTGAAATCATGAACTTACTGGCAGATCTGGATTGTGTCTGTTATTGCTGTGCTAATCCAGCGGCGTACATCATGTCTAAACTGATGCGGCACATCGTGTGATCAAGCAGAATCAGTGTGTAATGCATGAATGCAAACACTGGCACGTCCATATGCTTTTCCTTGTGTTCAGTTTTCACTCCAGGGCTCTTCTAGAACTGGGGTCAGGTCCAGATTCAACTCCTTTTTTCAGATCTGTTGTATTTTGTTCTGCTAGAGACAAGTGAATGGTATTAAAGATGGCTTATGCCTACTTGTTTTCATGCTGCTTCTCTGAAGGCTTCAGTTTAATAAGTGGCTAAACAGTTTAAATGTTTAGGCAATACTCTATTTTAAGGAAGCGATCCGGGTGCAAAAGAAGTTCAGCTCTGTTAACCGCATAAGACAAGTACATGTAGTCTGTGCTAAAACAGGACTGATTCAGTGTTTTAGCTCGAGCCCAGCCTCCGGTGGATATCCCAGAATGCAGGTCAAGCAAGTTTCCCGGGTCAATGTACTCAAACCTCAACTTTTGGTTTCAATAACCGAGGTAACTTTCAGGACAAGTAGCCATTGCAAAGTTTTTATCTTTAGAGGTATTTCCCATATTTGTTTGCAACAGATGAGCATCCAGTAACAGTACAGAGTACACACAATATTATATTATAATTTTAAGTATATGTACTAAAACAAAGCATTATTACAACTTACCTCACAAAACATAAAATGAACAATCTCTTTATTTTTTTAATTTTATTACTTGGCAAACGATATAATTATTGTCCACAACACTAAAACGTAAAAATTAAATTGGTGACAATGACAACATGGTGAATGTAGTCCAGATTACATTTATACCTTACAGAACGTACTCAAATGTAGTAGCATCTGTGACAGTATATGATTTCGGACACAGTGATGGGATAGTAAAGAGTCCATCACATGCACACTTCAGAATCTGGCCGGAAGATGTAGGTCATCCGGGGACATTTTGACTACTGGTTTATGAATACTGTGATTTTGGATATGCTGTTGTTTTCACCCACTATAGGGAAGCATGCATATTCAGGTGCAGTCTAAAGTCTTATTTCGGGAAGATACCAACTGTAAAAAAAAAAAAAAACTGTATTTGTCCACATTCCACACACATAAAAAAACAATCAATAATATATAAAAATTATGGAGAAATGAAAAAAAAAAAAAAAAAAAGATTAAAATATCTCCAGATGGCAGTAGTGCAAACAGTATGGAAGTAAAATAATGTCAAATGTTTTTGAAACAAAAAGCCTGTTGAATTGCACTACTTGAAAAAAAATAGGCATTGCATTAACCATGCTTGCATTTTAATGCATTGTATTTTTAGGGCTTGCATTTTTATGGGCTGAAATTCAACATGGTTGAATATTTAAGCTGTGAATATTTCAATTAAAAACATTTCAAACACATTTTCATTATTAAAAATTCAATAATCCATATTCACCTTTCATATTTCATTTCCAAAATATTCAAACTGTTTAAAAATACAACCTATAATATTCAACAGGCAATTTTCGGTCCATTTTATTTCGCTTTGAAAATTCGCTTCCACAAATTCAGTGGTTCAAATTCGACAGAAAATATCACGTTGACATCCATGAACTGCAGGAAGAGCAGTAGATTACCGAGCGTACTCTCCATCTGCTGTTAGTCGGCTTCACCAGCAGGTGGTGCAAAAGCTCGTGTTGTTGACGAAGACAGAGCAACAGTTAGAGCAAGCCATTCATTCATAAAACTCATTTAACAGCAATGCAAGTGTATTTGTGATTATTATGACGGCGGTTTTATGTTAAATTCAGTGTCTTCACAGTTACTTTCCCTGTGTAGCCTACAAGCATCTTTCTCTACCGTTAACAAGATTATAATGTTATTCCCCGCTGCGGATATACAGATCCAATATTACATTTTTGAGGTTGACATATATTTCTCTTGGTTGTTTAGTTGCCTTAACTTTATATTGTGGCGATGTGCTGCATGCAAGCTATTAGGGTTTCCCTCAATACTTAAGGATTCACCAGCTGGACATATAAATCGCTTAACGTATAGCTTAATGGACTAATTACAGTGATATAAAAGACCAAACTCGTTTAATGCTGAGCGTTTCCCAGTGATAGACTGGCATAAAGTTGGCTTGACAGGACATTCGCACATTTAGGGACCGTCTCTAAAGTGTATACGACTTTGGTATACACGTTTCTAACTTCAATAGCATTTGAATAGAACAACTTACAGTCATAAAACCAACTATAAAGTGTTCATGTAGTGTCAGGCATAATGCGCACCCTTTGGATTTTTTTATATTTATTCAATTAAAGTTTGCTATTGAAGTTAGAAACGTGTATGCTAGTGTTTTATGCAACTTTTGAGACGGTCCCTAAATGTGCGAATGTCCAATGTCAAGCCAATTTTACATTTATTAGGCTACATTTAGTCATTTATTTAGCAGACGCTTTTATCCAAAGCGATTTACAGTTAAACTAACAAAAGGAGGACAGCAATATGCAAGTGCTATGACTCTTCCCAGTTTAAGCTAATGCAATACACGTAGGCATAGCCTATACTATACTATACTGTAGAGAGAGAGAGAGAGAGAGAGAGAGAGAGAGAGAGAGAGAAGAGAAGAGAAGAGAAGAGAAGAGAAGAGAAGAGAAGAGAAGAGAAGAGAAGAGAGAAAGTGTTAGTATTGATCAAGTGTTGATTTTATGCCAGTATATCACGAAACGCTCTGCATGAAACTTTGCGCGTTACGTTCATATTCTTAGTCCATCGAGCCTATATAGTAGCCTACAGCCTACATCCCCAATAAGATGCTTGTAGGCTACACAGGGAAAGTAACTGTGAAGACACTGAATTTAACATAAAACCGCCGTCATAATAATCACAAATACACTTGCATTGCTGTTAAATGAGTTTTATGAATGAATGGCTTGCTCTAACTGTTGCTCTGTCTTCGTCAACAACACGAGCTTTTGCACCACCTGCTGGTGAAGCCGACTAACAGCAGATGGAGAGTACGCTCGGTAATCTACTGCTCTTCCTGCAGTTCATGGATGTCAACGTAATATTTTCTGTCGAATTTGAACCACCGAATTTGTGGAAGCGAATTTTCAAAGCGAAATAAAATGGACCGAAAATTGCCTGTTGAATATTATAGGTTGTATTTTTAAACAGTTTGAGTATTTTGGAAGTGAAATATGAAAGGTGAATATGGATTATTGAATTTTTAATAATGAAAATGTGTTTGAAATGTTTTTAATTGAAATATTCACAGCTTAAATATTCAACCATGTTGAATTTCAGCCCATAAAAATGCAAGCCCTAAAAATACAATGCATTAAAATGCAAGCATGGTTAATGCAATGCCTATTTTTTTTCAAGTAGTGCAATTCAACAGGCTTTTTGTTTCAAAAACATTTGACATTATTTTACTTCCATAAAACAGATCATGAAAGGGGTCAGTACTATCCTTAATGATGGTACAGGCTCTTCTGTGACAGCGAAGCCTGTAAATGTCCTCAAGGGGGCAGTGGAAGTTGATGATTTCTGCAGTGCAGCCCTTTCAACCCTTGAACAGTTTCCATACCAGACTGTAATGCAATATGTGCTTTCTACCATGCAGTCTGGCAGAGAGATGGGCCTTCCTCAGTTCTGGGGAAGTAAAGTCTCTGTTGGACCTTTTTAACCAGGGCAGCAGTGTTAACTTTTCTTTCTTTATTGTATTTCTTTATTGTATTTATATAGAACAATTTGTTGCAACTACCGTTGCCCAAATGTGCTGTACAGAGATAATAAATGTAATATCAAAATATAAAGACAACACAAAATGGCATGAAACAACAACAGAAAAAATTACATTTACATTTATTCATTTAGCAGATGCTTTCATCCAAAGCGACTTACAAAGGAGAACAATAGAAGCAGTGAAACTAACAACAGGACAACACAATGCAAGTGTTATGACCTTCCCAGTTTAATTTAACACAGTATATGTACTTTTTATTTTTTCATAAATAGATATAGATTAGAAGATTCTTTCATCCAGCCAGAAATGTCTGTCAGGCAGGCTGAGATACGATCAGCTACCGTCGGATCGTCAGGCTGGAATGAGAGGTAGAGTTGTGTGTCATCAGCGTACCAGTGATGGGAAAAACATGTTTCTGAATCACAGATCCTAGTGATGTCATGTAGATAGAGAAGAGAAGTGGTCCCAGCACTGAGCCCTGAGGCACTCCAGTAACTAGATGTTGGGTTTTAGACACCTCACCCCTCCACGACACCCTAAAGGCCCTACCTGAGAGGTAAGACTTGAACCATTGGAGTGCGGTTCCTGAGATGCCCTTCATCTTTAGGATTGACAGGAGGATCTGGTGGTTAACTGTGTCAAAGGCAGCAGACAGATCCAGCAGGATGAGAACTGAGGATTTGGAGTCAACACCCAGAGGAATTAAAATCATGAGTTAATAGATGAGTTTTTAACAATGATTTAAAACTCAAAATAGTCGGAGCCAATCTGATGTGAACGGGTAACAAATTGCACAATTTCAGGGCAGCGATCGAGAAGGCGCGGTCAACCCCTAATGCGAGTTCACACTAAACGATTTTAGGCCCGATTTTCATTCGCCGACAGTATTTATGAGATCGCTGACAAATGCCCAAAATCATAGGCAAATCGGTGCTCGTTCACGTGAGTGACAATCAAGCAGTGTGAATTATCAAAGACTCGATCTGAGAAAATATCTGTGAGATATTTGGCATGCTAAATATCTGGAGCTGTCGCAGTTCAAAATCCTGCTATGTGAATGTGTTCTGACTGAAAACTACATCGGCGAAGACCTACAGCCAATGAGAGAGCAAGATACAGGACAGTGGGATTTTCGGGGAGGAGTTATAGACCAGATATCAGTATTTTAATAGATACATTTACAATTATATCAAACAGAAACAAAGTACAAACATGTGCTTGACCCGCAGCAACAGCAGCACATTGCAAAATTATTTATTTACCCCCAACTGTCTTTGCAGAACACACAATCTTTGCTCCCCTCATCTCCCCAACCATTTCCTCCTGCATAAGCTGTTTTTGTTTCTCCTTTTCACTGCAAATTAGCGCACAGACAATTTGGATTGTCTGAAGATTCTTGCTGGCTATCATTTACATTTAATAACAGAACGGAAACGAATCGGCAACCATTACAGTGAAGACAAAATTGGTGTAATGTGCTCACGCTTTCGTGTACCTGTCGATAGCCTAGCGGCCGCATTTTGGACTGCCTGCAGACCACCATCCGTCTTGAGACTGTCCTCAGGCTTACCCCTGACTTGAAGAGGCTGGGTTTTTTCCAAGGGGCCAAGGCTCTGGTGCAGCCGTGGACCACCTTGGTATGGAGATGACCTGAGCGCCATGCCTGGGGAGGAACCCCCGGTTTCAGCCAGAACTGCAGATGAGTACTGCAGTACTTTCTGGGTTTTCAATTGAAGCATACCCAACTGGAGTACTGATGACGCAGAGTCCATGAGGCCTAGCATCCTCTGATAGGTTCTGAGGGGGCGCTTGGGCCCCACTCTGAACGAAGTCGCCTCTCCTCGGCTGTGGTCGGTCTCCTCGGCTGTGAACCGCTCCTGGTGCGCTCCTGGCAAATCCGCCGTTATAATAGCAATCCGCCACTGAACAAGCGCGCCTGCTCTTAAAGGGAATGTGAGATGTCGCTCTGATTGGTTTATTTCACAGTACAACCAAACTACACCTATGAGTAATGAAGCTACTTCAGACCAACCCCTTTTAGATTTGCGTCGAGACCCGCCCTAAAACTACTTGCGTTTCGCGCTTGATACTTGCGTTTCAGATCGTTAAAATAGGGCCCTAAGTGATCCCTGACGGATCCATGACCTTGTTTTCACCGGGGGCAGAACAGACCGGGCGACCCGATGAAGGAGCTGGGACAGTGTGCACAGGAGGAACCGCACCAGCATGGATTCTTGGTTCTTGCTTCGGCTTCCCATGTTGAACTCCATCATATCGCCGGGATTATAATCATCCGGTCTAAAGTGAACGCTACACACTACCGCATTTTTCGAAGCAGATGCAGAAGTGAAGTCCTGTCTCTCTTACCTGCACAAAACGCACCCAGGCACGGAAGATAATAGCACTGTCCTTTTTCTTGTTCGATGTCCTTATAGGCTATAATTCACAATAATTGACCATGACTATGATAAATTGAAATACAATAACTACTGAAAACACACTGAATCACGACCGCTCCCACTGAATACACTATTCTGCACTGAGCAAACGCAGAGCGGGCAAGCGACTCTCTCTCGTGACATAATATGACGCGATGATAAATAAAAACAAAAAACGGTTTTCAACAAAGAAACTGTGACTTTTTCTACTAAATTTGTGCCCTTATACTAGTGGCATAACTAATTAATGAACTCCCCAACACATACACATTAATCTCTATCCTAAAACTACTGTAGAATACTGTAGATTCTTACCCTGTACAAAAAAAAAAGACCTTCAAGGCATAACAAGCAAAAGAATATAGTTTCTTTATGACGTTCTGTACTCTAAAGGCAAATTTCAAGCATTTTAAAGGGCACCTATTATGCCTCTTTTCACAATGTGAAGTTTTAGCTCAAAATACCCAACAGATAATTTTTTACAGCATGTTTAAATTGTCATTTTTTGGGGCTCAGAAAAACACACCATTTTAGTGTGTATCCCTTTAAAATCAAATTAATTGCTGCTGTCGGCCCAGGGGGCGGAGCCTCACGAGCTTGCGCTCAGAGCCAGGACAATCTCATCTGATAATATCAAAACAGAAACTCTCAGTAACGCTGTTCATTTCGACCAGGAGTCTGACAATAATGCCCACAGAGCCAAAGATCATTTGCTGTATGGAGATAGAACAGGTATCGTTTAGTTTAATTACGGTTATAACTAATTTGTCATCTGCTTTTATCCACTATTAATACAAGCCTGCTGTAGCAAACCCCGTCCGAATGATGACCAAAATATACTGATGAGTTTAATGAAGTTCTCTTACGAGAGGTTCTCTCGTACTGCGTAATATCTTACGCTATGGGGAAATCACTTTTCCGCGAGATATTGAAGCCAAAAATTATCCTTAATTTTGAAATAATGTAAAATGCGTTGCGGCAGCATGCGGGCATAGGCAAGACGGCTTGCGTGCCTATTGGCTGCCCTGCGGCAACTGCAGCAGCCTATCGAGAGAGGCCTCCCGCCGAAACTCGCGTGGCCTGGGCCTATAAATAAAGCTCGATAGGCTGATTTCACTGATTTTTCATCTCTTCTCACGCATCGCTGGATCCGAAGAGAAAGAAGCCGCGCTGTCTGAGAAAGCTCTTCAGCGGGACGAGCCACTGCACCTGAAGCCACTGGCCGCGCCGCCTTCAGTCGCCGTTCCTGCTGCGCTATCCGGCGTTATATCCTTTTCTCTGCTGCTGTGTTTTGTGTATGTGTGTGTTCGCCGCCGAGACACACTCTCATTGCACTAAAAGAGCTGGGTGTCTTTTTCAAGATGCCCCTTTCCTGTGACTCGTGTCGAGCCCCACTCAGCGATGGGGATCGCCACGTGATCTCCGTTTCCTGCCTGGGTGAGGATCACGCAGCTCTCGGGCTCGCTGACGGCGCTGCCCTCACTGCGAGCTACTGCCTATGGCGACTCTGAGGACTCACCTGGCATCCTTCTCTGAGACTGCACCTCCGCCCGCCGCGGTACCGTGCCGTAAAAAGCGCCGTGCTCAACGGGTCCCGGAACCTCCCCCAACCCACAAAAGCTCGCCGGTTCGCCCGCCTGCTTCACCCGCTTCGCTAGAGTCTCTTCCTGATGGACAGCGGCCGCCGTCTGCTACCGCTTCCGTCGTGGATATCGACCTAGAAGCCGCGTCTGTGGGGGATGATACCTGCTCTCCCTCTGTTCGAGCCGCGCAAACTGCGCTGTTCACAAGGGAGGTCAGGAGCGGACGGTCACAGGCTAGTTTTCTTTACGTTACAAGAAAGCTACCCCGCCCTTGCGCCCCATTCACGTGTCACTCACCGGCGAAAGGAGAAAAGAGAGTGTTTTTGTCCCGCCGAGGCCGGACTAACCTCCATTTCTCACACATTTCTCTGTCCCCTCTTGAGTTCAGGCGACTGGAAATTTCAATATTGCAGCAAACGAGCCTGTTATAATACACACACGCCTGCAAACAGACGCCGAAGCAAAACATGATGACGCTCTCTCTCTCTTCCCACTCTCTCCCATTACTCGGGCCGCGCAAACTGTGCCGTACACAAGGGATGCGCTGGCCCATGTCTGGCCCCGCTGCCCGCTCTATGCTTTTCCCCCCGTCGCGCTCCTACCTCAGGTATTAGAGCGGATCAGGGAAAACGGATGCTCAGTGCTACAAGTTGCTCCGTTCTGGAAGAACCAGGCTTGGTTCCCGGTTCTGATGCAGCTGACAAGCACTGCCCCATGGCCGATACCAGTGAGAAGGGACCTCCTCTTTCAGGCCGTGGGCTCGATCTGGCATCCTCGCCCGGAGCTTTGGTCCCTAGATGTGTGGGCCATCAACGGGTACCCGCTAACCTCCCGGAGGGAGTGTTAAACACGATCATGCAGGCTAGGGCCCCCTCTACGAGACGGCTCTATTCCTCAAAATGGTCTGTGTTCACTAGCTGGTGCACAGCCCGTGGCATATCACCCCCAAATTGTGGGGTGACGGAGGTTCTCTCCTTCCTGCAAGAGCTACTGGATAAGGGCAGAACCCCATCCACGCTCAAGGTTTACGTGGCGGCCATAGCAGCGTTTACTAAACCGACGCTTGGCCAGTCACTTGGAAGGAACGATCTGGTCATTCGCTTCCTTAGAGGAGCTAAGAGGTTAAATCCTCCCAGACCTCCCTCAGTTCCCATGTGGGACCTTTCTACGGTCTTGGAGGCCATGAAAGGTGCCCCATTCGAGCCAATCCAAACGATAGATATTAAACACTTGTCTTTCAAGACAGTGTTTCTTCTGGCTCTCGCTTCAGTAAAGCGTATAGGGGACTTACAAGTGCTCTACGTGAGCACGACATGTATGGAGTTTGGGCCAAATGACTCAAAAGTCATACTCAAACCGAGGCACGGGTATGTTCCTAAATCCCTCAACACACCGTTTAGGGCTCAGGTGATTTCCCTGTCGGCCCTGCCGGTCTCTAATGAGGAGGAGGACACAAGCTTCCTTTGCCCGGTCAGGGCATTAAGGGCTTATGTGTCTCGCTCGACTGTCTTCAGACAGACAGAGCAGCTCTTTGTCTCGTTCAACGGACGTTCTAAGGGACTAGCCGTGTCGAAACAGAGCCTATCCAGATGGATAGTTGATGCTATAGCGCTGGCTTACGCCTCTAAGGGCCTGTAGTGCCCGTTAGGTGTCAGAGCGCACTCCACAAGAGGCATGGCCTCGTTGTGGGCTTGGTCTAGTGGGATTGCCTTGCAAGATATCTGTATGGTGGCAGGCTGGGCCTCCCCGTCTACATTTCTAAGGTTTTATAACCTAGAGGTTCCCGCTTTGCAGGCTAAGCTGCTTTCGGTCTAATAAATCGGTATTGTCTGCCCCGATGCTTTCGGCCCAGAATATTGAAACTGCTTGAGCTAAGCTTGCTGATTGATCATGCAACTCTATGGGCAGTGTGTAAGACCCATAATATTCATCAGTCCAGGCCGAGTTTTTTCGCCCTGGCTGTGTGGAACACTATCAATATAATTGCTCCTTATAGGATGCTATTTATTACAGGAATGATGCTATTCTAGCCCCTCTTCCTGGACTCTCTGCGAGTCCCTGATGATCATGTACTATATGAGCCCCGGGCACTTGCCCTTGGGACTTTGGTGTTGGATCTCAGCACACACGGCGTAAGATATTACGCAGTACGAGTAAACCTCTCGTAAGAGAACGTACTCGGTTACTAACGTAACCTCGGTTCTCTCTAGAAGAGGGAACGAGTACTGCGTATCTTTGCCGTGCCTGCAACACGCTCTGGTTCACTTCGGCAATGAAAAACCAGTGAAATCAGCCTATCGAGCTATATTTATAGGCCCAGGCCACATTGAGTTTTGGCGGACCCATTGGATCTGACGGGGGCCTCTCTCGATAGGCTGCTGCAGTTGCCGCAGGGCAGCCAATAGGCACGCGAGCCGTCTTGCCTATGCCTGCATGCTGCCGCAACGCGTTTTACATTATTTCAAAATTAAGGATAATTTTTGGCTTCAATATCTAGCGGAAAAGAGATTTCCCCATAGCGTAAGATATTATGTAGTACTCGTTCCCTCTTCTAGAGAGAACCGAGGTTACGTTAGTAACTGAGTACGTTTATTGTACATCACACAAAAGATGAAGCGTTAGTTTTACTCCAGACAATCACTGTAAAAGCTAATAAACATAGTGTGCATTAAAGTCTTATCCATAAACTCTCTCTCTCTCTCCCTTTCATTGTCATCAACATACACAGCGAAGTACACAAAACACTCGTTACAACCAATCAACAGTAAACAAATATATACACACCTTTTCAGTGGGTGTTTATAAACTGGTAAACTTTATATCCGTAAAACGACTCGATGAGCTGTCATAAAGTGCGCACTCTGACTTTCATTTCTGCCAGTAATGTTAGTCCTGTCGCTCCTCCAGAGACTGTAAGCTGGATCACGAGAGCAGTTGTACAGATCCATCCGCGAGTAACAACGGGAGTAAATGAAGACTGCTATGTTCATTCTTACATCCAACAACAACACACCTCAATCGCTTAGGAGACATTCTTGTCTACAGCTGCTCTGGCGTCGGAGCAATGGCGGCCTGTGTCCAGCTCACTCAGGGCGGGTCTATGCTCAAACTGCAGTGTCAGTCAACAGTCGTGGGCGGGGCTTGTGCAATTCTACGTCACACTGCATAGAATCTGAGAACAGCTCATTCTGAGACAGTGCTTATGATTTATGGGGATTTTAAAAAAAGCACTGTGTGGATTTTCATCATTATAGGGTGGTTGTGAACACACACTGCCAACACATAATTATGTTAAAATATGAATTTTGCATAAAAGGTGCCCTTTAACTGTCCAGTAGAGCTCAAAACACTTCACTCTCAGTGTGTCTCTGCAGTCTTTTTAGTACACGCCTACAAACTTCAGACCTCTTTCACTTCTTCTCAAACAGAAAGAGAAGAGAACGTGAGAGGATTGAAATCTCAACTATATGAAGCAGCCTAAATAACAATGAAAAAGAAGGTGGAGAGGTTTTTTTGTGAATACTCTACACCACGAATGCTAGTGGTAAAATCCCGTAGAATCGGAATATTGTATCGCCTGTATCAGATGTTCGCGTTTTTTTGGATTCTCTGGTAAGTTGCTTGAGTGACTAAAAAAACAACCTTAGAAAATTCAGAGTCATCAATTTACAGTGTAGTCTTTATCTAATCTAAATGATTTGCAAACAAATGACATTCACACAGTTAATTTCACAGAACTTCAGCATAGTGAGCATACAATAGTAATGTTTACTTACGTTGATTCTGGTATGTGATTCTGTTACAGGTATGTGATTCTGCGTCGAGACCACCAGACCACTGACAACATCCTCAGCTCTGTCACAACCAAAGTGAAAGGCATCGGTCTAACAAACACCAGCGAGCTCGGTGAACAGATCTGGGATGTGGCTGACTACATCATCCCATCTCAGGTAGTCTGTTGATATGGTGAGAGGTACAGGCTAGATGATTTTAATTGCACAAATGAACCCTTGACAGTGCCAACACATCACCTCAATGATCACAGAGAAGTTATTGGCTGAAGGATTTTTTGCATGCTCACACACTGCTTTGTGTTTGCTCTATTAACTTACAAGAGTTATTTACAATGTTAGTAAAATAAAAGAAAAAAGGGTAACACTTTATAATAACTGCACGCTATTAATCATTAGTTAAGCATTAGTAAACAGTTAATTCGTCATTTTTAAAAGCATTAATAGACATTAATAAGCAGTTTATAAATACAGTTATAAATGTGTTGTTCTTGATTTATAAGCATATCTATAATGTGTTTAATAATTTTCATACTTTATTAATGATAAATTTATCATTTCTAAATGAAGTATTGCATTATTTACAAACCGGTTATTTAGGAGTTTAGTGCCACTTTCTTACCAGTCTTGGACTATGGGGATGTTATTTATATGCATGCTGCCTCTACCACACTGCACACACTTGACACAGTCTACCATGGTGCATTACGGTTCATTACTAATGCCAAATCACGTACTCATCACTGTCGTCTTTATGAGGCAACTGGTTTTAGCTCTTTAGGTCTGCGTAGATGGTTCCACTGGCACATTTTTATTTTTAAAGCTATTAATGGTAATTTACCCAGCTATCTTACTAGTTTGTTGACCAGGAATCATTACCTTTACAATCTCCGCTCCGTTAACATTCTGTCTCTAAATATCCCACGTGTAACAACTGAATTTGGTAAGACAGCTTTTAGTTATGCTGCTCCTTGGTGTTGGAATTTACTCCAAAAGGTTTTGAAGCTTTCTGTTCTTATCCCACTTGAACATTTTAAACAATTACTTAAACAATCCAAATTTGAACAATGCACATGTTTTCAATGAGCCTTTTATGTTATTTTCTTTTATGTTTATTTATTCTGTTTTGTGATTCTGTGTAACCTGTGTAATTGTTGCCCCAGGGCTCCCTTGTAAAAGAGATTTGACTATCTCAATGGGACATCACCTGGTAAAATAAAGGATAAATAAAAAAAAAAGGAGTTGTCAGTGGTTCATAAGATCACTTAGAAAGTGTAAGTAAATGATTAATAAATTGTTTAAATACATATTGTTATTCAGACATATAGTAATAGTTACTTAGTGTGAATTTCTACACACTATGTATTTCTACTGTAATTCAGGGTTAATTCAGGTAGTTATTAAGCATTTAGTAATATCTCACATTTCAATGCGCTTGTTTGTGTGGTAATGTGGGCTGGTGTGGCTACAGTGCCAGAGCTGAATTTTTGACCCAGGTCTGCCCCCTGCATATGGCCTACAATATTATTCTCTGTATCGTATCATGTTATCTTATAACCCCAGACCCTGATGTTTCAGGCTCAGACCCTGATGTTTTTAAAACCTAGAAACGCCCCTGTCAGTGTTTTTTCATTGGACTTGTCTTTCCGTCATTATCAGTTCAGTTATTTCACCTGTGTCTAGTTAATTATCTGTTCCGCCTGTGTTTCTGTAATTAGTGTTCATCAGTGTCTGTATTTAGTTCCCTCAGTTCAGTTAGTCCTTGTCCGTTCTCGTCTGTGTTACGTCGTGTTTGGTGTATGTGTAAACCTTCTGCCTGTATTTGCCTATCTGAGTTAATTAGTAAAATGTATGTATTGGAGTCATTTGTCTCTTCGCCTTCTTCATCCCGCACCACACCCTGACAGCCCCTGCATATGGGCCTACAATATTATTCTCTGTATCGAATCATGTTATCTTATAACCCCAGACCCTGACGTTTCGGGCTCAGCCCCTGATGTTTTTAAAACCTAGAAACGCCCCTGCTTTTGATATGAAACATAGTCTCAGCTTTCAAATTATGTCAATTTTATTACTAAATTCAAACAATAAATACCGTTTTGGCGCTCTTTAATATGACGTGACAGATCGCTGTAGCACCTCGGTTCAAGCGGCACGTGAACTGATCTAAAGCTCTTCTTTAGTTAGCAAATAAGATAAGAAGATACAGTAGCCTACAACTTGCTGAAATATATCATGTCTCATGAGAACAATATGTCACGTAACGTAACATTTACCTCAGAAAAGCCATGGCCACTGCATATAGCTAGAAAAATTAACTTGGCCTATAGAGAGGAGTATTTTTGCTAAATATATGCACTATATTACATATCATAATTTTACTCATATCATAAAAAATATTAAAACGTTATTATTATAAAAAACATATTATATTTGATTTAATTTCAACCTTTAATAATAATATCAACTCCCTGTATGTTTACAGCATTAGTGAGAGATTTTTCCTTGAGAAAAATTAACATGTAGCTATATACGGTACCTGATATTTGTCCAAATTAATTGATGTAAACATTGTTACATGTTGTTACTAAACTTAATGAAATTCTGTTTGGTCAGCAAATGGTTTGAGAATAACAATACACTTGTGATGCAAGTTTGATTTATATTCATAGGCTGCCTGCTGAACATGGGTTTGAGCTCTCAAAGTTCAGATTAATGCATTCAAATGTAGAAAGTATCTTGCCCCCAATCTAGAAGAACAGAGGTCCACCCCTCATAGTCTCACAAAATCCTGTGGATTGTTTTGACGTCACTAGTCTAGTGGTGATAGGTATTACAATCTGATTGGACCAGTCGTTTTGAGTGCTGTAGCTACTCAAATTTGGCTTGATCAGTAAAAAAAGCTGTAATTTCCAATATACACTCTGTTTAATTGCCTTTTTTATTTGAAGGTGCATCTTTCACAGTCGTTCAAACAACTGTAGAGTGAAGGGTGTACGCTTTTACTTCTTACAGTTAAATAATAGCTATGCTAAAACATACTCTATTGCTCTCTCTAGGCCCATTTTGTTGGATCATTTATAATTAGGCAACAAAAAAATATGCAAATGAGGCAAATTAAAAATTAGGCAATGTTTAAAAATTTAGTCTCACTTCAACTTAGGGAAAATGGGTTATGCTGTAATAATAAATAGTTATTTTTCCAATACCTTTCACACACAAAAATAAGCTCAAAGAGTGGTTCTAATAAATATCATTTTAAACAGGATGGGACAAAAGTTCTGTAAGACGTTTTGGGGCTGTAGGAAACTCAGAAGCGAAGACCAGGAGACTTGGTTGTATCTTCAGCAGGACTCTTTAATGAGAACACGAGCTGTCGGCTGCAGTCATCAAGTCTAACTAAGGCAGTGTACATTGTAGTTTATATACATTTAGTACAGTGTTTAGAAATGGAGATAAAGCACCTGGGTGACGACCTTACACAAAGCATGCAAATGAATTATACAGGTTTAGGAACCCGTCCTAGACTTTGATAGTGTTACCAATCCTAATCCAATCAGCATAACTATTCAAAGACTGGGACAGGGGCTCCAAGATCTATTAAAGACAGAGGGTGAGAGTCTCAGTAATCTGACTCATTTAACTTACAGTAGAGAGAATATGACTGGCAGGAAACTTTGATTAATAGCTGATATCATCATCATAACCTTAAATCATGTTCTCAAATTTTATTTTCCATAAACAGGAAAAATAAAGACTAGTGTCCTACTAGGGGACTTCAATATTGATGTCTCCAGAGATGATGTTGTAAAGAGTGACTTAATTAATACCTTACATTCATCTTCTTTTTTTGTACCATAAATCATTTTACCAGATGCATTCTACTAGGTCAGCTATTGACAATATCATCACAAACATTCAAAACACTAGGCTAGAATCTGGAGTTGTGTTATCTGACATTACTGATCATTTTCCAATTGTATTATTTCTAGATCTTGCTAGTAAAACTAAATTACCATGGCGAAAAACCAAAACTAAAGTACTAAATGAGAGAACTCTGAAACAACTGAGTGAAAGCTTACAGGCTAAAACATGGGAAGCAGTCTATGACTGCAACGATCCTGACACTGCATATGACAACTTTATAAATGAGATCACAAACTCCATTTATTGTAACATCCCAGAAAAGGATGTCGTATACAGCACAACTGGTCACAAGCCCTGGCTTACAAAGGGTATCTTAAAATCTATCACCCACAAAAATAAACTTTATAAATGTTCCTTAAAAACCCCAAGTGCTATGAACAAGGAAATATACACTAGTTACAGGAATAAACTTACACATATAATAAGGAAAAGTAAAAGTAACCATTATACATACCTCATAAAAGCATCACAGGGTGACTCCAAGAGGTCCTGGAAAGTGCTAAATGAAGTCCTTAACAAGAGCAAAAACAGCACTGTGCTCCAAAATGCTGTGGGCATACACTCACATTCAGGTAATACTTTTACAAATGACATTGATTTAGCAAATAACTTTAATAATTACTTTAACTCTATTGGGGAAACACTCTCTAACAAAATAATTCAACCTCAGGGTATTTCTTTCAGCCATTACTTGCCGGGCACTTATGTTAACTCCTTTTTTATGGTACCAACTTACTGTGATGAAGTCTATAAAATTATCACAAATTTACGAAGCTTGTACACTGCTGGTGAGGATGAAATTTGAAGTAAAATTCTGAAAGCCATAGCACTTGATATCATGGAGCCACTGACTTATTGTATAAATCTTTCTTTGCTGATATGAACAATTATTGTACTATATCAATCTTGCCTACAATCTCTAAGGTTTTAGAAAGAGTAGTGTACAATAGGTTAAATGGCTACCTTGATAAGCTAAATATTATTGCTTCATCCCAATATGGTTTTAGGGAAAACAAAATACTACATGCATGGCTGTACTCGATCTGATTGAAAAGATCAATGATGCCATTGATAAAGGCGACAGTGGTATTGGTATTTTGATTTTTATTTATCTAAGGCGTTTGATACTATTGATTTTGAAATCTTATTGAATAAATTACATCATTATGGAATTAGAGGACTAGCACTTAGCTGAATCACAAGTTATTTATTTGGTAGACAGCAATATGTAAATATTAATGAACAAAAATCCTTAAGTAAACCCATCAAATGTGGAGTTCCCCAGGGATCCATTTTGGGCCCTCTCCTCTTTATATTATACATAAATGACTTTGGAAATTCCACCAGGGTTTTACACAAGGTTTTATTTGCTGATGACACAAATCTATTTATGTCACATAAGAGTCCATATGAATTGTGTTACGGACTGCTCGGAGACACGAAGGTTAGATCCAAATGCAGCTTTATTGGCTGGGGAAATCCAGAGGCGTAATCCAATGTACAGGTTAGGGTCATACACAGGCAGGCAGTCAAAACGAAGAAACAAACAAAACCAACAAACAGGCAGGGACCAGAGGCAAGAGAGTAATCCAGGGAACAGGGCAAGATATCAAAAACCAAGAAACAAGAAAACCAGGGAAACGCTCAGAAATGCAGTGTAACACTTAACAAGACTTCGCGGTGAGTGAATGAATGAACAAGGTATATATAGACTGAGACTAACAGGATGATGAGACACAGGTGAATGCAATCAGTGAATGAGGTACAGGTGAAAGTGATCAGTGATAAGTGATAATGAGTCCAGGCAGTGAGTTCTGGGAAATGTAGTTTGAGAGTGGATGATAGTCTTATGTGGAGTGCCCTCTGGTGGCTCTCAAGGGCAACTCCAGCTGGTGATCGTTACAAATTGGAAGAAACAATAAATAGCGAGTTAAGAAATGTAGATATTTGGTTTCGGTGTAATAAATTATCCCTTGAACATCAATAAGACAAACTACATTGTGTTTCATTCCAACAAAAATCTAATGGTAAACAATGTCTGTCTTAAAATAAATGAACAAATTATTGAAAGAGTTAACAACACTAAATTTCTCTGAGTCTTTATCGATGAATGTTTACACTTCAAATGCCATATTGATCAGTTAATAAAAGAAATTATCTAAATACGTTGGATTATATTTTAAAGTACATTTTGCTAACTTTGTGACGCATTAGTATTATAAGCATCTTAAAGATTCTTGTGTTAAACATCCAATCAAATTACATGTTCAAAGGCCTGCTTGGACAATGGGTCGTAAAGAAATTTCACTCCCTTATAACCAGTTATTATTGATTATTAATATTTCATAGAGCTAATTTGCTACACTGGCCTAGCTCTACCTAATTTTATTTACTATTATTGGGCATGCAATGTTACACTGGTTGGGAAGAAGGGTTTTCGATGGGCACGAGGCCTGGACGCAAATGGAGTTTGCCTCTAGCTCATTTGATCTAGGCTCCATACTTTGTTCCCCATCTCCTCCCACTCGAAGCCAATTCTGCGCTAACCCAGCGGTCTATCACTCTATTAAAATTTGGTCTCAATTTAAAAGACATTTTAAGTTGCAGACAACGTCGGTGCATTCTCCCATAAAGAATAATTATAATTTCCCACCTTCTCTCTCAGACTCTACCTTCGGAACTTGGTCCTCGAAGGGCATTGAGTCTATTTCCAATCTTTATGTAGACGGCAAGTTCGGATCATTTGCCCAACTATCTCAATTATTCGATTTACCCATGTCTCACTTCTTTAGATTTCTCCAAATTAAGCACTTTGTTCAGAAAAGTATAGCCTCCTTTCCAGATTTTTCAACGAGCAACACAGTCAACCATATCCTTTCATTATCCCCTTCACATAAAGGTCTAATCTCGATTCTCTATAACAGCATATGCAATGTATCCCCACATTCTTTGCAGGATGTCAGGAGACTTTGGGAGAATGATCTCGGGGAGGAATTTACAGATGATCACTGGAAGGCTGTGCTTGACTCAGTTCATACATCGTCTCCTTGTGCCTGACACAGCATGATACAACTTAAAATAGTTCTAAGCCAGAGACTGTTAACGGCATACCCCCAGAGCTTCCTTTGCCGCTGGTCCCATCCAGCCCAGAGCTTCCTTTGTCACTGGTCCAATCCAGCCCAGAGCTTTCTTCGTCACTGGTCCCATCCAGCCCAGAGCTTCCTTCGTCACTGGTCCAATCCAGCCCAGAGCTTTCTTCGTCACTGGTCCAATCCAGCCCAGAGCTTCCTTCGTCACTGGTCCAATCCAGCCCAGAGCTTTCTTCGCCGCTCTTCCCGTCCAGCACAGAGCTTTCTTCGCCGCTCTTCCCGTCCAGCACAGAGCTTTCTTCGCCACTGGTCCCATCCAGCCCAGAGCTTTCTTCGCCACTGGTCCCATCCAGCCCAGAGCTTTCTTCGCCACTGGTCCAATCCAGCCCAGAGCTTTCTTCGCCACTGGTCCAATCCAGCCCAGAGCTTTCTTCGTCACTGGTCCAATCTAGCCCAGAGCTTTCTTCGCCGCTCTTCCCGTCCAGCACAGAGCTTCCTTCGCCGCTGGTCCAATCCAGCCCAGAGCTTTCTTCGCCACTGGTCCAATCCAGCCCAGAGCTTTCTTCGTCACTGGTCCCGTCCAGCACAGAGCTTTCTTCGTCACTGGTCCCGTCCAGCCCAGAGCTTCCTTCGCCGCTGGTCCAATCCAGCCCAGAGCTTTCTTCGCCGCTCTTCCCGTCCAGCACAGAGCTTTCTTCGTCACTGGTCCCGTCCAGCCCAGAGCTTCCTTCGCCGCTGGTCCCGTCCAGCCCAGAGCTTTCTTCGCCACTGGTCCAATCCAGCCCAGAGCTTTCTTCGCCACTGGTCCAATCCAGCCCAGAGCTTTCTTCGTCACTGGTCCCGTCCAGCACAGAGCTTTCTTCGTCACTGGTCCCGTCCAGCCCAGAGCTTCCTTCGTCACTGGTCCCGTCCAGCACAGAGCTTCCTTCGCCGCTGGTCCCGTCCAGCCCAGAGCTTTCTTCGTCACTGGTCCAATCCAGCCCAGAGCTTCCTTCGTCACTGGTCCAATCCAGCCCAGAGCTTTCTTCGCCACTGGTCCCGTCCAGCACAGAGCTTCCTTCGCCGCTGGTCCCATCCAGCCCAGAGCTTCCTTCGTCACTGGTCCAATCCAGTCCAGAGCTTCCTTCGCCGCTGGTCCCGTCCAGCCCAGAGCTTCCTTCGCCGCTCTTCCCGTCCAGCCCAGAGCTTTCTTCGTCACTGGTCCAATCCAGCCCAGAGCTTTCTTCGTCACTGGTCCCGTCCAGCACAGAGCTTCCTTCGCCGCTGGTCCCGTCCAGCCCAGAGCTTTCTTCGTCACTGGTCCAATCCAGCCCAGAGCTTTCTTCGCCACTGGTCCCGTCCAGCACAGAGCTTCCTTCGCCGCTGGTCCCGTCCAGCCCAGAGCTTCCTTCGTCACTGGTCCAATCCAGCCCAGAGCTTTCTTCGCCACTGGTCCCGTCCAGCACAGAGCTTTCTTCGTCACTGGTCCCGTCCAGCACAGAGACTATTTCGCCGCTGGTTCTTACATACTGATTAATATCTGTATAGCACAGCCAGCCATAATATGTGTGTATACATTTGGTCCAACATGTGCTGTAGAAAATGCTACATGGTTTAATAGAAATTTAATAAAATTGTTAAATGAAAAATGTGTAATCAAATCAATTGATATAGTCTGTAGGGTTGGATATCAATAAACATTCAATTTGATTCAAAATTAAAAAATAAAATAATTTTTGCATTAGAGTCGTCTTGCATTGTAAAAACAGTTGCATATGAATTATGCAAATTGGGACAAAGGGCGTGTCTCGTTAGCCATGACATAATCAATCAGTGAGACACCTGCGCTTGCAAAGAAGTGCAATTCACGGTTCATTGTTGGACAGTATAATGTTGTTTATATGTCTTTGTGGTGTTTTTAATACGCTTTAAGACAAACCATGTGTACATTCATAAGTCAACATCATTGCTGAGTATTTTGTCTTGTCTCAAAAACGCAGTTTAAAATCGCTGGTGTTTCTGACTTCAGAAACAACTTCCTTGTAACCAATCAGGTCAACGTGCCGGCAGGCTTTGGCATAGCAGTGCCAGTCTCAAGAGTCTTGAGAGATGCCAGATTATATTTTTCTGTTGATATGAAAAATCGGGTAGATTTAGCAATATAGCGGGTGTACATGCCTTCTTCCACTGACGTTCTGAGTTGTTCAAAGCGTTTCTGATGATTGTTAGAAGGCAGACTGAGAGGGCGAATGGGAACATAGTTTGTGAAACATTATTAGCTGTTTGAGAACATAGTCAAGCAAAAGGCTAATCATATTAATTACTGTTATGTGTCGGACATTGTAAAGAGCGATACCATTGTGCAGTTTACCTCAGTAAGTTGACCGAGTGAATCTGTGAGCCGGTGTGAGTGTGTGGAGGTGGGGCTAATTAGCATATTCATAGATCCGCATATACTAAATCAAGCAAGGGTGTAGAGTTAAATTCAAGCTATTTAAATTCAAGCTATATTAATGCTTGAAGATTTTTTTTTTTTCATAGGATAAAACGTTTAAATATGTCATTTTGGTGATCAAAGATGAGTTTTATGGGATAAAATGTCTTTCTGCTCTTTGTTGGATTTGTTGGATTCATCATTCTATTGACCAACATGTATGCAGTCTGGGATAGTCACATTCTATCAACATGCCTTTAGAGATCTAATACTCATGAGGAACTATTTCAGGTGTCACTGATCACATTCACATGTTTTGCATGTTGCAGGAGGACAGTTCTTTCTTCCTGATGACCAACATGATCCTCACTCCAAACCAAACACTGTCAAAATGTGCAGAGGTGAGACATGAAGAAAGTGTGCTCTCTCGTAATCTTTCCTCTTCTTTGAGCTTCCATTTAGACACAGGCACAAACACAACTAAAATTACACCTCAAAAAAAAAATTCCGAATAATATTAATAATATAACATTATATCAATGTCATTCAACTTATTGAATGACCATAAAAGATTTGGCTGTTAATTTATTTTAAAACTAAATCAACTGATTTGACTGATTTGATTTGACATTTACCCGTCAACTGATATCATCTGATTTGACATTTACCACTCTTTGGCTTAATATTACATTTATTAATTTTTTTGTATTACATTACTTGGTATTCATTTTAATTTCATTTAGTATCCAACCCTGAAATCCATTTGCACATCTGACATGAACTGCACCAAAGGATTTAAAGATGCTCGAGGGAATGGTATGGCTCAATCTGTACACTGCATACAAAATATTACTTTTTGTGACTTGAAATCCAGGCAGTACTGACTATTTAGACATGCCTCTGTTTTAGGTGTTCAGACAGGTAGATGTGTCGATTTCTCAGACTCAGTGAAGACATGTGAGGTGTTGGCCTGGTGTCCTGTGGAGAAGAAAGTCAAACCTCCGAAGTAAAACTCCAACCACTCACCATCTCAAACTAAAAAAATGTATTTCTTAGTTTTAGCAGTAAAGTTTTTCATAATATTCATGTTTTTTGCCTTGATATTTCAGTCCAGCACTCCTGGCAGATGCTGAAAACTTCACGATATTCATAAAGAATAATATCCAATTCACCAAATTTAACTTCAAAAAGTATGTTCATCTCTAACACATATTTCAGCACCGTTTTTTTTTCTTCTGTATTTTAACTACAAATCTGCAACAGAAGTGCTGCAAATCAAACATATAAATTTTACATAATAAAGTGAGTTAATGTAGTGTTGCTTATTTCTTTATTTCTTGCAGAAGGAATATCCTACCAAACATGAGCAGCTCCTACTTGGCAAACTGTGTGTTCAACAGGAATACTGACCCTAACTGCCCAATTTTCAGAATCAAAGATATTTTTGAAGAAGCTCGAGAGGATTTTCAGACCATGGCAGTCTATGTCAGAAACTAATTTTATGTTTATTTGACATTGATTTTATCATGAATAAGCTTTAATCCCCTTATGATACTCTGTTGATGAATATGTATTTTGTTGGTGCACTGCTGTAGAACTGACTGACATCTTTGAGTGTTTTCTGTGCTCAGGGGGGAATAATGGCAGTGCAAATCCAGTGGGATTGTGACCTGGATACTGACTCATGTGCTCCCCAGTACTCCTTCCGCAGAATAGACAAGAAGGAACCAGAAAGTAGTGAAACCCCAGTGCACAACTTACGGTAACAGATGTTTGTACTGTAACTATGTTGGGCCTGTTCAGTCCTGCGCGTTCGGTCTTTTCAGTGTGGCAAAGTAATATAATTAAAATTAAACTTTTATCTGACTCCATTTTATCACAACCTCGAATTTTGGTTAGAATGGCAATTAGTTATTGACCATTTATATAATAATTTATCTACACACTTGATTATTCTATTTAACTCTTTATTGAAATCACACTCACATTCGGATTCCTATAACACTTCGAGTCTCGCACCAGCCGGAGATACGGATCTTATAATCACAAACTCGTCGGTCCTGGTCATTAGACAGAGGCAATTGACTTGTACCTTTAGATGCCATACCATGCTTGCTTATTTCTAATAGTGTGCTATTTAGTGCCCATAGATCTGTACACACTTAATTAAGGTAAGACTATATCTAACGAGATGTCATGACCATTACCATATAAATAAGCTGACCAACTTTAGTTACCTTAAAAGTGAAGTTTGTCATTTCTGCACTACTAACAGCACCAATCAGAATTCCAAAACAAATGTGTTCTATTGACCAACATGTTTGCAGTCTGAGATAGTTACATTCTATCAACATGCCTTTAGACATCTTTGTCATATCACACAAGGCGAGGAAGCAATAATGCAAGTAAAACGTATATTTATTAGTAGTTGCACAAAGTCAGATGTAATCAGGACAAACAGAGTGGCAGTTGGGTGGCGCAGGGACCTCGACAGGCAGCACAAATGATGATGGTGGTGAATGGTGATATCCGTGAATGAACCAAGTTGTAATAATCCAGACAGAGAACGAGGAACAAACTGCGACACCAAACAGGAACACCGACCACAAATCACGTCAGACTGAAGCACAACAGGAAACGGCAAACAGAATCGGGAATAGGACACAGCACGAGAAGACTTCACAACGATCTGACAATGGAAAGAAGAAAGCCGGGAGTATATGAAGGTGCGTTGAATAGTTGCAGCTGGCGCCGCTAGTGAGGATCAGCTGTTGCCGCTGATCAGCGGTAACGATCCGGACCACGCCCACACACATTCACACATAAAAACAATGACACGAGACAAGGAGACGCTGAATTTGTGAACCGTGACAGTACCCCCCCCCCCCCCTCCTAGGAACGCCTCCTGGCGTTCCCAGAATCCCTTATCTGTCGATTGTAATCATGGATAAGGGAGTGATCCAGGATGTCTCTAGCAGGTACCCAACTTCTCTCCTCCAGACCATAACCCTCCAAGTCCACCAAGTACTGAACTCCGCGTCTCCTCCGTCTTGATTCCAGAATACGATTAACCGAATATGTAGGTTCCCCATCTACGAGTCGCGGCGGGGGAGGAACCGGGGCAGGCAGATTAAAATGAGAATGAAACACGGGTTTTACTTTTGATTCATGAAAGACGGGATGAATTCTCCTGTACGCCAGAGGAAGGTTGAGGCGGACTGCCACTGGACTAATGATTTTGGTGACAGTGAACGGGCCAATGAATTTGGGAGCAAGTTTATTAGAAACGGAGCAGAGTGGAAAATTCTTGGTTGAAAGCCACACTTTTTGACCAACGACATATACAGGAGGCTTAGACCAGTGGCGATCGGCTTTAGCCTTGGTGCCCCCACTTGGAGCAGAGTCTCACGGGCTTTAGTCCATGTGCGGTGACACCTCTGGACGAAGGCGTGAGCGGAGGGGACGGCGACTTTGGATTCCAGATGGGGAAAATTGGTGGCTGGTAACCTAAGCTACACTCAAACGGAGATAGGCCCGTGGATGACACTGGCAACACATTGTGTGCGTACTCCACCATTGAAAGTTGTTGGCTCCATGAGGAAGGATTCTTGGATACCAAACATCGCAACACCCTTTCCAAATCTTGGTTGGCTCTCTCAGTTTGATCAGTCGCTCCCAGTAATTTACAAAACTCTCGCCAAAATTTGGACACAAACTGGGGTCCCCTGTCGGAAACCACGTCCATCAGGAGGCCATGTAAGCGAAAGACGTGGTCCACAGCGATCAACGCTGTCTCCTTGGCTGAGGGTAATTTGGGCAAGGGAATGAAATGAGCCGTCTTCGATAACTGGTCCACTACGGTCAAAACGGAGGGAGGGTGGTGATAAAATCTAGCGCTATGTGGGAGCAGGGTCTCGAAGGGACTGGCAGCGCTTGAAGTAACCCATCTGGGGGTCGATTGGAAGTTTTACCAGTGGCACAAACTGAGCAAGCCAAAACAAAACTGTGAATGTTATGAGCCATGAGTGGCCACCAGAATCGTTGCTTGACCAAAAAACTAGTGTGGTTAACTCCTGGATGACAAGCCACGTTGGAACAATGCCCCCACTGAATGACGTCAGACCGTAATCCCTCTGGCACAAATAAACGATTCGGTGGGCAACCGGGCAGAGGCGTTACCCCTTCTAAGGCTGTCTTGACCTTCGATTCGACCTCCCATGTGAGTGTGGAGACAAATAGGGTCTCGGGTAAAATGCACTCGGGAGTAGATGGGCGTTCGGAACGGTCAAAAATACGCAATAAAGAATCGGGTTTGATGTTTTTGGAACCCGGGCGGTACGAGAGAGAAAAAGCAAAATGACCGAAAAAAAGTGCCCACTGAGCCTGCCTGGAGTTCAATCTTTTGGCGGTTCTGATATATTCCAGGTTTTTGTGATCGGTCCAAACAATAAAAGGTACCCCCTATCCTTCTAACCAATGATGCCATTCCTCCAATGCTAACTTGACTGCCAACAACTCCCTGTTTCCAATGTCATAATTACGTTCGGCAGGTGATAAATGATGGGACAAAAAACATGCAGGGATGCATCTTGTCATCTGTGGAAGAGCGTTGGGAAAGTACCGCACCTACCCCCACCTCTGACGCATCGACCTCCACCACGAACTGATGTGGAGGATCAGGGGCTATTAAGATAGGGGCTGAAACAAAGCGGCCTTTCAGTTTGGCAAACGCAGCTTCAGATGTGTCTGACCACCTGAACGTAGTTCTGGGGAGGTCAAGGCAGTCAGAGGCACGGCTAGTTGGCTGAAGTTACGAATAAAATGCCGGTAGAAGTTGGCTAACCCCAGAAACCTCTGTAGGGCCTTACGGGAATCTGGACTTGGCCACTCTACCACAGCCTTAACCTTCTCAGGATCCATACGTACTCTCTCAGACGAAATGATGTACCCTAAGAAAGGAAAAGACTGTGCATGAAAAGCGCATTTCTCCGCCTTGACAAAAAGCCCATTCTCTAGCAACCTCTGAAGCACTCGCTGGACGCGCTGCACATGTTCCTGGAGAGAAGAAGAAAAAATCAATATGTCATCCAGGTAGACATATATGAACTGATCTACCATGTCTCGCAGCACGTCATTGACGAGAGCCTGGAAGACCGCTGGGGAGTTGGACAAACCAAACGGCATGACCAAATATTCAAAGTGCCCCCTGGGGGTGTTAAAAGCGGTCTTCCATTCACCCTCTTCCTTATGCAAACCAAATGATAAGCATTACGTAAATCCAATTTTGTGAAGATTGATGCTCCCTGCAACCTCTCGAAAGATGAAGACATCAACGGCAAAGGATAAGTATTCTTTACAGTGATGCTGTTGAAACCCTGGTAATCAATACAAGGCCACAGAGAACCATCCTTCTTCCCCACAAAAAAGAACCCAGCCCCCGCTGGAGAAGAGGAAGGACGGATGAACCCTGTTGCTAGAAAATCAGAAATATATTTCTCCATAGCCTCCCTTTCCAGAGCAGAAAGCAAATATAACTTGCCTTTAGGCGAAGACTTACCTGGCAGTAAATCTATGGCACAGTCGTAAGGACGATGCGGAGGAAGAGAAGCAGCGCAATACTTACTGAACACCTCCTTCAGATCACGGTACTCTGTGGGCACGTTAGACAAATCCACTGCCTCCTCCTGAAACACAGAAACAGATACAGATGGACAGGCAGACACTAGAAAAGACTCATGACATTGATTGCTCCATGTGAAGATGGAATTAAGATGCCAGTCCACTTTGGGGTTGTGAAGGGTTAACCAGGGGTGACCCAACACGACAGGTGCAAGAGGAGAGTCCATTCTGGTAATGCTGCGAGTGATGAAATCCTCCAGAGAAGTCGCGGGACCACTTGCTGCTTCCATCTGCTGGTCAGATCGTTCTGTCATATCACACAAGGCGAGGAAGCAATAATGCAAGTAAAACGTATATTTATTAGTAGTTGCACAAAGTCAGATGTAATCAGGACAAACACAGTGGCAGTTGGGTGGTGCAGGGACCTCGACAGGCAACACAGATGATGATGGTGGTGAATGGTGATATCCGTGAATGAACCAGGTTGTAGTAATCCAGACAGAGAACGAGGAACAAACTGCGACACCAAATAGGAACACCGACCACAAATCACGTCAGACTGAAGCACAACAGGAAACGCCAAACAGAATCGGGAACAGGACACAGCACGAGAAGACTTCACAACGATCTGACAATGGAAAGAAGAAAGCCGGGAGTATATGAAGGTGCGTTGAGCAGCTGCAGCTGGCGCCGCTAGTGAGGATCAGCTGTTGCCGCTGATCAGTGGTAACGATCCGGACCACACCCACACACATTCACACATAACAACAATGACACGAGACAAGGAGACACTGAATTTGTGAACCGTGACAATCTTATACTCATGAGGAAGTATTTAAGGTGTCACTGATCCCTATCATATGTTTTTGCATGTTGCAGGAGGACAGTTCTTTCTTTCCAACAAACTCGTCGGTCTTGGTCATTAGACAGAGGCAACTGACTTATACCTTTAGATGCCACACCATGCTTGCTTATTTCTAATAGTGTGCTATTTAGTGCTCGTAGATCTGTACACACTTTTTTAAGAGACTTGTTTTCTTCTAAGAGACTTTATATAATCAATCCATGGTTTCCCATGTACACTTAGAATAATATTACAATAATACGAGGTTGAGGCTCACTCTATTTAAATTGGTCTAGCAACACTCTGTTGCTCTTAATGAAAATTTCATTATTAGCCTCTACATCCCATTTGTTAGTCGGAGCTCTAAAACTTCAGTCGGCCTGCTCCACCTATTCTGAGAGTGTACTTACACTAGACACGGTTGGTTGTCTTGTATCATACCCTGGTGTGATTTCTTTCCCTTCTTTCAGTAGCTTAGTCGGTATAGGGTCTAACATTCATGTTGTTGATTTAGATGATTTAACGAGTTTAGATAATTCTTCCTCCCCTATAGCAACAAATGAATGGAATTGTTCCTCAGGGACACTACAATGCACTGTCAGATGCAATACTGTAGTAGACGTTTGCATAGTTATAATTTTTTCCCTAGTATTATCAATCTTGCAAGTAAAGAAGTTCATAAAGTCTTTTCTGCTATACTTTTAGGAAACTTCAGAATTAGAAGCTTTATTTCTCGTTAATTTAGCCACTGTATCAAATAAATACCTAGGGTTGTGTTTGTTTTCTTCTAAGAGACAAAAAAATAAGCAGATCTAGCAGTTTTTAAGGCCTTTCTGTATGAAACTGTGCTCTTTCCACGAAATGCAAAAAAAGTCTAATTTTGTTTTCTTCCAGCTACGCTCCATTTTTCCTCTTGCAACATTTCTTTAAATACTCAGACCAAGATAAAACATCCACCAAAGTGAAACATGAATTACAATAAGAATTTGCATTAATCAAGACCCCAGAGCTTGGTAGTTTAACAGTGTTCCAGGCTCCTGTGGCCAGCCAGTCTATAGGCAGGAACAACTTTGTTGTTCGTTTTCTGAAGGTGGCTAGAAGGCTGAACCGGCTTTATCCCCTTACTATTCCAAAATCTACAGTCCTAAGGGCCATTAGGGGCCCACATTAGTCGGCCACGCTGTGGCGCTTTCCGCTATAGACTGCCGTCCTACTAGCCCCAGCGTCGGTCAAGCGAGTGTGTGACTTGCAAGCACTCTCTGTGAGCGCATCTTGCCTTGATTTTATGTAAAGTCATCCTCAAACCAAGACACAGCTATGTACCTAACATGCTCTCTACTCCATTCAGAGCACAGGTAATTACTCTCTCTTCCGGTTTCAGAGGACAGGCAAGATTTGCACTTACTCTGCCCTATTCAGGTCTTAAGAGTATATATAGAGTGCTCTGCCCACTTCAGTTCAGGTGGGCTAAAGACCCATAGGTTCATGAAGTTTCACTGCGTGATTCAATAAGGCTTCAGTATTTGGAGAAAAAGTAGTTTTCCCAAAGCATTTAGCGACACAATACTCATTCCTGTTATTTCAGGGAACCAAGGTTTTGTTAGTAACAAGTATGTTTCTTTCAGTCAAGACTCCTTGAGTTTGATGCTTTAATACATGATTTTATCTCATCTCGACTAGACTACTGCAACTCAATGTATATAGGTATTAGCCAATCCTATATAAATCGCTTACAAACAGTCCAAAACATAGCTGCTAGACTTCTGACTGGCACTCGCAAATATGAACACATCACCCCCGACTTACACTCTTTGCACTGGCTGTCAGTCTGTTTTAGAATAGAGTTTAAAATTTTACTCTTTGTTTTTAAGGTTTTAAATGGACTAGCACCTACTTATCAGCTAGATGTTTAAAGTCACCGAAAAAATGTGACCAGGCTTTTGCCATAGCCGGCCCTAAACTGTGGAACAACCTACCACTCTCTATTAGAATAATCTAGTCAGAATCACATTTTAAAGCAAAATTAAAAACCTCTCTTTGCTTATAATCACTGAGTCAAATGGGGTTTGTCTAAACATCAATTGTGTGTTTGTGTCTTATTGTCATATTGTTTTTTGTCTTTTAGTTTTCTTCTAAATTATATTGTTCAGCGCAATGCTCAACCACTGTTGTTTTTTGGGCTTTATAATTAAATCGAGATTGACTCAGTGACTCAGGATGAGGATGCCCATGTTGAGGAGAGTTTAAAAGCTAATTTCCATAAAAGTCCTTTGTTTTCTAAGAGTGTAGCCCTTTCTGAGTCTAGACAGCTTGGTTCCAGTCTAACAGTAACTAGTAAAGATGATTCTTCAGAAGAAGTGAACAAATGTTGCAAATAAATGGGTGTTTTTGTGTAATCTTTACAGATTTGCTAAATACTACAAGAACAGTGATGGCAAAGACACCAGGACCCTGATCAAGGGATATGGCATTCGTTTAGATGTTCTGGTTTATGGCAAGGTGAGTTTTCCAAATAAGGACAGTTCAACCTTTGTTAATGACATTAAACTTAATAAAATGCAGTTATATTTTCAGAGAACAAAACATCTAGGTTACCTTTTGTAACCCCCGTTCCCTGAAGGAGGGAACGAAGACATTACGTCAGTGCCTGAGGAATTAGGGTCTTGCCTGAGAGTCCTATAACCTTCTCGTGTTAACAGAACCAGCCAATGGACATTGGCAAGTGAGATTTGCATCGCAAACCATGCCCTGTGCTGCAGGTATATAGAAATCAAGCAGAGACACTCACCAAGCTTTCACTGAAGAGCCGAGCAGTGCCCGGTCACTCAGCGGTGAGCAGTAGGGTCATTTGCACCATGAGATCGAGCCAAACACCAACCTAGAATGCCTAGAATGGTACCAAACTTCTACAGTAGTACAAATAGGTTCTGTACTCATAAAACGAGTCATTGGAGAGTTTGTAAGTACATCGGGAGTTTATTTAAATAACACTTGCCTGACGGCGAATGCCACTGCTAACACGGACGTTGACGTCACTTCAGTGATTTGGGAAAAGCATGTAAAAGTCTTCACAGAAAGCGATGCGTAAGGATGAAGTGTATTATTGTTTATCAGAAGCAATCGAAATATTATTGTAATGTTGTTATTATTATGAATGCATTATAAATAAATACAAATTATTTACAGTACAATAATTACAGTATATAATTGCAAAAGTAAGATACATCTTTATTAATTTAATTAAAATATTAATAATAATTACAGGGGATGGGGTTAGCTATTCTGGTTTTCCCTCTTTTTTGTCATTACCTGATCATATCTGTGGCTCACTTAAGTGACTGCATTTTTTTATTTAGAAGTTTTATGTTTTGTTTTTAAAGAAACTTATTTTTTATATATTGCGAATCATATCGTTTCAATCATACATTTTAAAGCTGTAATCACAATATAAGATTATCATTCTGTCAAAGTCTCATACCAGCGCATGCCTACAACCATCTGTATTTAGTTCATTATCACTGTGTATTTAAAGGGTTAGTTCACCCAAAAATGAAAGTTCTGTCAGTAATTACTCACCCATGTTGTTCCACCCCCGTAAGACTTTTGTTCATCTTCGGAACACAAATTAAGATATTTTTGATGAAATCTGAGAGCTGTCTCACTCCTTCATAGGCTTCTCTGTTATTGAAACTTGCCAGCCCAGAAAGTTAGTAAAGACATTGTTAAAATAGTCCAAGAAAACAGTGGCTCAACCTTAAGTTTATCAAGTGTCGAGAATACTTTTTGTGCGCAAAACAAGCAAAAATAACGACTTTATTCAACTCTTCATTTTCCTCTAAGTGAGTTCACGTAGTGTAACAGCACAGCGCTTCTGTGTTGTACGTCAGAACGTAGGCTCACGATTGGCCAGCATCCCACACATGACCAGCGTCGGCCAATAGTGAGTCTACGCTCTGACGTACAACCCAGAAGTTGGAAAAACTTGAGGGTAATTACAGACAGAATTTTCATTTTTGGGCGAACTAACCATTTATGTTCCTCCTTGCATTCGGTACTTGGCCCATTATTGTTTGTGTGTTTCTGCTTCCAAATTGTCTTGCATCATTGCGGATTATCTTGAGTTTATTTTGTGTTAGTAAAAACACTTCTTTTTGTAGACTCTGTCTTTGGACTAAAACATGACATTAATGCTATCTGTGTTGGTGTGTTTTTACATTAGAGTGTGCATGTCTTTAAAAAAAAAAAAAGCAGAATACATTTGGTGCTGTAAATTTTAACCGGTTGGTGCAAAAGTATTCTAAAAATCTAAATAATTTGTCATAGGGAATTATGGTATAATTCTGGCCCACATATTGAAAAATACAATTTGCAATTCCTTTTGAAAATTTACTGGAAAAAAACTTTCATACAGTGGTAATTCAGATGTGTTTAATTTGTTAATACTTGCAATTAAAATATTAAAGGAAATTTACATTAATGATTTTTTTTTCACTCTCCTGCAGCTCTAGCTTCCAGGTGTATTGCTGCTAACATTATTTAAATTCTTCTTTATTGCAGGTGCAGTCAGGCAGAATCCCCTTACTGGAAAAGGTCAACACATTCTCTGCACATCAACACACTTCTCAACTCTTTACCTTTCAAGTTTGCTTTAACTTTCTCAACTTCTCTTTAAAGTTCTCTTTACCAAGTTACTGTGATTTATTTGTATTACTCTCATTAGACTAATTGAACATAACATTAATACACGCTTTGATCGAGTGTTTTGAACTTTGGTGTAAAAAATTAACTTTGAATGCTATTTATATTATTAATTTGTATTCTTAAATGTTTTCAACTGAATTCTACTTAAAATAAGTACAACTGAGTAGCTGTAATTCTATGTATTCTTAAATGTTTTCAACTGAATACTACTGTAATTAAGTACAACACTTTAGCTGTAATTATTTAAATGCTTGTCAAAATAAATAGTTTTGAGTACATTTGTTGTTGAGTGTTTAATTTACCTGTGAGTTAATAAGACTTTAAATACTGTCAGCTGCATGTGGGCCACATAAGGGCCGTTAGATTTTAACTCAACCATACTGAAGTTGCATACCAGGCTCTCATATGGGCCACATGAAATTGTAATATTTGGCTCATGCTTGGTGGAGTTATAGCAGTCCTTTGGTTCAGTTCTGGCAAAGGAGATGTGGGCCATATCTGGGCCGGCAAACACAAACTAATCTGGGCCACAGCTCAGCTGTTTATCTGGCCCACATCTTTGCCAAAGGAAATCTGCTGACTGGGAATCGTCAAATGGCTAATAAAAACTTGTACCGTGTGGATGTGTTGCAAATGTTATTCGCCGATTCTGACTCTGCCTTTTTGGAAATGACGATCGGCCGTCTAATGGTCGCGCCTCTCCCGGTACATCTTTGTCGCGCAATGGTGCCGCCCGCGCTTCTCCCGGTACAACTTTGTCGCGCAATGGTGCCGCCGGCGCTTCTCCCGGTACAACTTTGTCGCGCAATGGTGCCGTCCGCGCCTCTCCCGGTACATCTTTGTCGCGCAATGGTGCCGCCCGCGCTTCTCCCGGTACATCTTTGTCGCGCAATGGTGCCGCCCGCGCCTCTCCCGGTACAACTTTGTCGCGCAATGGTGCCGCCCGCGCTTCTCCCGGTACATCTTTGTCGCGCAATGGTGCCGCCCGCGCTTCTCCCGGTACATCTTTGTCGCGCAATGGTGCCGCCCGCGCTTCTCCCGGTACATCTTTGTCGCGCAATGGTGCCGCCCGCGCTTCTCCCGGTACATCTTTGTCGCGCAATGGTGCCGCCCGCGCCTCTCCCGGTACATCTTTGTCGCGCAATGGTGCCGTCCGCGCCTCTTCCGGTACAACTTTGTCGCGCAATGGTGCCGTCCGCGCTTCTTCCGGTACAACTTTGTCGCGCAATGGTGCCGCCCGCGCCTCTTGCGGTACAACTTTGCCGCGCAATGGTGCCACCCGCGCTTCTCCCAGTACATCTTTGTCGCGCAATGGTGCCGCCCGCGCCTCTTGCGGTACAACTTTGCCGCGCAATGGTGCCGCCCGCGCTTCTCCCGGTACAACTTTGTCGCGCAATGGTGCCGCCCGCGCTTCTCCCGGTACATCTTTGTCGCGCAATGGTGCCGCCGGCGCTTCTCCCGGTACAACTTTGTCACGCAATGGTGCCGCCTGCGCCTCTCCCGGTACAAATTTGTCGCACAATGGTGCCGCCCGCGCTTCTCCCGGTACAACTTTGTCACGCAATGGTGCCGCCGCGCAAGGCGTGAGTGTTCATGAAGCACAAACAGATCATTTTGACCCATTTGCCCAACGGGGATGGGGGTGGCAGGGGTGGACGTGGTCTTAGTGTACATTGATTTCCTCTTTTCCTGATCATTTGGAATGAGGATAAAAGACCAAAAAAAAAAAAAAAAAACCCACTCCATATATATTTTTTCCTGAATATTACTGATGAGCTGATCAAAAAGTAGGCTACTGTTCACATGTGTTTTACAACTAAAGTATTGTAATATAGTAATAATTTAGTACTTCTTCCTATTTTATTGTTGGTTTCCTCTTTTCCGATCATTTGGAATGAGGATAAAAAAATAAATAAATAAAACATGCAAATAAGTTCAAACATCAGTTCAATATCTACTATTTCCTGAATATTATGAATTTCAAGAGGGCCGCCCCCTGATGACGTCATAATATGCAAATTAGATGAGTATATTTACACCCCACATAAACTTTCAGTCATCCCCAACATTTTTCTAATTTACAGTAGATCTCTATCTTTAAGCCCTTTCAAGCCACAAGCTTTTGAAATTTTGATATCAAAATCCAGCATTTTTTCAAAAAAACCTTGGCGCCTAAAGGGTTAAAAAAGATGCAAACACACTCGTGTTACTCTTTCAGAAGAAATGCTCTTTGTGTTGAAGTGCACAGGCGAAGATCGCACCAACACAGGAACACTTCTGGGTTCTGAAGACAACACACATAGATGAAAATCAGAGGTGAATCTAAGAAATGCTCGGCTCACCAAGCAAAAGCTTGGTGAGTGTCTCTCTGATGACTATATACAGGCAGCACAGGACGTGGTACGCAATGCAAATCTCACCCGCCAATGTCCATTAACAAGGGGAGATAGGACTCTCAGGCACGATCCCAATTCGTCAGTCACTGACGCAACTCATAGTGACTAAATGAATTAGAACCAAAGTTAAGACATGTACATTAAGTGTGTTTTTGTTCTTTGTACAGGCAAAAAAATACAGCTTTTTTACAACAATTATCAACGTGGGTGCACTATTGTCGCTTGTAAGAGTGGTAAGAAGAGTTTTTGTAGATAGAAATTTAATAATTAGGGTTATAAAGGGCAGGAACTATCTGACATATTTGTTAAAATATATAGAAAAAAAATATATAGCCCATCAAAAAAAAAAAAAAAAAAAAACTAATGCTATTCTCTTTTTAATTTATCTGTGGGCCACTGTAGGTGGATTATTTCTTTGATTGCCGGATTAGTCGTATGGAAGGTTACTCAGAGAAGAAATATAAATATCTTGATGAACCAGAACCTGTGAGTATTTAATTTCTCACTTTACAAATAAAGAATCAATGAATGTCAGTAGACTGTCAATAGGGCTGTCAATAGATTCAATTTTTATCGTGATTAAATCGCACACTTGTCATAAAATTAACCATACATCGTTTGTCTAGTTTAACATGTTCATTTGATCACCATTTGCTATATCCAGCAAAGTAAACCATCAGATTTAGTCAAGTCAAGTCACCTTCATTTATATAGTGCTTTTAACAACATAGATCATTTCAAAACAGCTTTACAGTGATAATAGGAAATTAAAGTAACAGAGATTGTTTTGGCCTTACAGCAGCTCTAGAAGTAGCTCTAGAACTAGAGAGTAGAAAGTTATTGTCCAGCTAAAGTTAGTTTTGATTGATTCACTTCTGTTGCAAAGATCATTAGTTATTAACTTAGGGGCCGCTAACACGACACCGTTCTAAAGCCTGGAAAACACCAAGCCGACGGTCGGCCGTCGGGCAGTTTTTGTGCGTCGGCCGACTAAGAATCGGCGCCGGTCGAATCGGCGTCGGGCCATCAGTGAGAGAGAGAACTCTGATTGGCTGTTCAGCTTAGTGAGCGAGTCACTGAGAATAATAGCAAAACAGTGAGCAAAGAAGTCAAAGGGTGATTCTCCAACTACAGCCACTTTTGTGTCCGTGGCCTTTTTTTGTAAATAAATAAACAAACAAGTGCACAAATAAACTGTCATTATGAAGTTCATGCTCCAACATCCTAGTAACCACCAAATCTTGCCCCTTTTTTCTTTTAAAAATGCTTTTGCAAGGCTGTTTATTAGCAGATTTTGCAGTTTTATGCTTGTCCCCACCCCAGACTGGCCCTCTTTGAATGTTAAAAAATGATATTAAAGAATTGATTTAAACATATTTTTTAACATGTTTGTCTTAAGGACAAATAAAATAATATCATACCATCGAAATTCCATATGTATATCATCATTTTAAACTATTTTTGGAATGAAATAAGTCTGTCCCCAGGTTTTCCGTCATTTCCACCTCCCTCAACAAAATCCACTTTAATAGACCCACCTTAAATATTTTATTTACTTGGTAATCATGGAAATAACTGTGAAAAGGACGTATTAGTTGAAGATGAAACTTCAGGCACATGTGCTCTTCAGCACAAGAAAATAAATCAAGGTAACTCAAGCTTTTATACAGAATATTTTTATTCAGCGTCATTTCCACCTTGGCTGTAGATCGGTTGAATTATGTACAACAAATATGAAAATAATGTATGTTTATTACGAGTAAACAACATAAGTCCAAAAGTAGCTACGCCTGACATGAGGGTATGCTAATATTGCAGAAAAACTGCTAAAACGTCATTTCCACCTCTGAGAAATTACATGCGTAGCTTTGGACATGATATATGCTGTTTTTGTGTGCTATTTGCATGTTCTCATGACATATTTGAGCTTTTGGACTGAGAACTTTATATATCACCATTCCAGTACACTCTAAATTTATTTTTATTTATCTATATTTATATGAATGTTTTGAGCAGGTTCATATAATTTGCATATCATTTGTAATCATTATTTTTAAAACTATTAGGTATACTGTTCAACTCATATATGTTAAATAATAAAATACATGGTTACAAATATTTTGGACTGGCAATTTAAGTAAAAATAAACAGAAACAATCTTTCCACCATAAACCGTCATTTCCACCACTTTAGTTTTTAAAGAAAAAAACAAACAAAACAGAATAACCAATGATGTGGATCTAAATGTATTTTAAATCAAGTAGTAATAGTTCATTACTTACAAAGTGTGAGTGACTTATAATAAACATAGACCTGAGCAAAAATGAAATGCTGTAGGCAAAAATCCCAACTCGTGGCATTTAGCAACTTTAAATAAAAATGCATTAAGTTCATGAAGTATTGAGATTTATTTTGTTACATGATTAGGTAGCCACTGATGTTGTTGACTGATACATAATCTTATATAATCAGTTTTACAATATTATATTGTAATAAAATACATAAATTGAAAAGTGGTGGAAATGACATCTTTGAAAGCGCTCTTCAGAAAAACTGTTAAAAATAATAATAATCCATGGAATTCTAAAACGGCCCACTGTTATATTGTGTTAGAAGACACATGCATGAAGCTAGGAAGATTGTTTTAAGAGTGTTTTAAGAGAGTGAATTTTCCATAAACTCACAGTGCCAAAAGTGCTCCTAGTTGGAGAATCAGCCCAAAACGGTACAGATAGAAGGCTGTTCTAATGTTACGTAATCTTACCTGAGTGTTCCTTGGCGAAGTGGAATAAAGAAAGTGTTTAGCAGGGTTGATATTCAAAATGGTAAACACGCACTGCTTTATTTATGGTTTGTTTATCTGCAGCCGGTTTCTCTTTTTGAATGACGAATATAGATGAATATATCTGCAGAAATAGACAGTTGTCTCATTTACACGCAGGCGCAGAACGCGCATTCTAGCTGACAGTTGGCAATAGTTCGCTCGGTGTGTTCAGGTGCCGCTTTTTTCCCCTGATGCAGGACAACACAGTCGGCTTTCATCAGCGCTAGTTCTTTGGCGTCGGTTTGGTGTGTTCCAGGCTTAACAGAAAACCCTTAACGCGCGCCGGCCTGCTCATTCACACAACAGTGCAAACAGCAGGTCAAAATTAACTGTTGGCGGTAGATCCTTTTCCTGTTTAGCACAAAAACTTTGGAACAGTCCTCCTAACATTGTCCGGGAAGCAGACACACTCTGTCAGTTCAAAGCTAGGCTAAAAACTCAACTCAGTCGATTTTGATATTCTAGGTATTATCAACTGGCCAGAATTTTGAGATCGCAATAGACGTGAAGGACTATAATGCAATTTACATATGAACGCGCCTGGAGACAATGGGAAATCATACGGAGAGCATCAGCTTTTGTTTCTGCTCTGGTTCAGTTCCAGTTCCTGAGCCCAAAATAACAAAACACCCATGTGCAGCACAAGACAGGACAGGCATGTGACATTACCCCCTCCCTACGGAGCGGCTACCAGACGCTCCATAAGACCCGGACAGGAAGGAAGGGACAGACCAGGGCGGGACGGGAGGGACAAACCAGGGCGGGACGGGAGGGACAAAATGTTTGTGACACCGGAGTGGCCCACAGGGTTCGGGAGGCCAGGACGGAGCAGGCTGTGCCAACGGCCAGAGTGGAGACGACAGTTCATCTGGCGGCCAGGGCGGAGACCTCTCCTCGGGTGGCCAGGGCGGAGACGACCCTTCGGGTGGCCAGGGCGGAGACGACCCTTCGGGTGGCCAGGGCGGAGACCTCTCCTCGGGCGGCCAGGGCGGAGACGACCCTTCGGGTGGCCAGGGCGGAGACGACCCTTCGGGTGGCCAGGGCGGAGACCTCTCCTCGGGTGGCCAGGGCGGAGACGACCCTTCGGGTGGCCAGGGCGGAGACGACCCTTCGGGTGGCCAGGGCGGAGACCTCTCCTCGGGCGGCCAGGGCGGAGACGACCCTTCGGGCAGCCAAGGCACAGGAACCACCGGCTCAGGAACAGACACCACCGGCTCAGGAACAGGAACAGACACCACCGGCTCAGGAACAGGAACAGACACCATCGGCTCAGGCAGAGCAAGACGCCTGGGCGGTGTGGGCAGAGCAAGACGCCTGGGCGGTGCGGGCAGAGCAAGACGCCTGGGCGGTGCGTCAGGGACGGTAGTCACCTCCGGGATGGTCTCCGTGTTAGGAGCCACCGGACTCGGGACCACCGGAACTGGGACCACCGGAACTGGGACCACCGGAACTGGGACCACCGGAACAGTTACGGAGGGAGCCTTTCTCCTCCTCCTGTGTCTTGGAGCCACTGGACTCGGGACCACCGAAACAGGAACCACCGGACTCGGGACCACCAGAACTGGGACCACCGGAACTGGGTCCACCGGAATAGCCACGGAGGAGTTCTTCCTTCTCCTCCTCCGTTTCGGAACCACTGGAACTGGGACCACCGGAACTGGGTCCACCGGAACTGGGATCACTGGAACAGAGACCACTCCCCTGGCGATCCTCTCCCGATGGCGAATGAAACCCTCCACCATCGCCTCAAAACTGACATGATCAAACGCTCTACAGATCAGCCAGTCCATCGGTTCATCCAGCGCATAATTAAATAAATCCCTGCAAGCCTCCTCGCCCAGGTTCAGCCCTTCAGCAGCGCGACGGAACCTCTGACCGAAAACCCTCACCTCCATTCCCTGCTGACGGAGGGAGACCAACTCCTGAAATCTGAGAATCCGCTCCCATTGCGGACAGGAGACTGGTTGCGGCTCTCTTCTCCGCTGAGTCCTCATAATGGTCGGTACGTTCTGTCACGGCAGACTAAAAACAAAAGGTGTGAGGACTCAAATGCTGGAGAAAATAAGAATTTATTAATGAAAACACAAAACAAACCCACGAGGGGGAAAACAGAACTAAGTAAATACAAAAACAACAACAGACTAAGAAAACTCTGGAAAATCTCGGGGAACAGGAAACAAAAGACAACGTACCGACACAGACTGCAAACAAGAGGGAACTAATAAAGGGAAACTAATCAGGAGGGAACAGGTGGATGAACTCAAACAATAATCAGATAACAAGGGGGAGGGATCAGACAATAACACGAGCACATGGCCCAAAATAACAAAACACCCATGTGCAGCACAAGACAGGACAGGTATGTGACAGAAAGCAATCCGGTCCAATGTGTTTTCAGCTCCCTCTGGAAGTGGTGGAAAGTGCACAAGCTCAAAACATTTTAGACCCCGTTTACACCTGTATTTAGCGTCATTTCAAATTATTCGCATGTGTTAATGTGTCAATGTTGACAGCCCTAATTAAAATCAATTATTTTAATGATTTTCTCTTACCGACTATTAAAAGTAAGTAGGTCTTACTTTTGTTTATCTAGAATCATGCTTATGATTATTGTGATTTTCTGTTGATGTTTCCTTGAGAAAAAAAATTTCTTTGATTTTTATGTTTTTTCTCTCTTTTGTTAATGTAGAAATAATACATTGGTACAAATGTACACCTGTAACCTTTTATTTTATTTTACTATACTTTGTGCCTTTTTATGTGATAAAGTCATGTTATTATAATTTTTCCCCATTCTTAAAGGTAAAATAGTTCAGCTAAAAATGTAAATTCTGACATCAACTACCCACCCCATGTCTCTAGAAACACATGATTTTTTTTATGCAGAAAGCAAAAGGACCTCTTGAGCAGAATGTGGTTACTTTTTCCTGTACAATGAAAGTGGATGGTGTCTGCATTTGTCAGAAAAGTACAAACGTATAAACATATAAATGTACTTCAAATTTTCTAAAGCCATGCAGTAGCTTAGCATTGCAGTATTTGTGAAAAGACAAGTCAGACAACAAGGATTTTTTAATAGAAAAACAGAAGAGGATACACAAGAATATCAAAATATTTTTAGGAGCTAATGGCCTGATAGGATCAGAAGGATGAAATGCGGAGTGAAAACTGGCGAGTTGCTGGAAAAGGAGAGAGTGTGATGTCTATCATTTTCCTCAGGCAAAAGACATGTTGACTTCTTACACGGGTGTCATGTTTATTTTGATCAACATGAATGTGAGTTGATGATGACAGAATTTTCATTTTGGCGGGAACTATCTGTTCATAATTGGGAAATTCCTAAAATGTTCCTTAAACCAATTTAAAAAAACGGATTAAATGCATGTGTGTGTGTGTGTGTTTCAGCAATGAAATAAGGACATAATGACATCATGCCCCTGTGTATTATGTGTTCACAGGTGTTTGTTGACCAAATGACATCAACTACTAGCCAGGCATGAATATTACAGCCTTTTTAGTCATTTTCACAGATCCGTGTGAACAGGGATCATTTTGACAACACTTGTCTGATTATAGTACATCGTTGTCGTGAAAACATGCCCTAAGTCACTGCAATATACAAATATAGTGTGCATGAATTACACACAAATAATAATACACACATAATAATACACATGCACATCTTTGAACACACTGGGTAAACATGTACAGGATCTGTGGATTCTCAATAGCAACATGTGTGTGTTAATTTAAGAGAGCAGCCATACTTCTGTGCTGTGCTTTATTTTCTTGGTTTTTATACAATTTAATTCTATAATCATTTATAATCAGCCATTTATGTCGTTGTCATTTGATTTAATCATTTTATTATTGATTTACATAATTTATTCATTTTATTATTCACTTGTCATTTTATATTTTCATCTTTTATATGATCATTTCCTTGCTATTGTTGTTTAATGGTGTGATTGCATGGTTTAAAGGGATGTTTGTCTTCATGAGGAGGAGATCAGAGAATGTCTTGTAAAATCACAGGATGATGTTGTGAAGCAGTAATTTCCCATTGTTTTTCCCGTGGTATAATAACACTTGTACTGGCCAGACGAAATGTAACATCCAGATGAAGTCTGAGTATTGAGACATACGCAACTAAAATGATTCAATAAACTCTGCTCTTTTTATTATCATCTCTTCCTGTTTTGCTCTTCCCTGGCTTTCTCAGTCAAACTCTCAGGTTTAGATGCCAGACAAAACAAATCTTCTGGCAAGGATTCGGGTCGGACCTGATCTATCTGACGTGGAGATCCATCCGATCTAACAGTATGAATATGTGTAGTATGAATGTAATCCAGATGCACTATATTCATGATGTTATCATCATCATCATGTGACCTACGGCGTCAGTGGCGTCGCTTCACTGTCTTTCTCATGCTGTGCATCCAAAATCAGAGACTTCCGTCCTACATAGTGTCCGGGAAAAGTAAGCCAAAAAAAGCAGGGTCCGAATACACAATACTCATAAAAGAGGAAAAAAGTACCTGGATGACCTTTTGCATTTACTACTTCATGAGGCGACAGGAGAGAGGATTTATGAACGACAGTGAAGAGACTCAACTGATGATGATAGCTCATGTGACAATGATACCATGGTGAATGTAGTCCAGATTACACAAACTCAAATGTAGTAGCATCTGTGACAGTATGTGATTTCGGACACAGCGATGGGATAGTAAAGAGTCCATCACTTGCACACTTCAGAATCTGTCCGAAAGCTGTAGGACATCCGGGGACATTTTGACGACTGGTTTATGAATACTGTGATTTTGGACATTCTGTTGTTTTCACCCACTATAGGGAAGCATGCATATTCAGGTGCAGTCTAAAGTCTTATTTCGGGAAGATACCAACTGTAAAACAAAAAACAAACAAAAAAAACAACTATTTTTCCACATTCCACACACATAAAAAACAATCAATAATATATAAAAATTATGGAGAAATGAAAAAAAAATAGATTAAAATATCTCCAGATGGCAGTAGTGCAAACAGATCATGAAAGGGGTCAGTACTATCCTTAATGATGGTACAGGCTCTTCTGTGACAGCGAAGCCTGTAAATGTCCTCAAGGGGGCAGTGGAAGTTGATGATTTCTGCAGTGCAGCCCTTTCAACCCTTGAACAGTTTCCATACCAGACTGTAATGCAATATGTGCTTTCTACCATGCAGTCTGGCAGAGAGATGGGCCTTCCTCAGTTCTGGGGAAGTAAAGTCTCTGTTGGACCTTTTTAACCAGGGCAGCAGTGTTAACTTTTCTTTCTTTATTGTATTTCTTTATTGTATTTATATCGAACAATTTGTTGCAACTACCGTTGCCCAAATGTGCTGTACAGAGATAATAAATGTAATATCAAAATATAAAGACAACACAAAATGGCATGAAACAACAACAGAAAAATGTACATTTACATTTATTCATTCAGCACACGCTTTCATCCAAAGCGACTTACAAAGGAGAACAATAGAAGCAGTGAAACTAACAACAGGACAACACAATGCAAGTGTTATGACCTTCCCAGTTTAATCTAACACAGTATATGTACTTTTTATTTTTTCATAAATAGATATAGATTAGAAGATTCTTTCATCCAGCCAGAAATGTCTGTCAGGCCGGCTGAGATACGATCAGCTACCGTCGGATCGTCAGGCTGGAATGAGAGGTAGAGTTGTGTGTCATCAGCGTACCAGTGATGGGAAAACCATGTTTCTGAATCACAGATCCTAGTGATGTCATGTAGATGGAGAAGAGAAGTGGTCCCAGCACTGAGCCCTGAGGCACTCCAGTAGCTAGATGTTGGGTCTTAGACACCTCACCCCTCCACGACACCCTAAAGGCCCTGCCTGAGAGGTAAGACTTGAACCATTGGAGTGCGGTTCCCGAGATGCCCTTCATCTTTAGGATTGACAGGAGGATCTGGTGGTTAACTGTGTCAAAGGCAGCAGACAGATCCAGCAGGATGAGAACTGAGGATTTGGAAGCTGCTCTTGCCAGTCTCAGAGCTTCAATTACTGAGAGCAGGGCAGTCTCAAAAATATGACTCAACACCCAGAGGAATTAAAATCATGAGTTAATAGATGAGTTTTTAACAATGATTTAAAACTCGAAATAGTCAGAGCCAATCTGATGTGAACGGGTAACAAATTGCACAGTTTCAGGGCAGCGATCGAGAAGGCGCGGTCAACCCCTAATGCCGAGTTCACTCTGAACGATTTTAGGCCCGATTTTCGTTGGCCGACAGTATTTATGAGATCGCTGACAAATGCCCAAAATCATAGGCAAATCGGTGCTCGTTCACGTGAGTGACAATCAAGCAGTGTGAATTATCAAAGACTCGATCTGAGAAAATATCTGTGAGATATTTGGCATGCTAAATATCTGGAGCTGTCGACGATTCAAAATCCTGCTATGTGAATGTGTTCTGACTGAAAACTACATCGGCGAAGACCTACAGCCAATGAGAGAGCAAGATACAGGACAGTGGGATGTTCGGGGAGGAGTTATAGACCAGATATCAGTATTTTAATAGATACAGTTACAAAATTATTTATTTACCCCCAACTGTCTTTGCAGAACACACAATCTTTGCTCCCCTCGTCTCCCCAACCATTTCCTCCTGCATAAGCTGATTTTGTTTCTCCTTTTCGCTGCAAATTAGCGCAGAGACAATTTGGATCGCAAATCTTCTTGCTGGCTATCATTTTTAATAACAGAACGGAAACGAATCGGCAACAATTACAGTGAAGACAAAATCGGTGTAATGTGCTCACGCTTTCGTGTACCTGTCGATAGCCTAGTGGTCGCATTTTGGACTGCCTGCAGACGCGCCAACGCTGTCTGGCTAACTTCTGTGTTTTCAATAATCGAGTTGTGAAAAAATAAAGGCATGAATAACTTTCTCAAGGTCATTAAAAAAAAAGAAAGGTCTTTGCCTTGGCTATAAGGTTCAGATTAAAAAAGGAGGATTTTAACAACATTATTTGTTTGCTTATCAAATTTGAGTTCTTTGTCAAATAATACGCCTCAGTAGCCTGGAAATCCAGACCTAAATCTGAAAGATTAATGGTCTGGCGTTGACTGATGAAAATCGCCCAGCTCGAGGGACGGCACCAAGCATGCGTTTGAAAATCTCACTGCACGCAATTGGATAACACTACGACCAATCACAACAATAAACCCCATACGCTTAGCTACCAGTGGAGCTAACTGGTAGATTATACTCTTACCGTATCCGGTCGGCAAAACAGCAAAAACTTCCTTCTTGGAAAGGAACGATTCGAGAGCCTCTTTTAGAGAAAAAGCCAAGTCTAACTCGCTCATTGTAGCGGCCAAAGCCGTTTCAAACAACTGGTGTTCATCCATAGCCATCTTGCAGTGTTTACTAATGACTTTGATGTCACAGCGCTGTCGTCATCTCGCCTCTGGCCCGCCTATATCAGATAACCCGATGTGATTGGTGCAGCTCAGATCGAGGGGCATATTTAATGAGCATCATTACTCGACACCAGAGTAACTCGCTGAGCAAATTCAACTTGTGCTCTCGCGAGAACTCTGGATTACCAGGGTAACGCCTCAGTTCTTCACAGATGATTTATTGTACACAGCCAGGGGACCAAGATTAGAATTGAGAGAAACAGAATTTTCAATTGGTACAAATAACGGTCCTCACTGACATGGACACCCAGGAACTTAAAGCTGGGCACTTTCTCTACCACTTACCTCTGAAGCTCCTCCCGGTGTCACCTGAAGTCTATGATTAGCTCCTTCATCTTCTTGATGTTGAGAGACAAGTTATCTGCACACCACTCAACCAATCTGCATACCTCATCTCTATAGCCGCCCCACCACTGCTGTATCATCAGCGAATGTGATTATTGTGTTAGTGGGGTAAACTGATGTACAGTCATGTGTGTAGAGGGAGTAGAGGAGGGTCAGGGTTGAGGAGACTTGTGTGCCTAGTTTATGAGCGGTCCCTGAGAAAGTCCTTGATCCACAAACACAGTTGATTTAACCACCTGTTGGTTTACCCACCTTAAGTTGTATTAATTTAATTCTAAAGAGGTGTTATTAGGTCACACAGGTTCGACTCTCTTTTCATAAATGGTAGGCAGGAAACATGGGTAAAGTATAACAAATAAAAAGTATAAAAATGCAAAGATTTTATTGGTACAAAAGTTAACTTATCACTTTAAAAAGTGTCCTCGGTGATACTGTAAAGCATCTCTCACAGTCAGTGGCAGATTTAGGCATGGGCGGCATCTTGAAGGGGCATCTCCCCCGTAAAAAAGAAAAGGAAAGCGCAATCAGGGTTTTACCACTCATTTGCACATCACGTCAATGATATCATTTCATCGTGTGTCAATTAACCTGGACGGGACTTGGATTGTGAGACTGGAGAAGTACTCTCACTTGAGCGGGGTTTGGTTTATCGCCTCCGGGCTTCCACTGGGGAGACCTGAGGTGACTTCTGTAGTTCTACATCAACAAAAAATTATGGCTAAGAAAAAAGGTCTAACAATGTGTCTACACCCGACGCGAGCGGCGCAACAAAAGACAATAGAACCAGTTATAATCAGTGATGTTGTCTACACTGGATGTGCGAAGCGAGCGACAAATCTCTGACAGGAAACTGACCTCGTTCTATTGACGACGTACTGACATGAAGGACAAAATGCTTTGCAACGGGCGCTTTGGTGCGTCCAGTGTAGACAGCTTTTAGCTGTTGAGACGCGAGCGACAGCGGTCGTGTCCGGTGTAGACACGGTGTTAGCATCAGGAGCCTGCTTAAAATGAAGATGGGAAACATGCAAAAAATAAAGGTATGTAGCCTATGAAGCTATTACTCATCTTGTTATGAGTATAATATTATCCATATAATAAAATAGGCTAATATCACTTACCTTATACTATATGTTGGTTGCTATTACACATATTACACAATAAAATTCCTTTTTCTGTCTAACTGGCTAATGTAACCAGACAGAATGTTTTGCAGCATAATAATGTATTTAAAACAAAAACAAATGTAATATCACTCACTTTAATGTTTTTAGTGAACATTTGTGCCGTTTTGGGGGATTTATGGCAGGCTATATTTTTATTTGCCTCAATTTATAATAATTTAAATATATACATTTACATAAAATAGCATTTTTTGTTGTTGAAAAATTCACTTTAAAGAAGATCTACATTTTTCAATTTCATTTATGGTGATATGGAAGATATCTGCCATCTACTGGAAAACAAACACATGAATAAAAAAAAAAAAAAATTAAATATACAAAATTAAAATACCATGAATTTTCAACTACAGCCACTAGATGGCAGCAGAGGATTACTCAATGGCTCATTTACCATTCCCATGTTTTTCATTTAGATTTTATATATATCATAAAATAATTATCATACCAATAATTTACCTTTTTGACAATTTTTTTTGTATTGAAGTATCTTTTTTTTTGCAATTATGTCAAACCTGAACATGATGTTATGCAATGTTGTTGTGTGTGTGTGTGTGTGTGTGTGTGTGCGTGTGTGTGTGTGTTTATATGAGCTAGAACCGCCACTGCTCACAGCTCTCTATCTCAAACAACAACACAAAAAAAGAAATAAATACAATACACAAAAAGAAGTTTACACAAAAACTAAACTTTACACAATTCACAGAAACACAAATGATACTAAATGACAAGACAGAAAATCAACAAAATAATGCACTCACTATTAGAGGTGCATGGATGAAAACTGTTTCAAATAATCAAATAAAGAAACAAGAAAATAAACAAATACATAAACACTTTACATAGAGACTAATATCCACACAACTCACAAAAAGAAAAACATCAAAACAAACTACACCAAACTACAGGGCTGAGGATCCCCACAGGAGTGATCACCAGAGCTAGTTATCCAAAAGCACACTTCCAGACACACCACCGTGCATTCAGATCTCACAACCAAACACTTAAAGGTGGGATCAGTAGTTTTTGAAAAACACTTTTAGCCAATGTTGATATTTAAAATCACCAAAACAAACACGCCCCTACTACACCAAAAGGATCTCGCACCTAATTTGATAGCTCCACCCCACACTTACGTACGCGAGCGTAACCCAGGCAATGAATGTGGCGGAATCCTTTTTTTGGACTATGGCGGAATCTGCTGTATCTGCCGGCCGAGGGTATGACGTCATAAATAAGTAAAAGCAATGTGTTACTATGGTAGTCCATGTCGAATGTGTTTTGATAGTAATGTGTGTTTTAACGCATCAATGATTCAGCTCCATTTCACGTGGAAGACGACACTCAACACCCATCCCAAAAACACAGTTAACATGATCAACTCGATAGCAAGAGCACGACAGTCATAGTAACAAATATATTGCAACTATATCAAGATTAGGGGGTTATATTGATCACTAAATGAGGAACCAAAGGAAACAAACATATATTAGGAGTATATTATCTTACTTTTCAGACATACTTTGGGGAGCCTACGCTTGACACAGACAGTGGAGGAGGTTTAGACGCTTCAGGCTTATATGGTGTGGAAATGAATGTGTCTTTTTCATAGCTGAAGCAAACAACAATAAGATCGCAAATGAAAAAAATCAAGCAAAGATGACACACGAGCATATTCAAGCATTGGCCAGCATATATTAGTTCTGTGAAACAAAGCTTAACAATGTTACTCACCTTTCGAGAAGAAATAAAGCAAACTCAGCGTCCGATGTTAGGCCTTTCCGCTCCTTGAGTTCTCTCAAGCTTCTCCGATATTAACACGAGTTCTACCTCTTGCCTGATCGTAAGCCTTCTTTTTTATTTTAAGTTCCCCAGAGATTTTCCTCTTTTGTTTTTTTTTATCTGCCATCTCTCTCTTTCTGTAGTCATTCGGCTAATGTCTGTGCTGTGTGCACTGAGTGTTATCTCCTCCGCATCATTAGGAGACACGTCTCTTACTGCTGATTGGTTACAAGTGTGTTTTGCTACTCGGTCCGACACAGTTTTGAAGTGTTTTTCATGAACTACTTGGATCTACGGGCGTCAAAGGAAGATGCACCAGTAGCACCAGTAGCATTTCACAGATTCCCAGTACATGATTCAGAGCGATTGCAGTTATGGCTGCTCGCTATTGGTTGGGATATAAATACACCAAAGGAATAACTCTTGCGATATCGGATGTGTAGTGAACATTTCAGCCCAGAAGATTACGAGGCAAAGATGGGAAATACAAAACGACTTCTGAAATCGTCAGCCGTGCCTGTACCTGTGCTGCTTTTCCAGCAAAATCCGGTATGTATTGAGTACTCTGTACTGTAGGGTGTATTGTATTGTGTATTGATTGTGATTACATGTAAGGGATAATGTATATGCAGCAGGTTGTTATATAAGTCCATACAGTCTTGTATCACACTTTAGGGGCTTATTTCACAATAACAATCGTCTGTCTGTACATTACATCATAAGTAAGTTAAGGGACATTAAATATTGATTTAAAATATTTTATTTCCTAATTTTACCGAATACATAGTTAAGTTTTACTTAACGTTTTAAGATAAGACATGACGTTAAAATGTCATGGACACAGTTTTTTTTTGTATAAATATTTAATTTTTCTTTTAAAATGTAATCATGTATGATCTATTGTTGTCGGAAACACAAGGGGATCATGTTGTTGCTACTCAATCAAGTCTCTGTTACACAGCTACACAAAAGGATGAGGAGACAGATGTCATGGGTGCATCAGCATTTTTTGAAGGTGTTCCACAGTCAACTCCAGTCAGACATAGCAGCAAAGAAGAGAATGAAGGAATTGTGGCAGGACTCAAATTTATGCTTAAAAGTCCAGAATCAATTCCAAGTAGGACAGGTCCATCAACATCTGGGACATACATTGCCTTCCCCCCAATACGTTTCTATCAGTCAGTAAGTTCTCGTATGTGTTTTGTCATGCAATGTTTTGCCCAGTTGTCATGTTATTATTATATTATTCTTGTTTATTTCAGACACGTGAATTATGGTCCATATTACAAAGAAAAAAAGAGACACATAAAAAACAATACATTTATCTCCTGTATAGGCTCATAAGCCAGTGAGTCCAAATACTAGAAGAATATCGCACCGAGCTTAGTCCAGGGTTGGTCAATGCAGTGATGATACTGTTCGCCGAGCTCGAAAGCCTGCACATGCACCTGTACATAAGATTTCGCAGTACAGCAGGGCAGTTTGGCAAACCCACAATTACACACATTTGGCTTGCACTACTCCATCGTGGGACCCTCAGTAGCATCCGCAAGGCATCATTATACGCTACAATTAGCTTTTGCCTCTTTTTGTAGCGCCTCCACAGGTGGGCAGTATACATGGTAGTGCAATACGCCTTAAAGAGTCTGATTTTAACAGGTATTGAGCACATTCCAAACCTGCGGATCAGCATGTTAGCCTGTCCATAAAGCATGCCACACTGTCTGTAAATGTCTCTGTCATCAGACAAGTCTGCGGTCACATAGTGCCCCAAATATTTACATTCATTAGTGACCTTAAGTCTATTGCCTGACAAAAAGAAATCAGGGAATGCCAGTTTGGAGTCCTCTCTGCTCCGGGCTATCATGACAATACTTTTCTTTGAGTTGTATCTTATATCAAAGTCTGTTCCATACTGAGAGCACACATGCAACAGCTCTTGTAACCCCACACTATATGGACAGAAAATAACAAGGTCATCAGCGTACATTAGGTGGTTAATAGTACTGTTGCCAACCCTACAGCCCGTTCCACAATCATTTAAAAACCTTGACAAGTCGTCCATATATACATTAAATAAAAACGGAGACAAAATGCTGCCCTGTCTTACCCCATTTGACACACAAAAAGATGCAGATAAACAATTTCCCCATTTTATAGACATTAACTGATGGCCATACCAGAAAACCAGAATTCTCAAAAGACATTTTGGAGCACCTTTCTTGTACAACTTAGAAAATAGTTTTTCATGGTTTACATAGTCAAAGGCCTTTGAGGCATCAATAAAACACATAAACATTGTTGTATTATGCCTATTATACAAATCCAAGATTTCTTTCAGAGCAAAAATGCACATATCTGTTCCATGTTTGGGTTTAAAGCCAAACTGGTTATCAGAGGTCAGAAAAAACTCTTCCAACTTATTCAAAATGGATTTTTGGAGCTATAGGTCTATAATTATCTTTACTATTAATTTTACCAGTTTTATCTTTTACAATTGGAACCAAAATGACAGACAAAAATCGTTCAGGTAAGACTCCATGTATTAGAAAGCCTGTAAAACAAATGGCGAGCAAGGGATACAGTTTGCTGCTGGCATATTTTAAATGCTCAGCAGATACCCCGTCTGCACCACATGCCTTATTGTAATCCAGCTTCATCACTATCTCAAGGACTTCTTGTGAAGTGACAATCACATCTTCACTCTTCTCAAATTTGTCAACAATAAAAGAATTACTCTTAACAGCATTGAAAATGTCAAAGTAATGTTTCTGCCACATCTGTGCAATCTGTTCTGCTCCATTTACACCATCAATGTGTGTTGGTAGTAACAGTTTATTTCTGCTCATTCTTTTTATTTATTTCCAGAAATCTGTAGGGCTATTGCTTTGCAGTTTCCTTGCCAGTAAGTCAGCCTTGAGAGTGTTCTCATTACTTTTAATAAACCGTAGTGCATATTTAAAGTTTGCCTTTGCTTTCTTCATGTACTCAAACACATGACCACACTTGGGTCTGCCTGATTCAGCCCAAGCTTTAAAGGCCCTTCTAGCCTCAGCATGGGACTGCTCCACATATTCATTCCAGCCTGGTTTAGCTTTATATGTCTTCATCTTATACAGAGGTTGACTTGAGGCAAGGAGAGAATCTACAATCTTATCATACAATGAGCACAATTCAACTCTGTGTTGCAGATTCTGACAGTTAATATCATTACAGGTTACAGCACTCTTAGGCAACTCAATATTGCTCAGACTGGTTTCACCAGGTTTCAGACTGGTGTTGTTTGGATTATGTTGTCAAACAGTGGTTTACGTAACTACTTTTAATTAAATTACTTTCACTTTAACCTCTACATGTATGTAAACATGCACTATTGCATTATGAATTGTTTTAGGAAACACCAAGGGATAATGCTGTACAGGCTCAGCCAAGTCTGCTTTGTACATCAACAGAAAAGGATCAGGAGAAATTGGAGAAGTCAGGAGAAGTTGTCCTGAATGTATCAGCACTAGAGGGTGTTCCACAGTCAACTCCAGTTAAACATAGCAGCAAAGAAGAGAATCAAGGAATTATGTCTGGACTCAAGTTCACGCTTAGAAGTCCAGAATCATTTGACAGAAGGACAGGTCTATCAACATCTGGGACATACATTGCCTTACACCCCATAAGTTTATATCAGTCGGTAAGTACTCAGTAAGTGTTTTATCATGCAATTTTTTTTACAAGTTATGATAGTTATGTTAGTTGTGATGTCTAAATATCTAAAAAATTTTAAGTGTTGCATAACCTGCGATGCCCTCTGTGTGGTAGTGAAGCGCTCAGTGAAACCATCCACAGCAGGGCCGAAGAGACCAGTGGAGGAAATAGGAGATTCGAGGAAGTCGCGAAGTAGGAGATTCGAGGAAGTCACGAAGTAGGAGATTTGAGGAAGTCACGACTCTTCCTACTCTTCCTACTTCGCGACTTCCTCGAATCTCCTATTTCCTCCACTGGTCTCTTCGGCCCTGCTGTGGATGGTTTCACTGAGCGCTTCACTACCACACAGAGGGCATCACAGGTTATGCAACACTCAAGTCAAGTCAAGTCATCTTCATTTATATAGCGCTTTTAACAATGTAGATTGTTTCAAAGCAGCTTTACAGAGATAAGCGTATAATTTAAGGTAACAGAGATTGTTTCGGCTTTACAGCAGAGTTAAGTTATTTCCATCTAAAGTTAGTTTTGATTTATTTGCTTCCGTCGCAATGATCATTTGTTATTAAATTAGGGGCCGCTAAGACGACACCATTCCCTCTACACAGACTTTAAACGCGAACCTGTGAGAAACACTGATGGCGTTCACATGCGCATTTAGAATGGGTTCTATAGTTATGTGTGTTTGAATATATGCAGGTTTGGAATTCCCTACAAGCCAAGCCTAAACAAAGTACTTGTCTTTCCCTATAAATTTTGATAAAGAATTTTATTTTATTTTGTTGCTTTGGGGTAGGACCGCGAAACGGATTTTCCCGACAACGCCTTATCTGTAGAGTGGTAGTGGGATCCTCCATAGGGAGAGACTAGTTGGCACTTCAGCACTGCGTTGTCATCGGTCCAGGCGAGGGTCCTTCGTCAGATCTGGATACGGCCTGGATCCGGCAGGCTGCAGGAAAACCTCGGGATAAACACAGACACTAAAATTAGCGTAGATGCCATTCTTCTCATGATGTAACGAGTACATCAGGATTTTTGGGAAGTGTTCCCGGTTCCGGCTGACCTAATATATGCAGCCTTACATTAAATTATAGAAGTCTATATGTGAAGTCATTATGTGAAAGCTAGGTCAAAGAGATGTGTCTTTAATCTGGCTTTGAACTGACAGAGTGTGTCTGCTTCCCGGACAATGGTAGGAAGACTGTTCCAGAGTTTTGGTGCTAAATAGGAAAAGGATCTACCGCCAGCAGTCGATTTTGATATTCTAGGTATTATCAACTGGCCGGAATTTTGAGATCGCAATAGACGTGACGGACTATAATGCGTTAAGAGCTCGCTCAAGTACTGCGGAGCTAAACCATTTAGTGCTTTGTAAGTGATCAGCAATATTTTAAAATTGATGCGATGTTTAATAGGGAGCCAGTGCAGTTTTGACAGAACCGGGCTAATATGGTCATACTTCCTGGTTCTGGTAAGAACTCGAGCTGCTGCGTTTTGAACCAGCTGTAGTTTGTTTATTAAGCGTGCAGGGCAACCACCCAGTAGAGCATTACAATAATCTAGCCTTGAGGTCATGAACGCATGAACTAATTGTTCCGCATTTGTCAATGAGAGCATATGGCGTAATTTAGATATATTTTTAAGATGGAAAAATGCAGTTTTATAGATACTAGACACGTGACTTTCAAATGAAAGATTGGTATCAAAGAGCACACCCAGGTTCCTAACCGACGACGAAGACTTAACAGAGCAGCCATCAAGTGTTAGACAGTATTCTAGATTATTACGTGAGGAAGTTTTTTGTCCAATAATTAGAAACTCTGTTTTTTCAGAATTTAGAAGTAGGAAATTGCAAGTCATCCAATTTTTTATATCCGCTATGCATTCCGTTAATTTTGTGAATTGATAAGTTTCGTTAGGTTTTGAAGAAATATAGAGCTGAGTATCATCGGCATAACAGTGAAAGCTAATGCCATGTTTCCTAATGATATCTCCTAAGGGTAGCATGTACAGAGTGAACAGCAACGGTCCTAGTACTGAGCCTTGTGGTACGCCATACTGAACTTGTGATCGATGAGACATCTCATCATTTACTGCTACAAACTGATAACGGTCAGATAAGTATGATTTAAACCATGCTAGTGCAATTCCACTAATGCCAACATAATGTTCTAATCTATTTAAAAGAACGTTGTGGTCAATGGTGTCAAATGCAGCACTAAGATCGAGTAACACTAATAGAGAGATACAACCACGATCGGATGATAAGAGCAAATCATTTGTGACTCTAACGAGAGCTGTCTCGGTACTATGGTACGGTCTAAATCCTGACTGGAAATCCTCGCAGATATCATTTCTTTCAAGAAAGGAACACAGTTGTCAGGATACTGCCTTTTCTAATATCTTTGACAGAAAAGGTAGATTCGAGATCGGCCTGTAATTGACTAATTCTGTAGGATCAAGTTGCGTTTTTTTAACAAGCGGTTTAATCATAGCCAGCTTAAAGTTTTTTGGTACGTATCCTAGAGACAAAGACGAATTAATGATATTAAGAAGAGGATCTATGACCTCTGGAAGTATTTCTTTCAGTAGCTTAGTCGGTATAGGGTCTAACATACATGTTGTAGATTTAGATGATTTAATGAGTTTAGTAAATTCTTCCTCTCCTATAGCAACGAATGAATCAAATTTTTCCTCAGGGAGACTACAATGCACTGCCTGATGCGATACTGTAGTAGACGGTTGCATAGTTATAATTTTGTCCCTGATATTATCAATCTTATAATTGAAGAAGTTCATAAAGTCATTACTGCTGTGTTGCTTGGAAACTTCTGGGCTTGAAGCTTTATTTTTCGTTAGTTTAGCCACCGTTTCAAATAAATACCTAGGATTATGTTTATTTTCTTCTAATAGGGTTGAAAAATAAGCAGATCTAGCAGCTTTTAAAGCCTCTCTGTAAGCAATAGAGCTCTCCTTCCATGAAATGCGAAATACCTCTAGTTTTGTTTTCTTCCAGTTGCGCTCCATTTTTCTAGCTGCTCTCTTAAGGGCCCGAGTGTGCTCATTGTACCACGGCGTTGGACTATTTTCTTTAATCTTCTTTAAGCGCAACGGAGCAACTGTGTCTAAAGTGCTGGAAAAGAGAGAGTTAAACGTTTCTGTTGTAATATCTAGTTCTTCTAAGCTATCTGAGATGCTGAGATGATGAAACTGATTAGGAAGATTATTAATAAAGCAATCTTTAGTAGCAGAAGTGATAGGTCTAACATATTTGTAACACGGAGTCGGCTTTGCAGCTTTGGCTAAATGAAGTTTACACGAGACTAGATAATGATCTGAGATGTCATCGCTCTGCTGCAGAATTTCAACGGCATCAACATCTATTCCGTGTGATAATATTAGATCTAGAGTATGATTACGACGATGAGTAGGTCCTGACACGTGTTGTCTAACTCCAATTGAATTTACAATGTCTTTAAATGCCAATCCCAATGCATCTTTTTCATTATCGATGTGTATATTAAAATCACCAACAATTAGTACTTTATCTGCAGTCAATATTAATTCTGATAGAAAGTCCGCAAATTCTTTGATAAAGTCAGTATGGTGCCCTGGTGGCCTGTATACAGTAGCCAACACAAATCTCAAACGTGATTTATCGTTTACACTATATATTTTTACATTAAGCACCAATGCTTCAAAAGAATTATATTTAAAACTTGATTTCTTAGTGGTTTTGAAACTATTACTATAAATTACAGCAACACCACCCCCTTTGCGTTTCAGACGAGGCTCATGTTTATAACAGTAATCTTGCGGGGTTGATTCATTTAAAGTAATGTAATCGTTTGGTTTTAGCCAGGTTTCTGTCAAACACAGCAAATCTAGGTTATTTACTGAAATCATATCGTTAACAACGAGTGCTTTTGAAGTAAGCGATCGAATATTCAGCAACCCAAGCTTTAGCATTTGCTCATCTGTAATATAGCTGTTTTTTATTTGTTGAACATCAATTAAATTTTTAACCTTAGATGGGTTTAAACGTTTTTTGGATTTCCAAATTCGGGGAACAGACACAGTCTCTATATGATGATAGCTAGGTGAAAGAGGCTCTATGTGATAGGATTTATCTGACCTTGGTGACGCGAGGCCGCTATCAGACGGTCGGTTTAGCCACTTCCTGCCCAACCAGTGTACAGTCCTGCCGTTCGGACTGTCCCTGGCCCCACACACTTTTACAAAGTGCATGGATGCAGCACTTTCCCCCCTGAGACAGAAGGGAATGCGCATCTTGAACTACCTCAACGACTGGCTCGTTTTGGCCCAGTTGGAGACGGAACTGAACTCTCACAGATCTGTGCTCCTCAGCCATTTGGAATGCCTGGGTCAACACAGCCAAAAGCTCCCTGTTCCCCAGTCAGAAGATCTACAACACAACAGTTCTACCAGAAAGACTCGGGAGAAAAAATGATGTAACAAAAGCATATATTTATTAACAGCCCGGCAAGCAAATATTTATAAAGTTCTTTGGCATAGAACCATCCATAGCGCGCAATCCAAGGTTAGAGGAAATAGGAGATTTGAGGAAGTCGCGAAGTAGGAAGAGTAGGAAGAGTCGCGGCCTTGATCTCTGTTAATTTTAGCCATAAGTGGCGCTCCAGCACCACTAAGCTGGCCATAGCCCTCCCGATGGCCTGGGCGATGGCTTTTGTGGCGCGTGCCAAGACTTTGTCAGTTCTTCGTGATCTTCTGGGACGAACTGTGCTGATCGCTGCAGAGAGGCCTGTTGGCCCCCAATTCATCCAGGCAGCTGCAATAGGGCTCCTCGACTGCTTTAGAAAGGACACGGATAAGTCAAGTCACCTTTATTTATATAGCGCTTTTTACAATACAGATTGTATCAAAGCAGCTTCACATTGATAACATGAATATAGTACAACAAAGTTTGTTTCTAGAAGAAAATTGCGTCATCGTCCACCCTAAGTAAGGCAGATCAATAATATTGTTGAATATTAAATGTCCCCAACTAAGCAAGCCAAAAACCAAGGCAACAGTGGCAAGGAACCAAAACTCCATCAGTGACAGAATGGAGAAAAAAACCTTGAGAGAACCCAGGCTCTGTCGGGGGCCAGTTCTCCTCTGGCCAACGAGCGAACAGTGTATGATTATGATCCAGGCAGCATTACAGGTCAGAAGTCATATTGGTCGAGTCGATGAGGCCTTCACAGGGCTGATGAGGCTGGCACTTCAGGGATGCATCATGGATGGGTCCAGGGGGAGGTCCACCATCTGATCTGGATACGGCCGGGATCCAGCTGACTTCAGTAAACAGGGGAGGGACTGGTTGAGACTTCAGGACTGTGTTGTCATCATGTCCAGGCACAGGTCCTTCATCGGATCTGGATACGGCCTGGATCCGGTGGACTGCGGTAAACCTCGGATAAACAGAGAGACTTATATTAGCGTAGACGCGATTCTTCTTATGATGTAACGAGTACATCAGGAATTATGGGAAGTGATCCCGGTTCCGGCTGACCTAAACTATGCAGCCTATATTGAATTATAGAAGTCTATAATGTGTTATGTGTATGCTAGGTCAAAGAGATGTGTTTTTAGTCTAGCTTTGAACTGACAGAGTGTGTCTGCTTCCCGGACAATGTTAGGAAGACTGTTCCAAAGTTTTGGTGCTAAAAAGGAAAAGGATCTACCGCCAGCAGTCGATTTTGATATTCTAGGTATTATCAACTGGCCGAAATTTTGAGATCGCAATAGACGTGAAGGACTATAATGCGTTAAGAGCTCGCTCAAGTACGGCGGAGCTAAACCATTTAGTGCTTTGTAAGTAATCAGCAATATTTTCAACGTTCAAAATATTTTAGCACGTGACTTTCAAATGAAAGATTGGTATCTTGGTATTGGTATACAGAGCAGCCATCAAGTGTTAGACAGTATTCTAGGTTATTACGTGAGGAGGTTTTTTGTCCAATAATTAGAATCTCTGTTTTTTTTCAGAATTAAGTTGTAGGAAATTACTAGTCATCCAATTTTTTATATCAGCTATGCATTCCGTTAATTTTGTGAATTGGTAAGTTTCGTCAGGGCGTGAAGAAATATAGAGCTGAGTATCATCAGCAGAACAGTGAAAACTAATGCCATGCTTCCTAATGATATCTCCTAAGGGTAGCATGTACAGAGTGAAAAGCAACGGTCCTAGTACTGAGCCTTGTGGTACGCCATACTGAACTTGTGATCGATGAGACATCTCTTCATTTACTGCTACAAACTGATAACGGTCAGATAAGTATGAGTTAAACCATGCTAATGCAATTCCACTAATGCCAACATAATTTTCGAGTCTATTTAAAAGAATGTTGTGGTCAATAGTATCAAATGCAGCACTAAGATCGAGTAACACTAAGGGCCCTATCTTGCACCCAGCGCAATTGACTTTGTGCACCGACGCATGTATAATTCCTATTTTACACCCGACGCACAGCGGACTTTTCCCTCCACAGACGCACGTCGGTAAATTAGGGAATGAACTTGCGGTTCAGCGAAAAGAGGAGGCGTGTTCCGGCGCAAACGTTCCCTGGTGCTATTTTGCAGTTCCAGAAAACAATTCTGCCACAGACCAGGAAAAACCTAGTCTAAAGTCAGTGGCGTGTTCAGATCCTATTTTAAGGGCGCATGCTTGGCCATAATGTAGCGTATGCACAACACGTATACACTTTGCTTCTCTCATCTACACACAGACGTAGCAGTTCGCATTTTTGCAAAAATATATAATTAGAAGGAAAAATATTCCACGTGAGGGAAATCCATGAAGATGTGAAAAAATAGGCATAAATCTAGCTTACACATTTACCAAAATTATTATACGCCTGTTTCACCTAAGCTTATTTGGGTGGGTTTCTCCCATCCCCATACAATGTCACTTTTCTGTCTTTTACGACCCTGACGACAACGTCGGTCTCCTCGGCTGTGAACCGCTCCTGGCGTGCGTCTGGCAAATCTGCCGTTATAATAGCAATCAGAGAGTCATCGTGAGGATCCTCCTCGGATCCGTCAAACGAGACGAGGCCACTCGCGTCACAAGAGGGGCACTGGTCTGAATGGGAGAACAACCAGTGTTGGGCAAGCTACTTGGAAAATGTAGTGAGCTAAGCTAGCAGTTACTCTACATTAAATGAAGCTTCACTACACTGAAGCTACCACCCTGGAAAATGTAGCAAGCTAAGCTGCAGGAACATGGCAAAAGTAGTTCACTACATCTAAGCTATTTTTTAAAATTACATTTTTATATTGAACCAACTTCATTCCAAATCAATGCTATCTCAGTGATCAATAAAACTGTAAGTCAAACAGATAGGCAAGCATAATTGTTCAGTTCAATTGTTTATTCAACAACTGTTCCAAACCAATTTGGCAACAAAAACAAACAAACAAAAAACATGATCCACATAATAACAAAACCAGGTGTCGAGAGTGTGTGTGTATTCATCTGTATGTGTACGTATGCATATGCACATGTGTTTGCCTGGGTATGCACAATTTAGACTTGGGCACATTTGCAGGACTAACTGTAAGTTAATTTAAAACTCAACTCAGCTCAAACCACAGTAGCAAAATAATGAAGACCTGCTCCAAACAGTACCAACATGGCAAAAAAACAAACAAACATGTCCTCTAAATAACATTTGGTGTGTGTTTGTTCGTTTGTTTGTTTGTTTGTTTGTTTGTGTGTGTGTGTGTGTGTGTGTGTGAAAGATATCTATCTCTCTCCATGGAAACAAGTTTCTGCCACCACATATCAAGAGGTGGCCAGGCTGGACCCCGAGCTTTTTAACAAGAGGTGTTTATTCACACGACACAATAGAAGCTTTTCAAAATTTGCATCGGAAAGACGGTTTCTCTTTGGTCGGAAAATGTATTTTCCTACACTAAAGAGTCGTTCACAAGCTGCACTAGCAGGAACTCATGTGTTGTACTTCAGGAAGATCTTCATCAGCGGCAGGTTTTGGAATGCATTGACAAGGTTGGTTTCGGGTGATTGCAAGTAGCTGTCCACTTCATTCAGAACTGTTCTTGTTCTGAGTGAGGGGAAGTATCCAGTTATTTCATCGCCATCATCAGTTGGGTCCTCGCCATCTGTCTGCATGTGATCATCTGGGTATTGAGTTTGAAACAGGTTAACTTCTGCCTTCAGGTTTGACACAACATCAGCCTTCTTTCCACTGGGGATGTATGCCAGAGGCTATGAGCAACCTTGCATCTTGAAAAATGTATCCAAACCTCCTCTTCACCCCATTGATGACGGCATCTACCAGTGGGTTACAGTGATGCATGTTTGCCTCATGCTTCATCTGCTCCATTCTATTGAGGATAATTGAGATTGTTGGCACCAACACTCCTGTAACCTTAAAGATGCACAGGAAAGACAAGGAATAAATAACAATTACTCAAAAGTAATAATATTATAAGTTTTCTTATTCATTATCATCATCATTCTAATAAGTAGTAGTTGTTTAACATTCAGTTAACAACCTAGGGAAAAAATTCCCCACACTAAGCTCAGTTAGAGGTATGTGGTTGCCTTTATGTTCAGACAGATACATGGATTACAGCATGAACACCGGTTAACTTAAGTACATATCAAAATAAAGGTAATATTTACTTGAACATACTCCTGTATGAAGGTGAGTTCTGTTGCTTTGAAGCGAGTCACCAGAAGCTTCTCACAGGTCTCCTGGAGATCTTGTTCTTTTGTCAGGATACAGGTATTCAAGCGTTCCATGGCATGGTAAGTGGAGTTCCACCTTGTTGGACTGGGAACTATCAGCTGGAACCCTAGCTTGTCTTTGATAATGTCTGAAGCTTGTGTGCTTCTGTGTTGCTTGTTCCACAGTCCCTGGCATTTGCCAATTGTTGATCTTGATACTTTTTTAAAGGCCTCTGACTGGGTCAAAGCACCCTCAATGTCTCTTGTTGCAACCAGGTTGAGGGTGTGGCAGGTGCATCGCTGATGAAGTGGGAGACTGTAGTCTTCTTCTGTTTTATTAAAAATGTCTGTGACATTTATGAAGACAGTGTGTCCCTCCTATTCTTCCTCATCCTCCTCTTCTCTGTCTTGAATGGTTCTTTGAACTTCTGCGAAGACATTGAAAGCCTTCACAAAATTTTAACCATTATCTGTGGTTGTAACGGTCACCTTGTCTTTTATGTTGAAATCTCTGTGCACGTCTTGCAACATCTCAGCTAAAACATCATATGTGTGGTGCCCTATGATCCTGCGACAGGCTAATGCCCCAGAGCAGATGCTTAATGATTCTTGGTTTATCCAGTGGATAGTCACCCCAAGGAAGCTTCTGTTGTTTGACGACCACGCATCTGTTGTGGTACATACATGGTTCTGTTTGGACAAAATCATAGACAGTGTGCTTTTCATTGATGTATACTCATCCTCAAGCATTCTTCCAAATGTTCTCCTGGACATCAAATGCATAGAGGGTAAAATCTCTCTGAATAAATCTGTGTATTCTGGTCTCTCCACAGTGTGAAGTGGATGCAATCCTTGAATGATGAAGTTAAGGATCAACTTGTCAAATCTCTCTTGGGTTAGGGTGGGCCTACCTCCTCTGAAATACTGTGCTACACTGCTTTGTATGAGAGGAACAGGGTATTCCTCCTCCTCATTCCTGGGTGCACTCCTTTTCTTGGCGTGCTCACCACTTTTTATTCATTTATGAATATATAGTCATGATGTTTTGTAAAAGATTAGTTCGTCATTAACTAATAACTTATAAATGATTTATAACTGAGTTAACAAAACATTTTTAAAATGTTACTGTTATCCATCCGTCTTCTTCCGCTTATCCGGGGCCGGGTCTCGGGGGCAGCAGTCTAAGCAGGGATGCCCAGACTTCCCTCTCCCTAGACACTTCCTCCAGCTCTTCCGGGGGGACCCCGAGGCGTTCCCAGGCCAGCCGGGAGATATAATCCCTCCAGCGTGTCCTAGGTCTTCCCCGGGGCCTCCTCCCGGTGGGACATGCCCGGAACACCTTCCCGGGAATGCGTCCAGAAGGTATCCGGAAAAGATGCCTGAGCCACCTCAGCTGGCCCCTCTCGATGTGGAGGAGCAGTGGCTCTACTCTGATCTCCTCCCGAGTGACCGAGCTTCTCACCCTATCTCTAAGGGATCGCCCAGCCACCCTGCGGAGAAAGCTCATTTCGTCCGCCTGTATCCAGGATCTTGTCCTTTCGGTCATGACCCACAGCTCATGACCATAAGTGAGAGTAGGAATGTTGATTGACGGGTAAATCGAGAGCTTCGCCTTGCAGCTCAGCTCTTTCTTCACCACGACAGACCGGTAAATCGACTGCATTACTGCAGAAGCTGCACCGATCCGTCTGTCAATCTCCTGTTCCATCCTTCCCTCACTCGTGAACAAGACCCCAAGATACTTGAACTCCTCCACTTGAGGCAGGAACTCACCACCAACCGGAAGTGGGCAAGCCACACTTTTCCGACTGAGAACCATGGCCTCGGATTTGGAGGCGCTGATTCTCATCCCAGCCACTTCACACTCGGCTGCAAACCATCCCAGTGCATGCTGAAGGTCACAGGTCTGATGGGGCCAGCATGACAACATCATCCGCAAAGAGCAGAGATGAAATCGTGTGGTCCCCAAACCTGACATCCTCCGGCCCCTGGCTGCGCCTAGAAATTCTGTCCATAAAAATTATGAACAGAACCGGCGACAAAGGGCAGCCCTTCCAGAGTCCAACATGCACCGGGAACAAGTCTGACTTACTGCCGGCAATGCGAACCAAGCTCCTGTTCCAGTTGTACAGGGACCGGATAGCCCTTAGCAAAGGGCCCTGGACCCCATTCTCCCAGAGCACCCTCCACAGGACGCCGCGAGTAAGAATATCTCCAGACTCCCTCGGGATCCGGTCGAAGCTTTGCCGGAGGTGGAAGTTGAAGATCTCTCTGACGGGATTCGGCCAAACGTTCCCAACAGACCCTCAAGTGGGTCGCACACCGGACGCGCGCAGCTCAGCGCCGCGCCGCGCCACATCTAGGACAACTCTCATCTGAAAATCCGTTAGCATCAGCAATTTTCTGATTTCTGTAAATAAATATAAAACTAAATGTATATTGCAGCACAGGGTGAAGTCCGTATATACATTAACTACGATTTGAGACACATAAATGTAAATTTAATATAAAACTATGTAAATGGCGCTCTGTGGCGCGGCAGGATTTTGAACACGGTCCTGAGCCGTTGCTGGGCGCGGCGGACAGACGCCGAAAGGCGCAGCCGGTGTGTGTACTCTCATAGAGAATAATGTGTTCGAATTTAAAAGACGTGGCGCTGCGCGGCGCGGCGCTGAGCTGCGCGTCCGGTGTGCGACCTAGAGCCCTGCACGGGCCAAAAACTCCAGCCCTAGCCCGGCCCTGGCCCGTTGTGTTCAAGCCCTACCCGACCCCAGCCCGACAACGCCTGCAATTTTTTCAGCCCGAACCCGACCCAACCCGAGACCAACATCAATCACTTTTAAGCTCTCGCTGACGCGCGCGCTCTTTGACGCGCTCTCTCTCTCTCTGACGCGCGCTGTCTCTGCTACACACGCAAACACACGTCGCGCGCTCTCTGATGCGCGCTGTCTCTGCTACACACGCAAACACACACACATCGCGCGCTCTCTGATGCACACTGTCTCTGCTACACACGCAAACACACACACGTCACACGCTACTAAGAGGTAAACTTTTATTATAGGCCTGAAACATCATGCCCAAAAATATTGGACAAACCGTCCATTACACAGAAGCATAAACATGAAGGGAGAATATAGTGAAACGGGATCAAACCGCAAAAATAAGTAAATAAACGGCCTACCTTTCTTTGCTTTTCAGTAACTGAAGTGTCACCTGTTTAATGCACGTGAGTGACGCGCGCGCGTTCGTGTATGCGTGTTGCGTTTGTGTTACTTTCTTAGGTGATGTATAATATTTATAATATAATCAATATAACAATATTTCATACACACTTCGTGACGTGTGCTCTGCTGCACGTTAATTATATACACAATGAGGAGAGAAGCTAAAATAAGCCCGAGCCCGACCCGAGCCCGATCTGTAAAAAAAAAAAAAACGGACCGAGCCCGGCCCGAATGGGCTTAGCCTGTCGGGCCCCGTCGGGCCCCGACGGGCTTGCAGGGCTCTAGTGCGACCCCCTTCACAGTACGTTTGGGTCTGCCGAGTCTGTCCAGCTTCCTTCCCCGCCATCGGATCCAACTCACCACCAGGTGGTGATCAGTTGACAGCTCCGCCCCTCTCTTCACCCGAGTATCCAAGACATACGGCCGGAGGTCAGATGAAACGACCACTAAGTCGATCATTGACCTCCGGCCTAGGGTGTCCTGGTGCCATGTGCACTGATGGACACCCTTATGCTTGAACATGGTGTTCGTTATGGACAAGCTGTAACTAGCACAGAAGTCCAATAACAGAACACCACTCGGGTTCAGATCAGGGGGGCCGTTCCTCCCAATCACGCCCCTCCAGGTGTCACTGTCACTGCCCACGTGGGTGTTGAAGTCCCCCAGTAGAACGACGGAGTCCCCAGTCGGAGCACTTTCCAGCACCCCTCCCAGAGACCCCAAGAAGGCCGGGTACTCTACACTGACGTTTGGCCCAGAGGCGCACACGACAGTGAGAGACCTATCTCTCCGACCCGAAGGCGCAGGGAAGCGACCCTCTTGTTCACCGGGGGGAACTCCAACACATGGCGGCTGAGCTGGGGGGCTATAAGCAAACCCACACCAGCTCGCCGCCTCTCACCATGGGCAACTCCAGAGTGGTAAAGAGTCCATCCTCTCTCAAGGAGTGTGGTTCCAGAGCCCAAGCTCTCAATCTCTAGTCGGAACCTCTGAACCTCACACACAATCTCAGGCTCCTTCCCCGCCAGAGAGGTGACGTTCCATGTCCCTAGAGCTAGTTTCCGTGTTCAGGGATCGGGTTGTCGAGGCCCCCGCATTCAACTGCCGCCCGATCCACTTCGCACCAGCCCCTTATGGTCCCTCCTGTAGGTGGTGAGCCCGCGGGAGGGCGCCTTCACGTCGCTCCTTCGGGCTGAGCCCGGCCGGACCCCATGGGGGGAGGCCCGGCCACCAGGCGCTTGCATATGAGCCCCAACCCCGGGCCTGGCTCCAGGGTGGGGCCCCGGCTGTGCCATGCCGGGCGACGTCATGGTCCTCGCATTTGTTGACATCATAAAGGGTTTCTGAACCACTCTTAGTCTGACCCATCACCTGGGACCTGTTTGCCTTGGTAAGACCCTACCAGGGGTATATAGCCCCAGACAACATAGCTCATAGTCATTCGGGTACTCAAACCCCTCCACTACGGTAAGGTGGCAGTTCAAGGAGGGGGTACTGTTATCGTACCACTTATTAATAATTTATGAATGTATAGTAATGTTTTGTAAATGATTAGTTCATCATTAATTAATAACTTATAAGTAACTTATAATTGAGCGTTATGTTATTATAAAGTGTTACCAATTCAAGGAATCTAGCTAGTGGTTAGCTGTTGACAAGTTGCTAGCTGTAGACTACTGAATTGCAATGGTTGTGTTAGCTATCTTATTCGGGAATCACCTGAATGTGTGTTCTCAAATTCGTGTTTGATGTCTTCGAAGTTGAGAGCAGCTTCTTTTTTGGATTGCACAATAAGCACCTAAAGACATACTTTTTCTCTGCTGTCTCGATCATTATCATGTACTTCTCGAGGTACGGCCAGGGCGACTCCCCCTTCGGGATCAATTGCTCTCTGTCCTCACCCTCTGCCATCTTTCCATCAAGTAAATTTCTTGCGTGTCAGCCCAAGTAGAGTATGTGATGTCACCTTCCGGAGCAGAAGGTGGCGGTAATGCACCAAAAAGCTGGTTGCCAACTGCCGTAAAACACAAAGAAGAAGTAGTCACCGGCAGGTCCGTGTAGGGCGAATCTTAATGATCCAGGATCAGTGATCCTTAGCAGTTGTATTAGCATCCGATTTGAGCTTGTGCTTCAGAAAATGTAGCTTCAGCTTGTGTGGACGCTACCGCACTACTTGATCAACAAAAGAGCTTCGCTACTGAAAAGCAATTTTATTCAGAAAACAGCGATGCTACCACCACGCTCTTGAGAAATGTAGTTAAGCTAGTGATGTCACTACTTGTAGCGACGCTACTGCTCAACACTGAGAACAACACAGGTTAACCCTCTGAGGTCTGAGGTGTTTTCTGGGCCCTGGAGGTGTTCTGACATGCTCTGACATTTCTGGTTATTTCTGTTACTTGTGACATTTTCATGGCTAAAGTCTAATTACACTGTATTCAGCACAAACTCTGCTACAATAATATATCAGCAGCATGTATGTAAAAGTTTGTAGTTTTGAGATAATGACATTTATGCGTGGTTTGTGAAAATACAAAAATAAATTCTCACTGAAATAAGGTCATGAAACCCATACTGATTATTTCTTCACAAGACTTTTGAAAATTGTATGACGTAGCCTAGAATATTTGCTCTAAAACTATGTGAGAATCACCCTGACTGCTCATTCAGAGAAGACAATATATTGATTTAAAAATTTTACGACGTGTTTTGTGTGATAAAGCAATATGCGAAGGGGCGGATCATCTCATTAATATGAAAGCTTTCCACACCTGAGAAAGACAAAGAACCTCCCTAATGGCCCTATTAGGAGCTTATCAGGGCCCATCATTCTGACCACCCTTGCACAAAGAATGAGGAGATTTAAAAAAGAATGGCTTTTAAAATTGTTTGGATTTATTTACAACACAACACAATCCAAAGATACACAACAAAAAAGTACCATGTTCATGTACAGAGACATGTACTGTGAACGTTGAAGTCAGCAGGACTCAGTGGCATCTAGGCCCTGAAAAAAAAAAAAAAAAAAAAAAAAGTGAACATACTGATATCAAGAGAAAGGCCTGCACGATTTTGGGAATACATTTTAGATTTTTCTTGTTAAAATTGTTTTTTAAAATTCACAGAATACACACACACACTCACACAAATGTTTCCAACAATATATTATACAGTATAATGAACACCAGGTTTGTTGTGCCTTGTAGGTATAGGCTATGCGCAGTGCTGCATAAAATAATAACAATATAGCAGCCTATATATATTTTCAAAAAGATTTCAGTAACAACCAAGCTAGAGAAAAATATATTGATTATCATGTTACTTCAAATGTTTCCATCCGTTATGATGATATGAAATGAGATAATAATAAAAACATGAAGCCGTTTGCTGCGTTTTGCTTTCATCCAAAATATGATGTGTACATTCAAACGCGATCGCGCAGGAAAATATGATACATTCAAACGCGATCGCGCTCAAATATAAAACATTATGGTTACCACATATCTACGTTTGAGCAGATATCCACAAACACAGTAACAGTAAACACGGGTCTAAATATTATAATATTCCCCATATATCTAGCAACAGTTCAACTGCAACGTGACATTTATGCAACAATAACAAACTAATATGTAAGAATTTCTTACCTTACACCTTTCTTGTCTTCAAATATCGTTCTTTTTCTTCTGAGGTAATTCCAATGTAAGCTCACCGCGCGTCTTTCAAACTCGACGAAAAGTGAAGTGAAGTGTTTTGTTGTTGAGGTAATGAGCGAGACGCGGTCCATGTGGAGATTTGCATGTGAATATCTTTTGCGCGAGTGGGCGTGGCCAAATTAACTGTAATGAGGAAGCGTTTGAGAAGCTGGACATCTTGTTGGTTTTATACAAATTACTTAAACAGAGAATATTTGTTTTCGTTTTGAATCCGATCATTTAAAAGTACACACTTAAATGTTTATAAAGGTATATGGCTCATAAATGTGTGACAAGTATTCGCTGAGTTTTGTTTCAGTTTATAGACGTGCTCAAGAAAAAAAAGTTCACCGCGACGGAGAGGCAGAACGCACACCCTGTTTATTTTCTTTATTTTACAAAAGCACAATGTTTTGGTTTGATTGTAAGTGGACACATACAAAAGGAGAAATATCACAGATTCTTTTTTTATATTTCTTTTTTCTGTATGACTATAAATGACTGAGTAATTTAAGTTTATAGTGCTACAATGTGGAGAAAATCCAGCAAAACGCGCCGGCGCGTTTGTCGACCTCAGAGGGTTAATATCTCTCTCTGTGGAGAAAGTGAGGCACGCGGGTCTGAGCCGGTGTGAGCACACTAACTTCCAAATGCTCAGCCCTCTGACATCGCCATTTTTTCCTTAAAGGCTTGAGAGGAAAAGGAAACAGGAGAGTGCGAGGGGCGGAGTCTTTTCAGAGCAGCTCGTCTCAGTAAGAGCGGCGACTGCGTCGGCTTTGCCCAGGCAGGCGACACACTCACTGTGTTTGTCCTCAGCATGCAGAGGCATGTGCCACAGTCGTGGTGCGACATTTGTATCAACGTCGCTTGCTCTTTTAGAAATTTGCCCTCTTTTAGGCGCTCGCCGGAGAGCGCAGGGAAACAGCGTGACAGCTCACCGCGATGATCAGCTGGCTGACGAGCGTGCTGGATCTGGTTACAGTCTGCTGGCTTGCTCGCTGTTCCGCTGCTGGCTCTGCTTTCTTGGCGAAGAAGGTGAAGGCTTTGAGTAGAGTTGTTCTGCGAGAGTTGTTCGCTGAAGGAGATAAATCTGTATCTATGGCGAAACGAGTGTCTTTTATAGGTAGTTGCCCTGCCCATTCTGGCGGGCTCTGCGCTCAGCTCGGCGGGCTGTGCACCGATTGGTTCGTGCAGTTACGCCACTCTGCCATAGGTTTGTGCAGTTTCCATTGACCATCCAATAGCATGCTAGTAGATCACTGCACTGGTATGGCTATGCAGTAGCACTGCGTTTTTATACAAAAGGCATTAGTATTCGGAGAAAACTGAGTTTTCCCCATAGCGTATAGCTACACAATACGACTGACCGTTCGAAAGGGAACTGCACATTACTAAAAGCACGTCAACCAATCCCCATGCAAAGCCAGACAGTCTGCTTGCAACAAAACAGCTTTAACTCGTTCCTGAGAGATGAGCAGTCGTCAAATCCAATACTGATGCAAGCCGAAGGAAACACAGAAAGCGATAAAAAGACAGGCTAGTATGCAACAAATGAATAGTAAATGCCACGCGAACAGTTAGTGATGGCAATTTCAAAACACTGCTTCATGAAGCTTCAAAACCATTACGAATCTTTTGTTCCAGATCAATAGTTCGGAGCGTGTATCAAACTTCCAGAGTCACATGATTTCAGTAAATGAGGCTTCATTACGTAATAACTGTTTCGAAACGTTTTGAAACACTTTGAAATTTCAATGGTTAATGATCTATGATGAGTTTTATACATTTGTATACGTTTTAATTAGACATTAGTTTCATTAAAATTAATAATGGTAGTTATGTCTCTTATTGGCCTGTTTAGCTAAGCCATTCATAGAACAAACAAAACAAACCCTGACGATTGATGATAATTATATTATTCGTCTGTGCTTTTCCTAGGAACTCATCTCAACAATGTAGTGTAGCAGCAGATAAATACAGATAAAATTTAAAAACAAAACTCCCTAACTTTATATCACTAAAATGAAATAGGAAGCTACTCACAGACATTCACATCCACATATGTAAACACAACACTTACGTCTTCACTTCCAGGTCAAGAATCTGTCAATCAGAAACACAGTGGCCAATGAGAACACACCGCTGATAGCCCCGCCCCCACGATAGAAATGTGCCAGAATGGCGAACGAAAACTCAGTGACATGACACAACCCACTATGACATTGGGTCCAGGCGAAGGTCCTTCCGTCGTAAACGAAAACTCTGGAAGTGCATTTGTTAATACATATCAGCGCAAAAAAAAAGGATAAAACAGTTAGCAAAACATGCAGTGTATTAAAAACACAGTCAAAGATTTCGCCTGCTATTTATTTTTTTCCGGTTTCAAAGACATTTTATTCAGTGTCCATTTATATTTTCATTAATTTCTTGAAAAGTTATGTTCAATATTTAAGGCACAAAAATAATCCCATACGAAACCTCGATCTGCCCACCACTATGAACAGTAATTAAAAAGTTAGCAAACTGCTACGTGTTAACAGCACATACATCAAGGAGGTAATCTTTCAGCCGAAACTGAAGCTTTCCCGGGGGCCGCCATTGATTAGCAGACCATCACCTGCTTGTCACAGTGTCTGGTTTGTGTTCCCTGGGTCACCACTAGATGTCCTCTTTCCCCACGGTGTCTGTCACATTCTTGAACTACATTCCCCACGATCCTTGTCTCATCATTGCACTCAGCTGTCCCTTTTCACTCATCATTGCACGCAGCTGTTTCCCATTACATTGTTTAGTTCTGTGTATAAATACCCTGTCTGTTTTAGTCCTTGTCACGGAGTCATTGTGGTATGTCACTTACACTTCTTGAAGTCTGTTTCCTGGTTTGAGTTTGTTTTGTTCCTTGTTTGTTTATTTTGTTATTGGACTGCTAACATGGATTTTGACCCCTGCATGGATGACGACGAATTGGATTGCCCTACAAATAAAAGTGTTTTTGGATCCACCTGTTTCTCTCCCTTTCCTTGGTGTGAGGATCGTGACACTGCTGTTAGCATTCCATTGACTCCCATTCATTTTGGCGTCACTTTGACAGCGAATAACTTTACATCTGAGGTGTTTAAAGACTCCATTTGTCCATTATTTATTTCTAAAGAAACACGAAAATGTATAAAAGGCTCCCTTACCTTGTCAAGTCAAGTCAAGTCATCCTCATTTATATAGCGCTTTTAACAATGTAGATTGTTTCAAAGCAGCTTTACAGAGATAAACGTATAATTTATGGTAACGGAGATTGTTTTGGCTTTATAGCGGTTCCTTGATAAAGTTATTTTCCAGCTAAAGTTATTGTTCATTGATTCGCTTCCGTCGCAACGATCATTTGTTATTAAATTAGGGGCCGCTAAGACGACATCGTTCTCTCTACACAGACTTTAAACGCAAACCTGTGATAAACGCTGATGGCGTTCACATGCGCATTAAGAATTGGTTATATAATTATGTGCATTTGAATATATGTGCGCAGGTTTGGAATTCCCTACAAACCAAGCCTAAACAAAGTAATGGTGCCTTATAAAATTTTGATACAGAATTTTATTTTATTTTGTTACTTCGGGGTAGGTATGTGAAATTAATTTCCCGAAAACGCTTTATCTGTAGAGTGGTAAAGGGATCCTCCATAAGGAGAGACTAGTTGACACTTTAGCACCCCACTATGACATTGGGTCCAGGCGAAGGTCCTTCATCAGATCTGGATACACCTCGGGATAAACAAAGACACTAAAATTAGCGTAGATGCCATTCTTCTTATGATGTAACGAGTACATCAGGATTTATGGGAAGTGTTCCCGGTTCCGGCTGATCTAATCTATGCATCCTAATCATTGAATTAAAGAAGTCTATAATGTGTTATGTGTATGCTAGGTCAAAGAGATGTGTCTTTAATCTGGCTTTGAACTGACAGATTGTGTCTGCTTCCCGGACAATGATAGGAAGACTGTTCCAAAGTTTTGGCGCTAAATAGGAAAAGGATCTACCGCCTGCAGTCGATTTTGATATTCTAGGTATTATTAACTGGCCGGAATTTTGAGATCGCAATAGACGTGAAGGACTATAATGCGTTAAGAGCTCGCTCAAGTATTGCGGAGCTAAACCATTTAGTGCTTTGTAAGTAATCAGCAATATTTTAAAATTTATACGATGTTTAATAGGGAGCCAGTGCAGTGTTGACAGAACTGGGCTAATATGGTCATACTTCCTGGTTCTGGTAAGAACTCGAGCCGCTGCGTTTTGAACTAGCTATAGTTTATTTATTAAGCGTGCAGGGCAACCACCCATTAGACTAGAGCATTACAATAATCTAACCTTGAGGTCATGAAAGCATGAACTAATTGTTCCGCATTTGTCAATGAGAGCATATGCCGTAATTTAGATATATTTTTAAGATGGAAAAATGCAGTTTTACAGATACTAGACACGTGACTTTCAAATGAAAGATTGGTATCAAAGAGCACACCCAGGTTCCTAACCGACGACGAAGACTTAACAGAGCAGCCATCAAGTGTTAGACAGTATTCTAGGTTATTACGTGAGAAAGTTTTTTGTCCAATAATTAGAATCTCTGTTTTCAGAGTTAAGTAGTAGGAAATTACTAGTCATCCAATTTTTTATGTCAGCTATGCATTCCGTTAATTTAGTGAATTGGTAAGTTTCGTCAGGGCGTGAAGAAATATAGAGCTGAGTATCATCAGCATAACAGTGAAAACTAATGCCATGCTTCCTAATGATATCTCCTAAAGGTAGCATGTACAGAGTGAACAGCAACGGTCCTAGTACTGAGCCTTGTGGTACGCCATACTGAACTTATGATCGACGAGACCTCTATTAATTTACTGCTACAAACTGATAACGGTCAGATAAGTATGATTTAAACCATGCTAAAGCAATTCCACTAATGCCAACATAATTTGCGAGTCTATTTAAAAGAATTTTGTGGTCGATATTGTCAAATGCAGCACTAAGATCGAGTAACACTAATAGAGAGATACAACCACGACCGGATGATAAGAGCAAATCATTTGAGACTCTAATGAGAGCTGTCTCGGTACTATGGTATGGTCTAAATCCTGACTGGAAATCCTCGCAGATATAATTTCTTTCTAAAAAGGAACATAGTTGTGAGGATACCGCCTTTTCTAATATCTTTGACAGAAAAGGTAGATTCGAGATTCGTTTAATCATAGCCAGCTTAAAGTTTTTTGGTACGTATCCTAGAGACAAAGACGAATTAATGATATTAAGAAGAGGATCTATGACCTCTGGGAGCATCTCTTTCAGTAGCTTAGTCGGTATAGGGTCTAACATACATGTTGTCGATTTAGATGATTTAACGAGTTTAGTAAATTCTTCATCTCCTATAGCAACGAATGAATCAAATTTTTCTTCAAGGAGACTACAATGCACTGCCTGATGCAATACTGTAGTAGACGGTTGCATAGTTATAATTTTCTCCCTGATATTATCAATCTTGTTAGTAAAGAAGTTCATAAAGTCATTACTGCTGTGCTGTTTGGAAACTTCTGTGGTTGAGGATTTATTTTTCGTTAGTTTAGCCACTGTTTCAAATAAATATCTAGGGTTTTGTTTATTTTCTTCTAGTAGGTTTGAAAAATAAGCAGATCTAGCAGCTTTTAAGGCCTCTCTGTAAGTAATCGAACTCTCTTTCCATGAAATGCGAAATACCTCTAGTTTTGTTTTCTTCCAGTTGCGCTCCATTTTTCTGGCTGCTCTCTTAAGGGCCTGAGTGTGCTCGTTGTACCACAGCGTTGGACTATTTTCTTTAATCTTCTTTAAGCGCAAAGGAGCAACTGTGTCTAAAGTGCTGGAAAAGAGAGAGTTAAAAGTTTCTGTCGCAATATCTAGTTCTTCTAAGCTATCTGGGATGCTGAGATGATGAAACTGATTAGGAAGATTATTAATAAAGCAATCTTTAGTGGCAGAAGTGATAGGTCTAACATATTTGTAACACGGAGTCGGCTTTGCAGCCTTGGCTAAATGAAGTTTACACAAGACTAGATATTTTCACCTGGCTCGACCCAATGTTTAGATCTGTTGTGGTATTTATGCAAATTAGCACATACGTAATTAGATTATGCACCGTTTGTCCATGTTAACAAATAATTTCAAAAAACTTGTAATACATTTTTTTGTTTGTCTTGATGTAAGTAATCAACTCAGTAATTTTCATGGTGATATCTAAAGGTTAAAATTTTTGCCCTATTCATGTAAGAAAAAGAATGAATAGGCGTATAAAAGGGCTATATTTGGGTCTTTTTCGAAACTTTCCCCTAATGGGATTCTTCTGGGCTTTTTTCCCCCCCCTTACTCAGGACATATTGAGGATACAAAATCATTTGAGTTTGCTTCTGTTGCAATTTGTTCAAGGTTGACACCCATTTTGGCTTAAAATTACTGGACTATTCATTCATTCTGTCACATACAGATTGAAAATGAATTATAGAATTATTTATGATAATAATAAGATTAGGCTGCAGACTAATAACAAACACATAAATGCATTACATTAAAAGTTTATGTAGGGTATGTTCATGAATTAAATTAAGACAAGGCACATTTTGTAAAACAGATGTACACTAAGTGATCACTGACGGATCCGTGACCATGTTTTCACCGGGGGGGCGAACGGACCGGGCAACCCGATGAAGGAGCTGGGACAGTGTGCATAGGAGGAACCGCACCAGCACGGATTCTTGGTTCTTGCTTCTGCATCCCATGTTGAACTCCATCATATCGCCGGGATTATAATCATCCGGCCTAAAGTGAACGCTACACACTACCGCATTTTTCGAAGCAGATGCAGAAGTGAAGTCCCGTCTCTTCACCTGCACAAAATGCACCAGGGCACGGAAGATAATAGCACCGTCCTTTTTCTTGTTCGATGTCCTGACAGGCTATAATTCTCAATAATTGACCATGACGATGATAAATTGAAATACAATAACTACTGAATTATTCTGCACAGAGCAAACGCAGAGTGGGCAAGCGACTCCCTCTCGTGACGTAAAATGACGTGATGATAAATTAAAAAAAGCGGTTTTCAACATGGTCAAAGAAACTGTCACGTTTTCTACTAAATTTGTGCCCTAATACTAGTGGCATAACTAATTAATGAACCCCCCAACACATACACATTAATCTCTATCCTAAAACTACTGTAGAATAAATGATTCTTACCCTGTACAAAAAAAAGACCTTCAAGGCATAAGCAAAAGACTATAGTTTCTTTATGACATGTTCTGTACTCTAAAGGCAAATTTCAAGCATTTTAACCCTCTGAGGTCGGCAAACGCGCGGGCGCGTTTTGCTGGATTTTCTCCACATTGTAGCACTATAAACTTAAATTACTCCGTCATTTATGGTCATACAGAAAAAAGAAATATAAAAAAAGAATCTGTGATATTTCTACTTTTGTATGTGTCCACTTACAATCAAATCAAAACATTGTGCTTTTGTAAAATAAAGAAAATAAACGGGGTGTGCGTTCTGCCTCTCCGTCGCGGTGAACTTTTTTTTCTTGAGCACGTCTATAAACTAAAACTCAGCGAATACTTGTCACACATTTATGAGCCATATACCTTTATAAACATTTAAGTGTGTACTTTTAAATGATCGGGTTCAAAACGAAAACAAATATTTTCTGTTTAAGTAATTTGTATAAAACCAACAAGATGTCCAGCTTCTCAAACGCTTGCTCATTACAGTTAATTTGGCCACGCCCACTCACACAAAAGATATTCACATGCAAATCTCCACATGGAACGCGAACGCGCTCGTTACCTCAACAACAAAAAACCAAAACACTTCACTTCACTTTTCGTCGAGTTTGAAAGACGCGCCTGAGCTTACATTGGATTTAGGCTACCTCAGAAGAAGAAGAACGCGATTTGAAGACAATAAAGATTTAAGGTAAGAAATTCTTACATGTTTGTTATTGTTGCATAAATGTCACATTGCAGTTGAACTGTTGCTAGATATATGGGGAATATGATAATATTTATACCCGTGTTTACTGTTAGGCCTACTGTGTTTGTGGATATCTGGTCAAACGTAGATATGTATATGGTAACCATAATGTTTTATATTTGAGCGCGATCGCGTTTGAATGTATCAGATTTTGCAGCGCGATCGCGTTTGAATGTATCATTTGAAAATTTGAAAAGCAAAACACACCAAACGGCTTCATGTTTTTACTATTATCTCATTTCATATCATCATAACGAATGGAAACATTTGAAGTAACATGATAATCAATATATTTTTCTCTAGCTTGGTTGTTACTGAAATATTTTGGAAGATTTATACTGCTATCTATTGTTATTATTATTTTACCCAGCACTGCGCATAGCCTATGCCTACAAGGCACAACAAACTTGGTGTTCATTATATTATATATTGTTGGAAACATTTGTGTGTGTGTGTGTGTATTTTGTGAATTTTAAAAAGCAATTTTAACCAGAAAAATCTAATATTTATTTCCAAAATCGTGCAGGCCTTTCTCTTGATATCAGTATGTTCACTTTTTTTTCAGGGCCCAGATGCCACTGAGTCCTGCCGACTTCAACATTCACATGAGTCTCTGGAACATGAACATGGTAAAGTGAAAATCAAACACCTTGGAAATGAAAGGTATGTACAATGTTTTTAGGAATGGCACAAAGGTCTCTGTCTTTCAATAAGTGCTTTTTTGCCATTTGTTGTGTCTATTTGGATTATGTTGTGTAAATAAATCCAAACAATCTAAAAGCCATTCTTTTTTAAATCTCCTCATTTACAGTATTGTGCAAGGTTGCTCAGAATGATAGGGCCTGATAGCTCCTAATAGGGCCGTTGGGGAGGTTCTTTGTCTTTCTCAGGTGAGAAAAGCCATACATATTAATGAGCTCTCGCATAAGGCTTATTCACACAAAACACGTCGTAAAAATTTTAAATCAATATATTGTCTTCTCTGAATGAGCAGTCAGGGTGATTTTCACATAGTTTTGCAGCAAATATTCTAGGCTACGTCATACAATTTTCAAAAGTCTTGTGAAGAAATAATCAGTAGGGGTTTCATGGCCTTATTTCAGTGAGAATTTTTTTTTTGTATTTTCACAAACCACGCATAAATGTCATTATCTCAAAACTACAAACTTTTACATACATGCTGTTGATATATTATTGTAGCAGAGTTTGTGCTGAATACAGTGTAATTAGACTTTAGCCATGAAAATGTCACAAGTAACAGAAATAACCAGAAATGTCAGAGCATGTCAGAACACCTCCAGGGCCCAGAAAACAGCTCAGACCTCAGAGGGTTAACTGTCCAGTAGAGCTCAAAACACGTCACTCTCAGTGTGTCTCTGCAGTCTTTTTAGTACACGCCTACAAACTTCAGACTTCTTCACTTCTTCTCTAACAGAAAGAGAAGAGAACTATATGAAAGAGCCTAAATCACAATGATAAAGTTTTTGAAGAGCCTTTTTTGTGAATACTCTACACCACAAATACTAGTGGTAAAATCCCATAAAATCGGAATATTGTATCGCCTGTATCAGATGTCAGCGATTGTATTTATTTTAAGGTAAGTTGCAACCTTAGAAAATTCAGAGTCATCAATTTACAGTGTAGTCTTTATCTAACCTAAATGATTTGTAAACAAATGACATTCACACAGTTAATTTCACAGAACTTCAGCATACAATAGTAATGTTTACTTATGTTGATTCTGGTATGTGATTCTGTTACAGTTATGTGATTCTGCGAGGAGAACACAAGACCACTGACAACATCCTCAGCTCTGTCACAACCAAAGTGAAAGGCATCGCTCTAACAAACACCAGCGAGCTCGGTGAACAGATCTGGGATGTGGCTGACTACATCATCCCATCTCAGGTAGTCTGTTGATATGGTGAGAGGTACAGGCTAGATGATTTTAACTGCACAAATGAACCCTTGACAGTGCCAACACATCACCTCAATGATCACAGAGAAGTTATTGGCTGAAGGATTTTTGCATGCATACACTGCTTTGTGTTTGCTCTATTAACTTACAAGAGTTATTCACAATGTTAGTAAAAGAAAAAAAAAGTATGCTATAATACAGTGGTTCTGATGAGCCTTTTGTGTTATCACTATTTTACCACATTGTGTGTAATTTTGTGTTGTCTTTGTTAAGAGGGATACAAACTTGTTCGGCTAAAAGTAGCCCAAACTGTATTGTTCTTAACTAGACTCACGAATGTGTTAACATATTACACAGGATGTGTGGTTTTTAACAGGATGTGTTGTTTTTAACAAATTAGTTTTAAGAGTGCGTTAGAATTACAAACAATGCATACAGTATTTTTTATTTACAGGCATAAAAACAGTGACTTCGATTGCCATATTAGGATGAAGAGAAGGCGAAACTACACAAACTTTATTGGTTCTTGTGTGTATTGTCAGGCAGTGTTGGGGGTAAATCATTACAAGTAACTTGAGTTACATAATCAGATTTTAGATTTTTTTTAAGTAACAAGTGAAGTAACTTAGCCTGGTAATAACAAACTCTGCTACTTCTCTTTGCTTCGTAGACAGAGTCTGGAAGGGCATAATTGAGCATATTCTTTCTTGCGGGGGGGGGGGGGGGGGGGGCGCTTGTCTGAAGTTTAAAATCATTGGTTACCCGTAATACCGGAGTGAACATCGCTGTGAACGACTTTTGCAGATTATGTGAAGTAAATCTACGCATCCACGGTACAATCAGGGCCTCTAAACTAATATTAGACAGTAGAGAGAAACAAGAAAATATTTGCAGCCAACTGTCAAAGTTAGGATTAGTTCTGTTAAACACAGCTCTTTGTTCATCTCGAGTCTGTCGGAAATGCTGCAACTTAATTGCAAGATTACAGCATGACATGGCAATATTTAAGGACTGGAAAAGAAAGGAGACACTGACCTGTCAAAAGGGTGCCAGTTCGAGCTCGACAGATAAAAGAGACCGAGATACACCCTCTAAAACTCCAAGGACCATAAAAAAGCCGAGGAAGGCCATGGACTTGCCATCACGGAGCAGTGTCACCGAGGTGGGTTAAACACTACAATGCTAGGTTTGAAATAGGTCCAGTACTTTTACCTGTTTGCAAATCTACTAAATTTAAAATCAGCATTTGATTTCCGTCACTTTTTTTCCTCTGAGAATGTTAAAGATACATGCAGACTAGACACGTTTAAATCTGCGAGGAAAAATACGGCAGGCCTTGTTTTTTTTCATTGCTTGTCTTTTGGAGAGACAGAGGGGGGGAGGTACCAGTAGAACATATACCAGTTGAAGAGAAGAGGGGAAGGGGAAGTACCAGTAATACAGGAAGGAACAAGCAACCTGCTGAGACCATAGTCAGTTAGGAGTCTCATCAACATTCATTTTCTACATAGGGTACTGCAAAGCACAGCGTTATCAGGCTAGTGTTTTATGTTTTTGCAAAGACATTTTCTTCTATTTTCTATTTCTAGTTTTCATCTTTTATCTATGACATACATTTTTACGTTTTTTCAATGATATTTTCACTTATGATCTGTGTTTATTGTTGTTTTTAGGTCATAATAAAATACGAAAGCAAGGACATACGCATCATTTGCCAATCTGATGTTTCTGACATTGTAGAAAACTTGGCCAAAAGAAATTTTGGCAGAGCTGGCAACCTTATACTGTATCTCGACACAGAGAGTTAATGGATGACTTAAAATCCAGTGTTTTGGATATACATAGTTCCTACATGACGTCACAACATACGGGCATTTGCCGACCCGGCGCCATTTCTGTGAGCATGTTGTGGGCAGAACATTAGAAGAAGAAGCTGAAACGAGTTAATTTCGTGATAAAAAGTGAAAATGGTCATCTCCTGCTGGGTCAATGGATGTTCAAATCGTGCCGGAGGTTCAGTTAAATTGGGATTTTACAGTATATCCGTCATTACACTTCATGAATGTGAGAAAACTAAGCTTTTGTCAGAACAACGACGGAGGTTATGGCTGGCGAGGATAAACAGGAAAGAAACTCCCTCAAAACACGCAAGAATTTGCTCAGAGCACTTTGTGTCAGGTGCACAATGTTGTGTTTTATTGCGAGTGTACACAAATATAAGTTAACACTTTGCAGTTTGAATGATGTCCTGTATGAACAAAATGACAAGGTATTAAAAACATACAAAAACAACATTGTTTCCACTGTTCGATCGCGCCCGCGCCTCTCTCTCACTCACTCACTCACTCACACACACACACACACACACACACACACACAGAGAGACACAGACAGACAGCGTTAGCGCATACGGATCCACACCGGCATTTATGACTGAAATTTTCGCATTGTACCTCTCTCTGTCTTTTGTTAATAGAGTCTCTTAATAATCTCTGTCACTTTGTCTCTTCATGATTTTCGTAACATTAAACAGAAAGAAATATTTGAAATTTGCTTGTAAAACTTTGTAAACACCATAGACAGTAGGTAAACACAGCAGCTTATGCCATCAAAGATGGCGTCTCCGGGGAGGTCACGTGACATTAATTGGCCTGTGGGAACTATGTATTGTGGAGGATGAATGTAAGAAGCTGTGTAACCCCCAACATCACTTCATGCTGTGGAGGGCAAGTGCTCATGACAACTCATTCACTGAGTTTTTGGAAGATCTGAAGAGACTGTCCCCATTTATATTCAGCATAATTGCAAAAATGGCCAAAGACTCACTTCCCCACATCTGCACTGCGGCCTCAGTAGCTCTAAGAGGAAGAGACCCCCGGTTGTCGGCACTGGCCTGTTACCAACACTGGCCAACACTGTCTTGCTGTATGGTGGGGCAAAAAAGGCTGTTTTCCAGCGACTGGCCAAACTGGGCATATCTACAATTCATCAGAGTGCAGTTGGCAAACAGAAAGATTTGGCACAGAACTGCAGAACTGTGTTCTCTTTAAAAAGAGACCTGGAATCTTACCTCAGCTCCCAAATTACAAACAGAAGTGACCAGGAGAGGACTTTAATGGGTAAGTTGTGTCTATGTTGTTTGTCTACTCATTTTGATTGGTTTGCTTATTTCCAATAATTATTATAATTGGAAATAGTTTTTTAACCTAACTTCATTTCACTATTTCTCATAATACCAAACAGTAAGCACTTACCTAGCAAGGGGTACATCACAGAGCAGCACTGGTGAGCCCACCAAACAGCCTAATGAAGTGGTTGATGTCCTTGATGTGTTCACATTCAGCGCACTTTCAGATGAGGACATGGCTGATTTGGGTGTTGTACCCCTCTCTGTTCCAGCACTTCCATTGGCATCTGTACCACACACATATTCAATTGTATTTGATAACCTTGACTTTTTTATACGCACACATCACCAGTCAACCAAACTGACAAACAAGTCTATACACTGGATCCATCACATGTGTGTTATCGACCGAATACCATCTCGCCAACACTAAACCAGCCAATAGCTTGTCACACTATGATCTCGGGAAGTCACTTCCAGGTCCACATACACAAGCCTGCATGCGGCGAGAATTTGTTGTTTTGGGAAGCCGTATCCTGACCAGTTATTTGGAAGTACTGAAGCCTTTCGCAAGTGCTGTTGTCCATCACATCCCCCATCTGTACTCGGACGAAATGGCCCAGCCCTCAACCCATGTAAGTACAGGAAGATTTGATCAAAATCAAAAATGTTTTACATGAAAGTAGTTGTGATGTGTCTTATTTTTTAACACACATTTGTTACATTTTAATTTTCCAATACAGTTTCCGCTAGGACTTCTCTTTAAAAATGAAAACCAAACTGGTGACTTGGCACATTCAAAAGGAGTAAGTATTGAGAGAGAGGAGTAATTGCTTTGTGATGTATTGTGACTATTTCCTTTATGTGGAGTAGAGTTTCTGAAAGTTCTTCTGAACTTTTAATCTTGGAATACTGTACCTCACATAACAGGAACAGGCCCAATATGCTGAAATTGATAGTTTGTACATTTTCTAAAGGTATGTAGCAAGATCTCCTGATGGGTTGGAGAAGATTTTGGTCGGGGGTGATAGGCTAACGGAAGGTAACAGCCGAAATATCCAATGGGCCTTTGCCGATGGGGAGACAGAGGAAGAACGCCTGGAAGGATTAGTTTTTAAGTTCAAAGACTGGCACGCTATCAGGAATCTTTTTGAGGTAGTTTTTTTTTTTTTTTTTTTTTTTACTTTTCAAAATAACTTATGATCTATACTTATTATGTGTGATCTACATTTAGAATTAAATCTAATGAAGTTATGTCTTTAATGTACTTTATTGGTGTGGATTAAAATGTATGTCCGGTTTAAAGCTACAACTTAGTGATTTGGTGTCACCTATACTGATATAGCAATTGACCCTAAACACTCGCAAAACTGTATTGCACAGCTTGGTTGTCCTTCTTGATAAACTTTCAAAAGGGTTTTTACGATTACAGATTCACCATCAAATCTTCTTTAATGAGAATTCAGCCAAAGACCATGGAACACTACTTGCTAATATGAGTCTGTTGAGGTAATCATTGAAGTACACAAATTGTCTCGCCATCTGTCAAACAAATTTCATATGTTCATACAAGACCTTATATGTATGTGTCCTATGTGTAAATTATTTCAATTCTTTTCTCCCTACATATTTATCATGGAGATGACCAACAGAGGATCTTTGCCTACCATGAAGTTGGCTTGGATGTATGAACTGTTTGCATGTTTTCATGAAATCAGTGCCAACATGAATAGCCTGATTCACATCGGGGGCTGTAAGGGCAGTGGCAACATGAATAGCCTGATTCACATCGGGGGCTGTAAGGGCAGTGCCAACATGAATAGCCTGATTCACATCGGGGGCTGTAAGGGCAGTGCCAACATGAATAGCCTGATTCACATCGGGGGCTGTAAGGGCAGTGCCAACATGAATTGGCTGCTCTATGACTGGTACTACTAACAACACAACTGCCGCCATGAATTTATCAAAATATTATATAATAAATATTAGCAAATATTTTTTATATGCTAATCTGTACTTTGATTTACAGATGCAGCAATGCAAAACAAGGTCCACATTCAGCGTACAAAGCATACAAACAGTTTGTGGTATTGGAGACGACAGCACTTTAACTGAAAGCAGCAATGGAGCATTTCCACTTGGAGGCACTTACAGGTTTGAACCAAACACCTCCCTTGTTTACACATTCATAATTGGAACAGTCAAAAAGGTAAAAAAATTTAGTTTTTTTTCCTATCATGTCACAGACACTCCTGATGGCTTCATACCAGACCACATTCTTCAAGGCTCTGCAGACCTGAGGAGGACTTGGCTGCATGACGCTATGGCCGAGGTCATTGACAAGTTTGTCATGTCTGACGACATTACGGAACTGTCAACTAATATCAGCAATTTAGCAAAGGCCCAACCTGCTGAGAAGGAGAGGTTCCCTTGCCGTGAGCCTGGCTGTGCAAGAATGTTTATCTATAGAAAAGCAAGAGACAACCATGAAGCCAATGTCCACAGTCTTGCTTCGTCTGCTTCATCAGCTACTGAGCCTACTTCCCTCAGTGTTAGTGCAGACTACAAGAAAGAGTATACTGAAGCACGGCTCAGCTTTGGATTTTTGCTTTTGAACTTCTTGGACGCAGTGAAAGTGGGAGATGGAGAGCGCCTGATGAGGTTGTACAAGGTTGCACTCTTAATCTTTAACCCTCTGGGGTCTGAGGTGTTTTTGGGGTCCTTGAGATGTTCTGACATGCCCTGACATTTGTGCTTTCAGTTGCATATAAACATATTAATGGCAAAGGTGTCATTACACTCTATTTAGCACAAACAGGGCTACCATAATATGTGAGAAACATGTATGTACATGTTTGTATTTTTGAGAGAATAATGTTTATGCATGGTTATTGAAAAAACTAAAAACTAAAGTTTCTGAAATAAGGCCACAAAACACATACTAAATATGTGTCCACAAGACTTTTGACTAATGGATGTCGTCGCCTAGAGTTTTTTCTTCAAAATGATCTGAAAATCATCCTGCCTAATCATTCACATAAAACAATACATTGATTTAAATTTTGCAAGACACTTTCTGTTTGGAAAGGCAATATGCAAGTGGGCGTCAACAATCCAACACCATCATGCATATTGAGTAGTTCACACCTGAGGAGACAATGGGGCCTGCATACTTAATGAGCCATTCATTCAGGTGTGTCACTGAGCCACAAGAAAGAATGCAAGAGCAATATATATATATATAAATTCTACCAAATTGGTTCACATCTCAATTTTTTTTTATTTTTCCACAAATTGTGCTTGCAAATTGTATAATAATATCCAAGGAAAACATGTCTAGTAATTGTGCAGTTAATTCTCATACTGTATTTTCAGTTTTGGAATATGTATCCTCTCCCCAAATTTGTCACTAATAAAACACAATAACAATTATTTAAAGAAAAGGCTTATATTGACCTTTTAATAGTTTGTTTACATCTACCTTGTAAATATATATTTTTATTAAAAAGGTTACAATTACAACAACAATTCAAGTGTAATCTTTCTTTGTAAAAACTAAAGTAGCCTATACATTTTATCGTACATATTTCAAAGTTAAGGATTCATTACTTTGAATATAGCCTACACTGACAAAACATACTATATTTAACATATGAGCAAAAATTGGCAAACAAAAGCTTATTTGAGGTGGCAGATATTTTACAGTAAAAATGTATAATTTATCCAAAACTAGTCAACGAAATGTTGTCTTTCATATGTCTGTAACATAGGTCTTTCGTTTTTATTATAGGGAAATGTTAATTTGCAGTTTAATACGTTGCTTATACAAATACATTTTATTTCAACATATTTCAGTCGATTTTTACTCATCTCAGTATAGCAAAATAGTTTGCTAAAAGCGGATCATTCATTCACACACAGAAACGCAATTCAAATTTAAACCGTCTTTTTGCGAGCTGTGGTAAACAGTGCGCATCTCTACCGTTCATTCATTCACACACAGAAACGCGATTCACTTGAGAATGAAAAAAACTTACTACAGTATTCCTCAGCTCAGGACCCGTTGCTCCTCGAAATACCAGCACTTCTGAGGTACATTTTCCATTATTATTATTACGATAGTATTATTCCTCACAGCGCTGCGAGATGGTGTAAACAAGTACAATGATCTGAATAAACTTGATGTGTTTTCTCGAGCTGATATGGGGGCGTTCACAGTTTGCATGGATTGCCTCAGTCATTTGCGTTTGAATATTGCGCGCTCTCCGTGGGCGGGGTCACATTAAAACTTAATGAGCTGAGATGAGAACGACTGACATCTCTCTCTTTTCATACAGATTACATAAACAGAGAATATTTGATTTTTTTATATAAATTACTTCATTCAAAAGAAGAGAATTCAAGCTTCATGCCTGTGTGTCTGTATGCCTGTTTGACTGAGTATTCGCTGAGTTATTGTTCATTTTCGGACACGTTTCAGAATTGACTTCACTGACAGAGAGAAGGCAGAGCTCACATCATGTTTATTTTTCTTTATTTGGCAAAAAGCACAACACTTTGTTTTTAATGTGAGTATACACAAAAATAATACACACTTAACAGGAGAGATTGATGTATGAAACTTGTTTGAAAGATCAAAGTCAACAGAGTATTTTGAGTCTCGTTTGAACTGATAGGAAAAAAAGCGAGCAAATCACGCCGGCGCGATAGTCGACCCCAGGGGGTTAAGACTTGTGGCCATAGTCAGTATGCTTACAGCACCTTGCTGTTAACGGTCCAAATCAATGCAACCCTGTCCCCTTGGCTGGCTCATAGTCTGACATGGAACCGTTTCTGGAATGGGAGGGGTGGGAAGGGGAGGAATATCCCATTAGACCTTCACCTTGAACATCTTAACAATTTCCTTAAGACATTTTTGAAGAACAAAGGCCCAAACCTGACAGAAGAAGCCGCTGACAGGGTAAGCAGATCTGTTGGTGTCTTGAAGACAGTAATGGACACGACTGACAAAGAGCTGCAGGTGTATCGCCCTAGTGGCATCCATAATCCAGTTGACATGGAAAGGGATATCCTAACCTTGCTTGATGTGTTCAAGAGGGCAGAACTGTTCCAGCACCAACCAGGAAGACACTTTTCAGCGTTCCCTGATTTTGAACATAACATTATATACAAGCTAATTTCAAGGACTTGTGGCAGTGGATGCGGTCCAAGCTTAAGGAGTTTAGGGCATTACCACTTTAAATGGTTAAGCTATTCAGTGTGTTTGTCAATGTAACCAACACGCAGACACTAGAGTGTTTCATTGACACCTCTTGACTATTGGCAGAAATTATGTTGTAAATATACTGTGTGTGTGTGTGTAGAACAACTAATTACCATGGCATTTCCCAAATAGAAATAAATAAAGTGTTTTTTGTGATTCTATACTTCATTTTATATGCAGTTAAAAGATCCTCACAACAACAACAAAAATAATTTTGTGCAGAACTATGTGCACCTTTATTTGTTATCATACTGTTTGGAGAAGAGACATTGTCATACATATTTCACTGTGATCTGTGTATTAGTGACAGTGCGACCATGTTCATCCATTATCATATTATATACAAATGGGCAGGGGTAAGTTAAGTCCAAACTTAATAACTATGTCATAGTGACAGTGCAACCACTTTACTTCATGATAGTTTTATACACAAACGTATTCAGTAAAAAAAAAGTCCAAAAAAATTAGGCAATGTTTACATGCATTACTGGTCAGACTCCGAGGTACTGACATGGCTTCTTTGTGCATCATCAACAAAGTCATCATCATCAAAATAGTTGCTGAAGTAAAGGTCTGGGCCACTGAAACTCTTATCCAAGTCAGAATGCACATCCACATCAACATCTCCAAAAACATTAGCTATGATGTATAAAATGTCCTTTGCATGGTCCAATTGGAAAACAGGTAGATTATTAATGACGTATGAGAGATCCAAAATATGTACACAATTGGCCTGTGCTGAATCCAGTACAAGCAGCATGAGATGTGTAGAGATATGTGGAAGAATTGATTAAACTACTTCTGTAATCATTGAGCAAATCTGCAATGAAAGATCGGTCCTTCTCATCCACCTGCCTGGATATCACGCAAACTGGTTGGTCTGTAATTTGTTCGTAATTTGGAGTTGGTTCAGTACATGTGCCTGAGGTACAAGAACAGACAGTGTGACAGAATGTACAACACTGATGGCCTGGCTCAACGTGGCTGGGTTCTGTCTCAAAATGGGCATAAAGAAATTTCCTTATACAGGTCTTCTTGAAAACAGAGAGCAGTTCCTTCACATCTTTGTCCACCTTAAAATACTGTCCAGTATTGTATAGGATGGCATGTGCTGGCTGACCATGCCTTCCGGCCCTGCCCACCTGTTGAACAATAGCTTCAAGGTCCCCAGGAGCCCCAAACGTCACAATATGGGACACATTGGGAAAATTTAGACCCATTCCCAAAGCTGTAGTAGCCACAACTACGCGACAATTACCTTCCCCTCTCAACGAAGAGAGCACTCGGTCCTTGTTCTGTGGAAGTGTCTTGCTGTGGAAAATTCCAATTAGGAGGTTGTCGATTTTCTGCTCAGGATCTCCATCAACCCAGGCCTGACTTTGCAGTTCAGCCTTTAGGTATCCGAAAACCTTTCCTACTGTCTTCATGGTTGGGCAGTAAATAAGAATTGGTTGCATGGATGTGCCCTTGTCTTTAACTTCCACAACAATCCAGTCTAGGCAGCTCATGTTGTTCCTCGGAACCTGGCGCACTCCAAGACGGATGTTTGTCTTGTTGGGGCTTGCTGTGATGTTGACTGGCTTATCCATATGGAGAATTCTGGTCACCCGGTGTCTGGACCGCATATCTGCTGAAGCAGTCAGCGCCAAAAAAGGGGTCCCTACAAATAATAAACAAAAAAACATACAACTTAAATGCTTTGTCAAGGACATCGCTCACATACTGAAACAGCATTGTAACACTGTGTGTCATGGGACTATGACTAGGGTAAATGCATAGAAGAAACTTAAAATGCACAGGCTTCAGGGAATCACTACTATGTGATGTGGTGTGACAAAGTAATTAAATGAGGTCACGGTCCCGCTAGAGGGTATTTTTGGGTTGTTTTAAAAATAAATCTAAAGCTTTGCGAGTTTTTGTCCTAGAAACATAAAAGTAACACCACTGGTAACCTTGAATCTTCTAGTTTTTTATAAAGTGAATAACAACAAAAATTATCCAATAAATATTAATTTGAAATGTGGAGAAAACAAAGTTTTAAGTTTTTACAATTACTATTGAAACTACACAACATTTCTGACTGCTGCTCTTACTTTAATGTAGCCAATACTTGTGTTTACAAGGTTCAGGCTTTAAAAGAATTGGACAGATTGAGGCAGCTTAACTGACCCCGGACGTCAGTGTGTTAAAATAGGCAACATCTCATTTGTTTACAAATTATTTCATGAGAAACATGCTGTATCTGCACATACAACATATTTACACGTCTAGGCATACATGTAATTGATAGTAGATCTGACACCATTTGTTTTGTAGTGTTACTATGTAACATGCTGTTGCCTATTTTATTTAGCATTTCATGGAAGGAGAGCTCTATTGCTTACAGAGAGGCTTTAAAAGCTGCTAGATCTGCTTATTTTTCAACCCTATTAGAAGAAAATAAACATAATCCTAGGTATTTATTTGAAACGGTGGCTAAACTAACGAAAAATAAAGCTTCAAGCCCAGAAGTTTCCAAGCAACACAGCAGTAATGACTTTATGAACTTCTTCAATTATAAGATTGATAATATCAGGGACAAAATTATAACTATGCAACCGTCTACTACAGTATCGCATCAGGCAGTGCATTGTAGTCTCCCTGAGGAAAAATTTGATTCATTCGTTGCTATAGGAGAGGAAGAATTTACTAAACTCATTAAATCATCTAAATCTACAACATGTATGTTAGACCCTATACCGACTAAGCTACTGAAAGAAATACTTCCAGAGGTCATAGATCCTCTTCTTAATATCATTAATTCGTCTTTGTCTCTAGGATACGTACCAAAAAACTTTAAGCTGGCTATGATTAAACCGCTTGTTAAAAAAACGCAACTTGATCCTACAGAATTAGTCAATTACAGGCCGATCTCGAATCTACCTTTTCTGTCAAAGATATTAGAAAAGGCAGTATCCTCACAACTGTGTTCCTTTCTTGAAAGAAATGATATCTGCGAGGATTTCCAGTCAGGATTTAGACCGTACCATAGTACCGAGACAGCTCTCGTTAGAGTCACAAATGATTTGCTCTTATCATCCTATCGTGGTTGTATCTCTCTATTAGTGTTACTCGATCTTAGTGCTGCATTTGACACCATTGACCACAACGTTCTTTTAAATAGATTAGAACATTATGTTGGCATTACGGGAATTGCACTAGCATGGTTTAAATCATACTTATCTGACCGTTATCAGTTTGTAGCAGTAAATGATGAGATGTCTCATCGATCACAAGTTCAGTATGGCGTACCACAAGGCTCAGTACTAGGACCGTTGCTGTTCACTCTGTACATGCTACCCTTAGGAGATATCATTAGGAAACATGGCATTAGCTTTCACTGTTATGCCGATGATACTCAGCTCTATATTTCTTCAAAACCTAACGAAACTTATCAATTCACAAAATTAACGGAATGCATAGCGGATATAAAAAATTGGATGACTTGTAATTTCCTACTTCTAAATTCTGAAAAAACAGAGTTTCTAATTATTGGACAAAAAACTTCCTCACGTAATAATCTAGAATACTGTCTAACACTCGATGGCTGCTCTGTTAAGTCTTCGTCGTCGGTTAGGAACCTGGGTGTGCTCTTTGATACCAATCTTTCATTTGAAAGTCACGTGTCTAGTATCTGTAAAACTGCATTTTTCCATCTTAAAAATATATCTAAATTACGCCATATGCTCTCATTGACAAATGCGGAACAATTAGTTCATGCGTTCATGACCTCAAGGCTAGATTATTGTAATGCTCTACTGGGTGGTTGCCCTGCACGCTTAATAAATAAACTACAGCTGGTTCAAAACGCAGCAGCTCGAGTTCTTACCAGAACCAGGAAGTATGACCATATTAGCCCGGTTCTGTCAAAACTGCATTGGCTCCCTATTAAACATCGCATCAATTTTAAAATATTGCTGATCACTTACAAAGCACTAAATGGTTTAGCTCCGCAGTACTTGAGCGAGCTCTTAACGCATTATAGTCCGTCACGTCTATTGCGATCTCAAAATTCCGGCCAGTTGATAATACCTAGAATATCAAAATCGACTGCTGGCGGTAGATCCTTTTCCTATTTAGCACCAAAACTCTGGAACAGTCTTCCTACCATTGTCCGGGAAGCAGACACACTCTGTCAGTTCAAAGCCAGATTAAAGACACATCTCTTTGACCTAGCTTTCACATAATGACTTCACATATAGACTTCTATAATTCAGTGTTATGCTGCATAGATTAGGTCAGCCGGAACCGGGAACACTTCCCAAAAATCCTGATGTACTCGTTACATCATGAGAAGAATGGCATCTACGCTAATTTTAGTGTCTGTGTTTATCCCGAGGTTTTCCTGCAGCCTGCCGGATCCAGGCCGTATCCAGATCTGACGAAGGACCTTCGCCTGGACCGATGACAACGCAGTGCTGAAGTGCCAACTAGTCTCTCCCTATGGAGGATCCCACTACCACTCTACAGATAAGGCGTTGTCGGGAAAATCCGTTTCGCGTTCCTACCCCAAAGCAACAAAATAAAATAAAATTCTTTATCAAAATTTATAGGGAAAGACAAGTACTTTGTTTAGGCTTGGCTTGTAGGGAATTCCAAACCTGCATATATTCAAACGCACATAACTATAGAACCCATTCTAAATGCTCATGTGAACGCCATCAGTGTTTCTCACAGGTTCGCGTTTAAAGTCTGTGTAGAGGGAATGGTGTCGTCTTAGCGGCCCCTAATTTAATAACAAATGATCATTGCGACGGAAGCAAATCAATCAAAACTAACTTTATATGGAAAAAACTTAACTCTGCTGTAAAGCCGAAACAATCTCTGTTACCTTAAATTATACGCTTATCTCTGTAAAGCTGCTTTGAAACAATCTACATTGTTAAAAGCGCTATATAAATGAAGATGACTTGACTTGACTTAACATGCATGCATGACCAATCTGGGAAGCTTGTGTGTCACTCACACACACACACTCTCTCTCACACACACACACACACACACACAGAGATGTAAGCAGGCATAAATTAAACCTTCTTTAACGATAGATCTTAGTTCACTCAACTTGGAAAAAGATTCTCGGAAAGGGGAGTCGCCTTAGGACGCTTCACCCCTGGGCAAAAGGTAACGAGAATCAACATTGTGAAACATGCAACAAAAGACAACAAATGACAGTGTTGAACTGAGCTGATGTCGAAATAAATTAACTTGTTGAAGTTAATTACCAAACCTGTGTATGCAAACTCACCACTTGTATGCGACGTGTGCCTCATCAACGACAATGGCGACGAGGTTGTCTTGGTATAGGGTTGATGCTAACATAGCTCACCATTTTGAATTGAGAATCCAGGATTCGGGGCTACCAAAAATAAGGCTGAAATTCCCCTCCATGATTTCTCGATCATTGTGCACGCCAAGCTGTGCAGCACACAGACCGAGTTTTGCTGCCTCCTTAACCTGATCCTCCATGAGTGCAGCCAAGGGGGACACAATCACAACTATCGCCTTGCCGGCCTTTGGCCTCCCCAGTTTCTCGCTGACAATCGGTAATAGTTGATAAATTAAACTTTTCCCAAAACCTGTCGGGAGTAGGGCCACAACATCACCTCCATTCAAAATGTTTAACAAACACTCTTCTTGTTCGGGTTTTAGTTTGCAAATGCCGGGAATATTCTCTACAACAGAGCGAATCCCAGACAGCATGGTAACATTGATTCAATGTTTAGTTTTGATCCAAACCATCATTTTGATTGACATCAAAATTTCAATGTTTAAAGTGTGTTGGATCAGCATTGAAATTTTGATGAAAGGGAACAGCACACATGGGTGAAGACAGTGACATTGAACTAACAGTGAGTCTTAGTTTATGAGCACAAGATCTTGCAGGCATGTATCTGTGCAAAACACTACTGGGTGTTTCCCAATCAGTGGGGCGTTTCAGTTCATGATGGGCACTTTCAATGGTGTTACCTCATTTGCTCTAATACACTGGGGGTTTGGTTTAGGGGTGGGCCCTCATGATTTTAGCAAGTCTTTTGAAAAATGGTTGAAAAACACCAATTGCAGTTTGAAAATTGGCACTAATTGGTATACGCCCATTTTGGTTTTGCATGTGGGCTTCTCAGTAGTTAATTGATGCTTCCTTATTAGAGAGAAAACACAAGGTGCGTCCTATACGGAAGTCTTGTGTGTTTGACATGCATGAACTCTCTGAGTTTCAAACAATGGTGCATATAATGTATTTCTGTTTTTAGCATGCTTTTTACTTGCATTTTATTTATTGTTACTAAATCTACTAACATACATTAATTTTCAAAGTAAGTAAAGTGTTGAAATAAATCGCACAGATAGCATGGGAACATTGATACAATGTTGAGTTTTGATCCAAACCATAATTTTGGTTGAGATTGACATTTCAGTGTTTAAAGTCTGTTGGATCAGCATTGAAATTTTGATGAAAGCCAACAGCACACATGGGTGGAGACAGTGACATTGAACTAACAGTGATTTGTAGTTGATGAGCACAAGATGTATCTCTGCAGAACACTAGTGGGTGTTTCTCTATCAGTGGGGTGTTTTCAAACCACAATGGGCATTTTCAACTGCTTTGCCTGATTTGCTCTAATCCACTGGGGGCTTGGTTTAGGGGTGGGGTGGTTTAGCAAGTCTGTTGAAAAATGGCTGAAAAACATTTATTGTACTTTGAAATTGGCCACTGATTGGTAAACGCCCATTTTGGTTTTGCATGCGCACTTCTCAGTAGTGTAATGCTTCCTCATTAGAGAGAAAACATAGGTGCATCCTATACAGAAGTCTTGTTTGTTGAAGCACCTGACATACTTACATGACTTCTCTAGGACAGTTTTAAACAATGGTGCATCTACACACTTAAAAAATGCACATTGCTTTAGTAAAGTTTATTACGAATTTCCTGAATAAAGTTCTAACGTCATTTAACACATTTCTTGAAGTGCAGGAGACATGAACATGAGCAAGAAAGTCACACTGCAAACATAGCTCATATCTTGCATCCGTCAGTGCTTGCATGCAGAGCACATACTCCTTTAGTAGGAGTGAAGGCAGATGATGATGGACAATTAAAAAAAAAAGAAGCACTGTTAATGCTGACATTGATTACACACTGAGTAGTTGTCGACAGCATGACCACCTGACCTGGGACTTGATGATATGCTGTGCCTTATCACTGCTTAATCAGGTAATCATTCATATTCCTGAATCTGTATTAAATTTGAGAAATGTAACTGATTTCCATTCAGTTTAGCTTGTTTCCATTGAAACACAATAACAAAAAACATCTTGTGTTTATTAAGAAAGTGACTGACATGGCTATTTTGTGATTTAAAGAGATTAAGGTCTACATAAGGTGAATCTGCAGCTTCAAAGGGATAGTTCTGCCCAAAATGAAAATTCTGTCATTTATTCACCCTCAAGTTCTTCCAAACCTGTATGAGTTTCTTTCTTCTGCTGCACACAAAAGAAGAGAGTGAAGAATGTTGGCATCCAGACAGTTAATGGTAGCCATTGACTTCCATGGTATTTATTTTCTACTATGGAAATCAATGGCCACCGTCAACTTTCTGGTTACCAACATTCTTTAAAATATATTATTTTGTGTTCAACAGAAGAAAGAAACTCATACAGGTTTGGAACAACTTGAGGGTGAGTAAATGATGACAGAATTTTCATTTCGGGCTGAACCATCCCTTTAAAGAAATTTTCATTGAAAAAACCTAAGCTCTTTTATTCTACGAGATAAACTTGTTACTTGAATGCTATGTAGTTTCACAGAAAATGAACTGAGATATAGTTAATGGCTATAGCTCATAGGTGTTTGTTCCTCTTCATGAAGAGTTTAGCTCCAACTCCAATTAGGAAGTTTTCATTGATCCTAATGACCTTGATTAGCTGCTTCAGGTGTGTTTAATTAGGGCTGGAGATAAAATCGGACACCCCGCCATAGTGCCGCCTTTTGATATTGAAGCATTAATAGACTTTGGAAAAATAAATGAAATATAGGCTATTTAACAATACTTTAATCGTAGTTAGAATATTTTGTGTTCAGCAACTTTTTTTAAAAGTGAATCATATTGTGTTTAGTATATTAACATTCTTGAATGTGGGAACTGAACTGACTTGTTCTTAAGTAACATCATGCTTTCTTTTTCAGATTTCAGAGAACCCAAAGGAAAAGAGGCAGTAGTCTGATGTAAGACAGATTTTTAAAAACCTAAACCGTTGGACCACCTGTAGTTATGACGTCAGACTTCTGAAGCCAATTTTATTTTTAAAGGTTGAAATAATTTTATCCTATTTCTCCCCCTTTCTTTTTTAAAGAATGATCTTTTAATATATTTTTGTCATTGATTGATTGAATAAAATATATTGACTTAACTGCTGGAAAGGTGTCATTTATACTGTATTTTAAAAGGTTTTTGCCAAATTTTTAAATGGTCAGGAATTTGTTGACGCATCATTGAAGTGTAGGTGAAATATTAATGTTGTTTCAACATTAGCTTGGTACATTAGATGGCAACATTGTTTGACATTCCTTTTCAGTTGTATTTTCAGTGTTTCAACAAAATGTATTTAGAATCAACATCACATTGTAACATTGATCAAACCATTTTACCAAAGATTATTTCTGTTAATTTCAGTGTTAATTCAACAGCAGTGATGTAGATTCAACCTCATAGTGTAACGTTGATTAAACAATATTACCATCGATTTATTTTAGTTAATTTCAGTGTTGATTCAACAGCAGTGATGTAGATTCAACATCATAGTGTAACGTTGATTCAATATTACCCTTGATTATTTTTGTTAATTTCAGTTTTGATTCAGCATCGGTGATGTAGAATCAATCATAGTTTAATGTTGATTCAGTAGCATTACTATTGATTTTTTTGTTCAACAGTTTCAACATTAACTGAGGGTGCAAAAGTAACGTTGATAAAATATCACTTTGTAATGTTGAATCAATACTACTGTTGATTTTTGGTTGAAATCTCAACATTGCTTCACCATTAAGGGTGCAAGAGTGATGCAAAAACAACACCACTTTGTAATGTTGAAGCAATATTAACACCATTGATTTGTGGTTGAAATCTGAACATTATTTCAATATTAACCGAGGGTGCAAAAGTTATGTTGAAACAACATCACCTTGTGATGTTGAAGCAATATTAACACTATTGATTTGTGATTGAAATCTGAACATTATTTCAATATTAACCGAGGGTGCAAAAGTGACGTTGAAACAACATCACCTTGTGATGTTGAAGCAATATTAACACTATTGATTTGTGATTGAAATCTGAACATTATTTCAATATTAACCGAGGGTGCAAGAGTGACGCTAAAGCAACATCACTTTCTAATGTCATTTCAATGTAATCAGCGTTGACGCATCAACACTGACTCAACATTGTTTCAATGGTTACATGCTATCTGGGATTGCATCCCGTGTCTCCATATCCACGGTCGTTTCCGATTTCCCTAACCTAAACTACAATCTTAAACTCGGCGCTTAGAGTCTACGTCACGGCTCTCAGCCCGCCCTCTGTTCGTTGATTGGCCGGCTGTTTTGAGGCCGGAGGAAAACTGGGAGATATGGTGCATTCAAGTCATCTCGTATAGATCGTAATTATGAGTTGAACGCACTTGAACACCACCACAATGTCGTAAATACCAGTGGGGAGCTCGGGATTTTCTTTAAGCCCCGATCTGTACGAGTTGGGGGCATGTCAGTGAGAAACATGGCGGAATCAATGGATGCAACGTTTGTAGTTGACGGTAAATTTTAATTGAGAGAAAAGTGATATATATATAAAATATATATCACAAATACTTACAGGTATTTAGCAGTGACATTGTAAGGCTTTTTCATTTATAACAAAGTAAGCTTTCTGCACAAAATATGATATTGTAATATAACAATTATATAATAATTATATAATGATACAGTTTACATTGGCTTCATAATTTAATTTAAAACATAAAAAGAAAAACACACCTGATGCGCATTCTTTGTTCTTCATTTTCTATAAGCAGAGTTAACAAACCTTGCTGTATTTTCGTGTAATTCATTAAAAGAAGGTACACCGCCATCTTGCTCTGACGAAACTGACTTGAACGCACCTCACGTCGTAAACACGACTTCCCACCTCGTACGTACGAACTTCCCAGGAGGACTTGAACGCACCAATAGGCCAATATCTCAGACTGAGTACAGAAGCGAACTGAAATTGAGCGGAAGTACGAAGTCTGACGTAGTCAGGCTAGAAGTAACGTATTATTTACAACAACATATCTGAGTTACTTTTTAAAATAAGTAACGCAAGTTTACTTTGTTTTCCCATTTATTGACTGACAGCTCTCCTGTCCCCATGTTGAGACAAATCAAAGTGCAGAGACGTTGTGTGTGTGTGTGTGTGTGTGTAAACATGATGGTTATTGTAATTCTAGACTAAATGTGAGCGTGCATTTACTCATCTCACTTGCACAAAAAAAACCCCCCAAAAAATTCTCAAAATCAGTGAAATGCAGAATATAATACTATGTAAACCAAATATGTTAAATAAAACATAATTTTTATGCATTTAATCTTCTGACCTTCGATGATTCAGTTAAACCATAAGCAAAAATGACTATAGACTTTTTTGTTTTTATTGGTAAAGTGTTAAACTTTTTTCTCCTGCATCCTATTCTTCCGTTCTCCAGAATAACAGCAGCCGAAAGGTTTGTTTGAGTGGCGCCCTCTTCTGTACACACGTTAATCTGCATTTCCTTCAACCTGATGCTTATTATTTCACTTTTGTGGCCCTATTTTAACAATCTAAGCGCATGGTCTAAAGCTCAGGGCGCAATTGCACACAGCAAAAATATGTTGGAAGATTTGTTACCATGGGTGTTAAAATTATCACTTTCCGGGTGAACATACAGGTCCATCTTTGCTAGTGTTAAAACAACACTGTCAAAAGTGTTTATTTTTCAAACACCGCATTAGTGTATAATTTTATCACTCAAGGTGTTGAGAAATTATCACTCTTAAGTATACACATTTAACACTTTATGGTGATAAATCACACAACCCCAGTGTATTTGTTTTATGTTGATTTAATGTAAATAATATAAATACTTATTTTAAAATGTTAATGCAGATGAAATTTAAAAAATAAACCTGTAGATATTTTTCCAAAAACCAAGTGACTATGACTTTATTTGAATTTTTTTTTATATATATTTTAATACATCAATCATAGAATTGAATAAAACAACTCTGTTAGTCTCCAATTCAATAGCAACTTAACAATGGTATGAAAATACACATTCATTATGAGAAATATTACTTAAATATAAATCTCTACTGAGTTTCAATTCAAACAAATTCATTTTTTTTTTTTTTTTTGTAAAAATGTAGAAAATTGAGTCAGCACCATAGGAAATCTGTACATGTTGATATACTTTGTCAAATAATCTGCACGGACATTTTCAATAGAAATTGACTCAAAGTTTTTTAACAAGTAAACATACACTGCAATAACATCTTTAAATTGAAAATACAACAACAATTTAACATGTCATCAATCATTTAACTCATCAATGTTAACCATGTCTGGTTTAAACATACATTCATTCTGATAAAATATACTATTCCTTTATAGGCTAAATAATCACAAATCTCTACTGAGTGTTTCAAACACGTTCATTTTTTGCAACTATGTAGAAAAATGAGTCAGCACCATAGGAAATCTGTGCATCAAACAGATTTCCTGTTTGAAATTTTCTGTGCAAGAAATATTCCTTAAGTTGTCTTTGATCACTATCCATACATGTTGAGATGCTTTGTCAAATAATCTGTAGGCATGGACCTGTTCAATAAACGTAGACTCAGTCTTTTAACAACAAGAAAACTTGTTCTCTGAACATTAATATATTTAGTATTTTGCTGAAAACAGGCATTTTGTCAACAATATCAGAATTTCGAGTGCGTGATGATTGGCTGGATGTGCTAGGATGGATTTTGTAGACTGTTGTCTGGATAAAGGTGAACATGTTGCTGAGAGATGGGTCATATTGTGCACCAAAGACAAAATGAGCTTTAAAAAGCTCATCAAAAGCTCCAAGTGAAGTACTTGCTTGACAGGGTAAGAGATTCTTGTCAACTACCATGTAGAACTTAAGCACATCTGCTTTGATTTGTCCAGTGGCCAGAAGATAGGGCTGTCTGTCCTCCACCTCTGAGAGATGGTCCTCCAAACTTCTGCAGGACTGATTAATAACAATATAAAAATTACTTAAATGCCATAAATTCTAGCATACATTTAAAATCAGAACATAGTATATTTAGCACAAATTTAGACTCTTGAGAGAAAATTACATCTTTGAAACAAAGAAAAACCCTACATGCTTTAGTTATAACAGTTCACTATTCTTATGGTTTGGTTTACAGTTATGATATTTGCTATGTTTAAGAAAAAATCCAGAACATAAGCTAACCTTTTCAAATTTCAGGAGGCGACAAACAGCATCTCTCACACTGATCTTGGCTGCTCTCTTCCTTCCAGAGGGTTGGGGTGCAAGGAGGTGTAACAGCAAAAGCAGGGATGCTATGTCACTATCCCATTCTATAATTACAGGACACAGAGAGCACATTTCGTTAGCTTTCATAAATACAAATTGTAGCATTTTCTAGAGAACTGTCAAGTACTTTTACCTTCATTACTGTTGTCTCCATTGTTTTTTTCAGCAGATTTCAGTAGCTGTAGCAGGAATGCAGATGGATTTAGAGTTTTTGCCTCCTTAATCACATTTTTCTTGAAGGAGGTATTCCACTTCTCTAAAAAACTGGATGCTGTTTCCAGGCCAAACATCAAAGCTAAGTCTTGATGGATCTGAAAAAAAAAAAAAAAAAACAGTGTGCTTACAGTACCAAATAATGACATCAGAAATTAGCATTGGTAACATTTTAGCACAGTGTAGAGTCAGAAAAAAAAAAAAAAAAATCAGATGTTCATAAATCATGTACTGATCTATACTGATATGGCACTTAGAAGATATGCCCCATAGTTCATATTCCATATTAGGTGAAGGTTGCAGCAGAGAAGCTAAAATCTAATACTTTGGATTGTTAAGTCAGCTAGCATGAATACTCACCAAACCCTTGGTGTCCCGGAATCGAGGAAAAATGTGAAAGATGGATGTGGACTTCTTTGGGTCCTTTACAATCTCCTGACGGTACTGAAAAGTTTCAGTGTCTTTATAGTGCTGCATCACTTCTACGCCAACAGGTTTGCACTTTAGGATGTCTTCAATGGTCTAAACAGACAACACCAAAATGTACACATTGTCTATAGAACAGCATTTTTGATAAACTGGAGAACATTTTCTTTAAGCTGGGTTAGATCCCTTGTCTTACCAACCTCTTTTGCAAGCTTGGAATCATCCAACCTGGGTCTTTTGGAAGGGAATGCAAATGTTTTGTTGCCTTCATTGCATTCAGTAAAGGTCGAAGACTTGCTGACAGTTCCCATCAGTCAGAAGAGGGGACAACTCATGTGCAGAAGTGGAATCTGTATACAGTATATACAAATATTACTAGCAAAAATGAAAACATCACCACAATTTTAAAATAAGACCAGAAAAGTATAAACATAATTACCATCATTAGTATGTAAACTAAAGCACATGCCCCTTTCAGTAACAAGTTCAGGAAATACATCCACGTCCACTTCTGTAGAGGTGTCATCCGTTACCTTAACAGGTGTCTGTTCTCGAATGGCAAATGCTTTTCTTGCTGTAAAACAATAACTTCATTACTACCCCAAAAAAATATTTATCATCAAGACATCAAAGTACTTTGTGCATTTACTGAATAATATAGCTTCATTAACAGACTTACCTTCAGTGACAAACTCCAAAAAGCATGGCTCTTTGAGTTTTACATATTTTCTAGCGTCCATGTATTGTGTTCTTGCCTTTACTGTCCAACATGTAAAAGTTAAGCAAACTTGAATGACATTTTATACAAACAAAAATGACACAGAAAGATGAAAAATACATAACATACAAATTCAAACAAAAAAACTAATAAGAATTTAATGTGTCACCAAATGCATATGACAACATTACAGTGTGGGCACAGGCGTTGGTTTATGTGTTTGCCAGTGGGTGCTTGTCCTCCATATGAAAAAGCTAACTAACAGACTCAATATAATCACTATAGGTCACCTTGTATTTTACTACAGATTCTGTTTAATACCCACACACAAGAACTACCACTTGCCTATGTCAACTGTCAAAACAATTAAAACTGTATATTCACACATAAGCACTAAATAATGTTAAAGATCTACAACTATAAAGCTAGAACTAAGTTGTACAGAAATACTCTCTAACTTCAGGTCACTCAATAATGCACATCTGCTCAACTAATAATTCAAAATAAGACAAAAAAAAAAATGCCTCGTCTTGAGAAACAAAACCTGTTTAACGTTACCCGGGCTTGAGTTGCTATCTGTCAGCTGATGCAGCGTTTCCCTCGCGTATCGAGCACGTTTTTGCGTGTCTCGCGAAGAGACGTTCTCTTACGAGAGGTCTCTCGTATTGCGTAAGGTTAGCTTACGCATCGGGAAAGTCTTCTTTCTTCGAGATCTGAAGCCAAAAAATTATCCTTAATTTTGTATACATTGTCAACGCAGTGCAGCAGCCGACAGACCTAGGCAGGCTGTATAAGCGTGCTCATTGGCTGCTCGGCGGCAACTGCTTAAGCCTATCGGTGAGCGCTCTGAACGCGGCAACCAATGAGGGCGCTTCGCGCCCTCCACACCCTTCTAACCGTCAGAATGGGTGTGGCCAGCGTGTATATATTCAGCGCTCATAGGCTAAAATTCTGATTTTCTTGTCTTCAGCGACGCTCTTCGCATCGCTGGATCTTGAGAGCCGCCGCCGTTGAAACCAGCGACCAGCAAGCTTAGGACAGCGCCTGAGGAAGCCGGCCGTCTTCGCCGCCTTCAGCCATCCGTGCCTGCTACGCTATCCGGCGACATATCCTTTACATTATTCTGTTTCTGTGTGTACTCTAAAAGAGCACGAGGCGTTTTTGTAAAAACGCCTCGTTTTTGCGGCTCGTGCCGCGCCCCGCTCAGCAACGGAGACCGCCACCTCTCTGCGCTCTCCGCCTGGGCCGCGGGCACGCCGCCACCGCACTCTCCGAGTGCGAAGAGCTTTCAATGTCGACTCTGCGGGCTCGACTTGAAGCTTTCGACCAAGCTGTCGCTCCGCCTGTCCCTGCCGGGCCGCGCAATAAGAAGCGCCGCTCGCAGCGACCACCGGAGACTGTTGTGACTGAGGAGCTCGCCGGAACCTCTCCCTCGAGCTCTCTCTCGCCCTCTCCCTCCCGGCCGCTCAACCGCCGGCTCTGCCCGCGCCGCCACCGCGTCAGGAGATGAGGCGAATGTGATAGATACCCGTACTCTCCCTCTGTTCGAGCCGTGCAACTACGCCGCTCACAAGGGATGGCAGAAGCGGACGGTCTCGGAGCGAGTTTCCTCTCCCTCTGTTCGAGCCGCGCAAACTGAGCCGCTCACGAGGGATGGCAGGAGCGGACGGTCTCGGAGCGAGTTTCCTCTCCCTCTGTTCGAGCCGCGCAAACTGCGCCACTCACAAGGGATGGCAGGAGCGGACGGTCTTGGAGCTCTCTTTACGTTACAAGAAAGCTACTCCGTCCTCGCGCGTCACTCACCGGTGAAAGGGGAACAGAGTGTTTTCGTCCCGCCGTGGCCTGGACTATAACCTCCATTCTCACACATTTCTCAGTCCCCTCTTAAGTTCAGGCGACTGGAATTGTTACTATTGCAGTATACGAGCCTGTTATAAATACACGCTCGCCTGCAAGCAAACGCCGTCACAAGACATGATACTAATGTATTCGCCCCTGTGGCTCAGTGGCGGAATCCTAGACTGTCAAGCTAGAGACCGGGGTTCGGTCCCCGCTCTCGCGGCAGTTAAAGTTTATGCTGTTCGCTTCTCCGAGCTCGCGGCCAGTTTTTCTTACATACAGAAAACAAGCCCGCTCTCTCCCTCGTTGGGCCGCGCAGATTGCGCCGTTCAAGGGATGACAAAGCGGACGGTCACGAGCAGCGTTCAGCGTGCGCGCCTCACTCACCGGCGAAAAGAGAAGAGAGTGTGTTAGTCTCGCTACGGCTGGACAACCGCCAATCCTCACACATTTCTCAGTCCCCTCTTAAGTTCAGGCGACTGGAAATATTACTATTGCAGTAAACGAGCCTGTTTTAAACACACGCACGCCTGCAAACAAACGCCGACGCGACACATGAGGTCGCTTTTTATATGCTCGCGCTAACTGAAAGCTTATGTGTTTTCCCCTGTGGCTCAGTGGCAGAATCATACGCTTTCATGCGAGAGATCCGCGTTCGATCCCAGCTCTCGGGGAAGATAAAAATTTATGCTGCTTGCTTCTCCGAGCTCGCGGCCAGTATTTCTTACTTACAGAAAGCGAACCCGCCTCTCGCACCACACCTTCTCAGGGTGCTTGAGTATTTTTGAGCGTCTAAACACGAGAGAAGAAAAGACGGTTAAATCCCGCAGCCCTGCGGCTGGACCACCGTCGAAGCTTAACGCTCTGTCAGTCCCCGTTGCCACGGCTACTGCAGCTGTTTACCCCGCAGTCAACGAGCCGGTATCTACCCGCTCGCCTGCGCGCATCCGCCGTTCTCACGGCAACCCAGAAAAATTTCAAAAGAGCATAATGTCTGGTTGCACGGCTGACGCCGTATGTGTTTCTAGTACAGTGAATGTGCCCACGTTCTGTGCTCACCCCTGTACACAAGCACTATACATCCCGTGTCTCTCACAGAGCCCACTCTCATGAAGCAGGCAAAAGCCGCTTTAGTGTTAAAAGTAGGTCACGTGTCCACTTCTCCGTGCCCACACCTACTCACTGCCCGCTCTGTCACACGGCCTCGCACGACCGGTCATGTTTTAAATGTAAGTCCTGTGCCCGCCCTCGAGCGCTCACACATACTAACTACATTTTCGCCCCGACGCCGACATCGCGCGTCGCGCCTCACACTATATGTTCCCCGTCCAAAGCCACCGGGACACTGTGTGTAAAACGGCCAGCTATCGCTACGTGCGATCCGCCGTATCTAACCACCAAGAGCGCGCGCGCCGCGCCCGCCCCTGAATGTAAGTCCTGTGCCCGCCCTCGAGCGCTCACACATACTAACGAACATTTTCGCCCCCGACGCCGCCATCGCGCGTCGCGCCTCACACTTTATGTTCCCCGTCTAAAGCCACCGGGACACTGTGTGTAAAACGGCCAGCTATCGCTGCGTGCGATCCGCCGTATCTAAGCACCAAGAGCGCGCGCGCCGCGCCCGCCCCTCCATTTCGAGCTCTCGAGCCCGCGATGCGCGGCGATCGGAGCCCGGAGGCCATTCTGCCCCTGGCTGCACACGCAAAAGCGTGGGAAACTATTCCAGGCGCATCAGAACGGGTGCTAAGCACAGTAAAACAGGGCTATACTCTGCAGTTCTCTACTTTCAAGCGCGTATCGAGACCAGAGTGAATGGGGAAGTAGCACATCTACTTCGAGCAGAAATAGCTACACTTCTGTGCAAAAGGGCTATAGAACCGGTTTCCCCTTCCATGAGCGAGTCGGGCTTTTACAGCCGTTATTTCCTCGTTCCCAAGAAGGACGGAGCTCTCAGACCAATTTTGGATCTGAGACGTTTGAACAAGGCTCTTATGAGAAGACCGTTCAAAATGCTCACAACCAGACAAATTCTCGCGCAAATTCGCCCGAGGGACTGGTTTATATCTCTCGATCTAAAAGACGCGTGCTTTTCAGATCCTGATAATACCCCGTCACAGGCCATTCTTGAGATTCGCCTTCGACGGTCAGGTATATCAGTACACGGCCCTCCTGTCGACACAGCGCGCGCGCTGCATTCGACGCCTGGCCGCGTCCCTCCGGCCGGGCAGCACCGTACCTCTCAAAACATTTCAGAGGTTACTAGGTTGTATGGCCTCAGCCGCAGCAGTGCTTCGGCTGGGTCTTTTACGAATGCGCCCGCTACAACGCTGGCTGAATGCCCGAGTGCCCAGAGTGACTCAGAGCTGCGTTTCAGCTCTGAAGCCCTGGTTAGCGGCCGACTGGTACCAGCGGGGAGTGACAATGGGAGCTATCTCACACCGCAAAGTTATCTCGACGGACGCTTCCACCTCAGGCTGGGGCGCTCTGTTCGAGGGCAAACCGGCTTTTGGCCTGTGGTCAGACCGGGAAAAATGCCTCCACATAAACTGTTTGGAGATGATAGCGGTCGAGAACGCGCTCAGGCGCTTCCTCCCATTCATACGGGATCACCATGTGCTAGTCCGCTCGGACAACACGTCCGTGGTATCCTATGTGAACCGACAGGGCGGTGTCAGATCCAGGAATCTGTGCAGGCTGACAGAACGCCTTCTCGTGTGGGCTTACCGCTCGCTGCGCTCGCTGAGAGCCGCGCACGTGCCGGGCCACCTGAATGTCGGTCCAGACAGACTGTCCAGGGACAACATTCCCCCGGGAGAATGGTCTCTGCACCCCCAGACAGTCCAGTTTCTCTGGCGCCTATTCGGCAGAGCGGAAATCGACCTCTTTGCGTCGAAAGACAATGCTCAATGCCCGAAGTTTTATTCGAAGAGCGAGGATGCGCTGTCCCAGACATGGCCCAGCCTCCCGCTGTATGCTTTTCCTCCGATCTCCCTGTTGCCACAGGTCATTTCGAGGATCAGAGAAACGCACCACTCAGTGCTGCTTATAGCCCCGCGATGGGAAAACCAAACTTGGTACCCAGAGCTAGTGAGGCTGTCGCACTCACCCCCATGGCCGATCCCGGTGAGAAAGGATCTCCTCTCCCAAGCCGGTGGATCGATCTGGCATCCCCATCCAGAGCGCTGGTCGCTGCATGCATGGGTGATCAACGGATACCCGTTGACCTGTCAGAAGGGGTCGTGAACACGATCACACAGTCGAGAGCCCCCTCCATGAGACGGCTCTACGCGTCTAAATGGTCGGTGTTTTCTAAATGGTGCGCTACTAAAAACTTGGATCCGCGCGCATGCGGGGTCCCGCGGGTGCTCTCCTTCTTACAAGAGCTGTTGGAAAAGGGCAGATCCCCTTCCACGCTCAAAGTATATGTGGCCGCTATTGCAGCGTTCGCTGAGACGACGCGCGGCCGGGCAATGGGAAGGAATGAGCTCATTATCCGCTTCCTCAGAGGAGCTAGACGGATGAATCCCCCGCGGCCCCCCTCGGTTCCCTCGTGGGATCTGTCCTTGGTCCTAGCGGCCCTAGAGGCTTTTCCCTTTGAACCGCTTGAATCCGCGGATCTAAAGTATCTGTCGCTTAAAACCGTTTTTCTGATAGCTCTGTCTTCAGTCAAACGAGTGGGTGATTTGCACGCGCTATCTGTTAGCCCTGCATGTCTTGAGTTCGGGCCGATTGACTCGAAAGTCATTCTCAGACCGAGACACGGTTACATCCCCAAAGCGATTGGAACCCCGTTTAGGGCACAAGTTATGTCCCTCTCGGCTCTGCCAGCATCCGACAGTGGGGACAGTGATAACCTCCTATGCCCTGTCCGGGCGCTGAGAGTTTACATCACGCGCTCCGCCGCTTTCAGGCGTTCAGAGCAGCTCTTTGTTTCCTTCGGCGGACGCACCAAGGGTCTTGCCGCCTCGAAACAGAGCTTGTCCAGGTGGATAGTGGACGCGATAGCAGCAGCTTATGCCTCCAGACACCTGCAGTGCCCTCTGGGCATCAGAGCCCACTCCACTAGAGGCATGGCCTCGTCGTGGGCCTGGTCCAGCGGAATTTCTAATCACGGTATTTGTATGGCGGCGGGCTGGGCCTCCCCATCAACATTTGTGAGGTTTTATAACCTGGAAGTTCCTGCCCTACAGGCAAAAATACTGTCAGCATAAGTGACATGTATGCTCTGCCCATTTCTCGTGTGCAGACTACGTTCATATGCTGGCGCTATTCTGGTACTATACTCAGGGTGAAGTGTTTGACTCAGACCGGCTGATCCGCTCTGTTTCCTATTTCCCGTTACGCGCTGTTGTCGGTGCTGGCCCGCGCTGCTGGTCGCCCGTATTATTCTCTGTCGCGCGGGAATTTTTCCCTTCATGTGAGACCGACTATGTCGTTTTTCTCCTACCCTTGTGAGTGCTTATGTACTGTATGGGCTCGCTCTGCTGGCCCTACTGTTTGTACTGTTATATGTTTATAGACCGGCCACGCCGCTCTATTTCATATGCTGCATGAAGTGCCTGTACTGCGCTGGCCCGTCTCTCCGACCGGCCACATTTCCCAGCAGAGTGTTTTCCCCGGTTTCCCTGGGATTCATGGGCTGGATGCTCGGCGCACACGGCGTTGACAAAGGGTTCCCGATGCGTAAGCTAACCTTACGCAATACGAGAGACCTCTCGTAAGAGAACGTACTCGGTTACTAATGTAACCTCGGTTCTCTCTAGAAGAGGGAACGAGTATTGCGTAACCTGCCGTGTCGCGCCACGAGCTTTTGCGCTTCAGACTGCGAAAACCAGAATTTTAGCCTATGAGCGCTGAATATATACACGCTGGCCACACCCATTCTGACGGTTAGAAGGGTGTGGAGGGCGCGAAGCGCCCTCATTGGTTGCCGCGTTCAGAGCGCTCACCGATAGGCTTAAGCAGTTGCCGCCGAGCAGCCAATGAGCACGCTTATACAGCCTGCCTAGGTCTGTCGGCTGCTGCACTGCGTTGACAATGTATACAAAATTAAGGATAATTTTTTGGCTTCAGATCTCGAAGAAAGAAGACTTTCCCGATGCGTAAGCTAACCTTACGCAATACTCGTTCCCTCTTCTAGAGAGAACCGAGGTTACATTAGTAACCGAGTACGTTTTTGGGGCACTGTACATACGCGTATGTTATCAAAGTACCACGAGAACGATGCTAGATAGAACATACAGAGCGTTAAACGCTCTCAAGATGGCATAGGCTAGGCCTCACCAGTGTTTCTAGATTGGAAATGTCCAAGTATCGTACCAGAAGCTCAAAATTATCGTATTTGGAAGAAAATTATCGTACACGAGTCAACGACATGAAAATGACAGACATCCCAACCTGCACAAAGTCATTTCTGGGGGGGGGGGGGGGGTGGGGGGTGGGGGGTGGGGGGGGGGGTGTTCTGATTCGGGAGTATAGATGAAGCCCGCCCGCACTTACAATTGATTGGTTGGGTCCTTACATGCGCTTCGTGAGGCACACTAGCACACACACGCAAGGTCTCTCGCTCCCTCTCTCTACACGTTCTTTCTCCGGTAGACGTAGAATCCACGGCTAGATCAATGAGAAGTCCTATTACAACGACCATCATTTGAAGTGTCACACAGTTCTGAAATTATCGTACATTATAGGATTTTTTCCATTATTGATCGTACATCGTACAGAGGTCAAAATTATAGTACAAATACGATAATTATCGTACATCTGGCAACACTGGGCCTCACACACGCGCAGCGCCGCCGTTTCCGTCGGTGCTCGGCCAAATCCATGCTCGAGCCCCGGGGCGCTAAGTTACACACGAAAATATTATTTCAATAGTAATCAATTCGATTAACGTCTGCTTTCTCATTTGCATGACATTTCAAAACACCAGAACTAACCCGTAGTTACTGGATGAAAGATATAAACGGTCTTATAAAGGTTGGGAACCCTATTAACGATACTTTCGCCACATTACAAAAAAAATATAAGTTTCACCATCTAAATCCTGTCAGTTCCAAAATAATGCATAATGTCGGTATCACACAGAAAATGCTAAAACTGCAGCATTTATTTAACAAAACGATTAAAATTTGCACAAATAAAATGAAGTCACACTTACGTCTATCTCCATCGCGTTAAAATCCCGCGTCTCCATCGTCCTCCATTAACGAATTTAGTAGTCTCACCGCTTCACTTTCAGTCATGGTGCTGTCCTACGAATTGGAGGAGGGGAATAAAATTACAGTGTCTTATCATTTAAGCTACTATACGTTAAAATGGACCAACAATTCTTTACATCTTATTTTAGGCCTAACGTAACGTTACCGTGAAATGGTAGCAGCTAAACTCAAGATGAAGGGCGGATCAAAAGAGCGCGAAATGAAACTGACTGAGGCAGAGAATGCTGACAAGTCAACCACATACCTTACTAATTATCAATATTATGTTATTTCAACACTTATTTTAATACTTAATTAAAGACGATTATGCAGTGTCGACTTTGTGTATTTATCTTGTGATAAATTAGAAATAACGTAACGTTAGGCCTAATCATACTTTGACTGTCAATATTTGGATAAAATGAGGCAAATAATGAAGTTATTTTTCACACAAACATTATAATATAAAATTAGTGATGATCCAAGTTCATAAATAAATCACACGTTGATAAGTTAATAATACTACAGGCCTAACTTACCTTGCTTGGAACCGTTGTTTGCAGGCAAATCCAAAAGACGGTGTGTAGTCATGGAGACCGAAGAGCACATGATGGGCGGGGAGATTGAAAATGATGTGCACATGCGCAGATGTTGATTATGTGTGAACACTCAAAGGAAACACTGTGCATTATCACTAAGCAAGTGATAAAGCATATAATATTTGTAAATTAACACCAGATTTTATCACTAGCTGCCCAACACTAGGTTTTTTATCACTCAGAAATTTGCTGTGCACTTAGGGCATGTCCGAATCCACCTTTGCTAGTTTAAAGGGATAGTTCAGGATTTTAGACATGAATCTCTATAGCTTCCCCATAAGCAGTGTGGTGCATTGACCATGACTTACCCCCGACAGCGTCCTGTGAGCCGAGCTCCGGTCCAGTTTTGGTCAAGATGAAATTAGTCCGGCAAGTTTGCTGGGGTCACGGCAATAAAGCTTTTTTCATCTCAAATCAATATGTGTTCAAAAGAGTGATATATTTGCAGCACAAAACCGCTGTCTATGGAGAGGTCAGACCTCGTAATGGCTTGGCACTATTTTCTTCCCCGTCATATCACTGCGCGCTGCCGCTACCTACAGCCAGCTGCGAGCCGCGCACGTGTCACTTTGTTTACAGCTCGTAAAGAGAACGATAACATGTCTGACTACAGCAGCGACGATGACAACATTGACTTCGACACACAGCCAAAAGGATATCTTTACGAACCTGAATACACAGATGACGAGTTACGCCAGATGGAGTTAGAAAGGACAGAAAGAGAGAGGATGGACAGAGAAGTTGAACAAGTTGAAGCTGGAGCCACAGCTTTCTACAAAGCTTGTACAAACTGATCGCTCTTGGTGAGTAGCTATGTTAGCTCGTTCGTGTAGCTGTTCTGAGCACGTAAACACTGCTGTAAACACTGCCGAACAACTGAAAAAGTGGTGTGCGCCTGCGCAGCTCGCAGCTGGCTGTAGGTAGCGGCAGCGCGCAGTGATATGACAGGGGAGAAAATAGTGCCAATTGCCATTACGAGGTCTGACCTCTCCATAGACAACGTTTTAGTGACGCAAATATATCACTCTTTTGAACACATATTGATTTGAGAAGAAAAAAGCTTTATTGCCGTGACCCCAGCAATCTTGCCGGACTAATTTCATCTTGACCAAAACTGGACCGGAGCTCGGCTCACAGGACGCTGTCGGGGGAAAAAGTCATGGTCAATGCACCACACTGCTTATGGGGAAGCTATAGAGATTCATGTCTAAAATCCTGAACTATCCCTTTAACGACGGGAAAAATGGTCTGTGCGCTCCCGGCGCATGGTCTAAAAGGGTTGTCCCTATTCTCTTAATGAGTAATGGGTTTGTTTTGGGCGTAACGTGAAATAAATCAGAGTCTCATCTCCCATTCCCTTTAAAAGCCAGTTGCGCTCACGCCATGGTGGATTAACTATTTACATGACGGAATTTGCAAGCGGAAAGACTGAATGCGTCTCCAGAGCGCAAACGGATCTGCTCGTGCGCGAGGTTAAAGCGCGCAAGTAGACCATACAGGACAAGCCGGATTCACCATATCTTTATGTACACAATATTAATCTTTTACATTGTAATCCTTTTATTTTTAATATTTGGCATGTTTGTGTGCTGCTGCACGTACCTGTGTGTGTACGCGCGTTGTGGACCTGCCTATAGGCACACATTACTAACGCGCTCTTTAAATAACAAAAAAAATTATTGCGCCATTGTTTAGACCAGGTTTTTGTTGGTCAATGGCTCAGTCTATTTCAGTTCCTCAAAATAGCAACGCTCCAACAATGCGCCAGAACACACCTCGTTTTTAGACCAGCAGCTCATGGGCGCACAGAATAGCGCAAATGCATTTGCTATTTAAACAACGTGGCGCAGGACGTGAAAAGGATAACTGCATCAGGCTGAAACTATCAAAACACACTTGCGTCTCGCTTGGCGCTGCATTGTGCCAGGTGTATGATAGGGCCCTTGGTGTGGAAAGGTCTTTACATTTTCCCAAAAATATAACTTTTAAGCCCAGCCCAGGTGAAAAAAATTAACGCAAAAGTAACTAACACAATTACTTTTTAAGGAAGTAACGCAATTTTGTAATGCATTACTTTTCAAAGTAACTTTCCCCAACACTGTTGTCAGGTGTTTCAGGTTTGAATGTCCAGAAGAGAAAAAGCTTCTATTATGCTTCCCGTCTTCTGCGCTCCCGTTACAATACCTCTGAGAATTTTAGTAAAAAGTTGCACTCCCAGACGGCGTACGCAAGTCGACTTACGCCAAAAGAGTAATACTTGACGATGTATGACGTAGATGTAGGAGTAGCGTAAGCTTTGAAGCCTCTCGTGGTTCAAACACACAGGGCTAGGCAACCGCGTTCGTCATTACGTTGTGCATTAAGGTGAAGTGTTACTCTTGTGGCGTAAGTCGATGCGTATGGCCATCTGCCGGAGGCTAGTTATTTTAATCGATAAAGTTATATAAATATGGATATTTTTCTTACAAGAATGCAACGCTTCGCTTCAGAAGGCCTTTATTAACCCCTCTGAGCCTTTTGGGACACTTTTATGATGGATAGATGCACTTAAAAAATAGTTCCCATTCACTCCCATTATAATGCTTGGAAGAGCCTATAGTTAGTTAGGAAGGGGTTGGTTCACCTGGATGTTATGTAGCCAACCCCTAAGGTCAGTCACCTGACATTGTTGATATTAGGTCTTGAGCAGAGGTGGGCAATAACAAAGTACATTTACTTGAGTACTGTACTTTAGTACACTTTTTGAGTATCTGTACTTTACTTGAGTATTATTTTTTATGGAAACTTTTTACTTCACTACATTTGAAAGACAAATATCGTACTTTTTACTCCACAACATTTCTGTCAAGGTCCTTGAGTAGAAAGTAAGGGGATGATTTTGGTTGCAAGGGTTGCATTTTGGTTGGAAATGAAAGTCGGGTTGACATCAGAACTCGACTGATGTTGGTTTCTGACGTCAAACCGTCTCTCCAACGTTGGAGATTAACGTCAATCTGCCATTGGATTCTGACATCAACTTGATTTTCATTTTCAACGTTGGGTTTGGCCAAGCAGCCATTTGGGTGTCCGAAACCATTGTGGACGTTATTGAGTACACTTATTCAATCTCACATTCAATCCCACTACTGGAACTGTGTTCTAGAAATAAATGTAATATTGATATGAGTGTAGGCATAGATTCAGAGGCATAAGGTACTGTAAGTATTACATACAACAATGGAACAATAAAAAAACAATGCATTGACATTTACTTTTTACTTATAATACTTAAGTCATTTTAAAGACAAGATCTTCTGTACTTTTACTTCAGTAAAAATCGGTCTTTACAACTTTTACTTGTAACGGAGTAATATTTGACCAGTAGTATCTGTACTTTCACTCAAGTAAGGAAGTTGTGTACTTTGTCCACCTCTGCCTCTCGAGGATAGGCGGAAGAATGGCACCATTCAAGGGAAGACCGTGGTGACGGTCTGAGTGAGGTCAAAAAAGATCTGCAGTGAACCAAAGACAGTCTCAAAAATGCGGTTTGAAATCGCTGGTGTTTCTGACGTCACAAACTACCTTAAAGACACATCTTACGATGTCGGAAAGATCTGGGAGGCCCTCCCAGAGAGATACCATAAATACCTGATCTTCCTAAACAGCTTCTCTGGCTGCGATACCGTATCAGCAATTTCTGGGTTTAGCAAACCAACTTTGCTCACCAAGCTCTGCAAGACTGACAAAGCAGAGGGGGCCATGGATGTGTTCAATGACATCAGAGCCAAGAAAAGTGACATCATCAAAGCTGGCTGCGAACTGTTCAAGCTCACATTCTGCGGAAATCCACCTGAAGATTTGGAAGACTTAAGATTTGATATATTTCAGCAAGCGGGTCGCAGCCGGGAGCATCAAGCCTGAGAAACTCTCTGCAGACATATCTCCAGACCAGAGATTGGCTTCTGCTTCAAAGTCCATCACTGGATGTCCTTGAGTATGGATGGAAACAAGGAGAACAAGGTTATGCACCAGTCCCTACAAAAGATCCTATTGCACCAGACTACCTTCTGAAGTTTGTCAGCTGCAACTGTGCAGGGGACTGTGACACTCTCAGGTGCTGCTGTAAAAAGCAAGGCGTCAAGCGTATTTCTGTTTGTGGGAACTGTCATGGTCACTCTTGCCGGAACATCAACCAGCCAGATAATAATAGGAGTGAGGGAGATGTAGGGGAGTTGGATGAAGTTTGTTAAATTTTAAACTGTAATTGTTCAATAAAACCATTTTTATGTGGTTTTTGTATGGACTTGGAGTCATTTTTATTCAAAACTAATGGCTGGGATATATTCAGCACCCCTAAAAAACCCTAGTTAGACATCTCAAAAGGTAATATTGAAAAATGACCGTCTGGGCACCCCAACTTTGATTGCCTCTCCAGGCGTTTCCCCAAGGATTTGGCCGTGGATAAATTGGGAGGTGTTACTAGACACCTATAGGAACACATGGTAAAAAAAGCTATTGGTAAGAATATTTTTTGCAGATTGGCAAAAAAAAAGCCTAACTTTCCATAACTACTAGACATTTTTTAAAATAACTCTGATTGTACTTGTCTGAAAGAAGAATGTCATATACACCTAGGATGACTTCAGGGTGAGTAAATCATGGGATAATTTAAATTTTTGTGTGAACTAACCCTTTGACCTTCAGGGTTCCTCATTTCATGGTCTTGTGTTAACATTTCCGGTTGGTTGTGTTAAGGCACCCACACACTACAAGATAATCGGGCTGATTTTGGCCCCAATTTTCCCCTTCCGGCAATCCTAGGTAAAGTCCTGATTATCATATCAGATTTTCCTGTGGTGTGAAGTGTGTTAAGAGTGACTGAATCTGCTCCGATGAATGCCGGAGCTGCCCCAATCTCAACATGTTGAATATTTACAATCAGAAATCCTGTTGTGTGAGGGGAACCCCGAGGTCAAACTCACACACGCTGGAGATTGTCACGTGAAACGAAACAATAGCCATTCAGAAAGCGAGCTGACAGAAGACTCACCTCCAGCTCATGCTGTAACATGTAAAGTTCATGTTCACACCGTCTCCATAACTTCATCTAAACATTTTTCTCTTTTTTTCCCCACACATTTTCTGTAAAAAGCAGTCCATACATTATAATGGACTGTTCGTTTTTTATTTAAGGGGCTACCGGAGGAGTTTTGAGATCTATAGTCAAAATAGACTTGACCCTCCCTTCCCCAGCAATAAATTTTTCTATGACCCTCCAAAATGATTGTGAAAAAAGGCATGACCCTCCCCGATAATTTACTGATTACTTCTGTACTGGTTTGCGCTTGGCAAAGAAGTTCAGATAGCCATTGTTTATTTACAACCATGACAAACGACTACACCCATTTTACACATACTCTGTTTGCGGTGCGTATTTATTTCCGTTCCCATGTTAACAGCTTTCACACTGCACGCGGATGCGGTCTCCACACGAGTCTATTTCTGCTGTGCTGCAAATGCTGAATTAAAGTGACAGCGCATGGTTCGTGGTCAAAATGAACACAGATTGACGTGAAAATATAATAATCTCACCATAAATTAATTTAATTAAATACTACTATTTTTCACAGTCATCGTTTTTACTTTAAGACTTTAAATAAAGAAAGGAAAGCTACAATTTACCTCAACAAGGCTACATAATGAACAACACTGGTCTCATTCGTGGAGCTGGAAAAACAAGTTCTTTGTGAAATGCAAGATTTATTGTATTAAAATTTAAATGCAAAATAAAAGGCATGAGAGTCGGCTCTTTTTGTCAATTTTACGTTTTAATTTAAAATGTCTGCGATTTTGATAAGTACATTGTTAATTGTTTTACCTCTTGCTTGAGCAAATATATAAATCTATATAGAAGTAGCCTAATGCATTGAATAATACGTTGTTTAAATTGTGTTTAAATGTAAATACGTATATTAAAGAGTGTATATGTGTGCAAAGAAAATCTCAATGCTGACTAAACTTTTTTTAAATAAAAGTTGCTGATAACTACTGGATTTGAAATAAAAATAGTGAGTATGTGTTTGTGATGTTGTATTACAAATTTATGAAATGTTTAATTTAGTTTTACATTGAATTTAGCATGTTAAGGTTAGGTATAAATGATGATTATCAGGGGCCGTATTCACAAAGCTTTTTATCTTACCATTAGGAGTACTCCTAAATCGCACTAAAAGATTTTAGCTAGGAGTTTTCTCTTAAAAGTTATTCACAACGCCTTTCAGACCTACTCTTAGTAAAGAAAAATGACAACTCCTAAACTAAGGGTGAGTCTTCGTTGCTATGGATGACGTCATTACTCATGCACGAGCTTGACTGAAGTGACCACTTTGATTGGCTGATGATTGTAACGCGGGAATGATTCCAAACACCTCCCCTACGATGATGAGTGACAGGTGACAGGTCTGAGAGTGCGTGCGCTACACAAGTAGTGCGAAGGACGGAAGATGATGAATAACTGAATAAATAGCCTAAATGAATAAAGAGTAAGGCAAAACAAATAGCCTAGTAGCCTAATGAAACATATGGATTGATGCAATATCTTTGCAACATTATTGAATTAATCTGTCACTATATGCCTCTGCCTACGTTTGCAAAGAGAAGAACATTTTAATTTGATTTACAATGAAACATTACAATTAGTTTACATGCAATGAGTAGCCTAGTTTTGGTTGTTGTTGGTGGCGTTATTGCATCCCTTATGCCCAGGCCCGGATTAAGAGGACTTTGGGCCCTGGGGCTATAGCAACACCAAGGGCCCCCTTTCATCTGATTGCCACGCCACAGTCTTCTACCGCAATAAATTTGTTTTATTGTTTTTAATCAATGTATTTAATTAATGTTTTTCTTTATCATTATTTATTATTATTATTTTTGCACACTAAATAGTCCAGGCTATTTAACACATTAACCCTCTACTACACAGATTTTGATGGAACATCATGATAAAAATTACTCCACATAATTTCTTGGTTCATTTTGGGAACATTTTATTGATAAAACATTTTTACCCCCTCCCCTTCCATAAGTGCATTTATGGCTATTTCTCTCATTTTATCTAAAGGGACAAAGTAAGCATTAATAAAACATTTGCTTTCTAAAGCCCTAGATGGTAATTGTTTCTCATGTGGATATCTGTACAAAAAATATTACTACATTTACACTGCATTTACAATTACATAAATGCTATGATTGTTATTTTATTTAATATTTAAATATAAAAATATTTAATTTTTAATTTCTAATTAAAGGGTAGGGGAGAGGCGGGACAGTTGAAACACTTTTCAGATAAATGTCGTTTTCTAAGATTAGGTTACAGATAGATTTTTTATTTTTTTGTGATTAACAACTCACATATGTGTTCTCTTAGTATCATGTGTTATTCGGTACAAATATAGAATGATTTAAGGAAAATATGACTTTGAACGGGAGTTGTGCTTTGTTTCAATCGTCCCGCCTGTGCGGGACGGTTGAAACACAGGGGTGGGACGGATGAAACATAACAGTTTAAATGGCAACTATTCATCTAATGCTTATTTTTGTGAACAACACCTGACAAGTAACTTATGTACATATTGTTACAAACATATTTTGTAATTTATTTTCATTTAAAGGTTCATATTAACCATTTTTGTTCTGTCGCCCAATAAACAATAGGCGATAAGCCTATGCGCATTTTGTAATCTTTCTAACAGACTATTTTGACGAAGACAGACAAATCTGTTTACAATTAATTTTCTTACATTTCTTCCTTGAGTCATATTGAGTGTTTGCTAGTTGAATAGCCTGTTATTATGAAGAAAACGAGGCCAACCAGAAGACGATAAATGAAATTTATTGAATATTGAAGATTGGACAATCGATGATTATTACAGAGATAGCATGTGTTGCGTAATTGAAAATTAATTTGCATTCAAAGAAACACAAGTCTAGAAAAAGTATATGAATCTATGAACAGTATATAGGCTATGACCAGGTTTAACGTGCAGGACGCGCGGTCGGGACGGTTGAAACACTGTTTCAACCGTCCCGACAGCGCATCCTGTCATTTAAACCTATTTTGCTCTTAAACTAAAAAACTCTGATATTGCACACTTAAGGGTGTGTTGCAGTACTAATACACCTGCCGTATTATCATTACAATGGCACATGAAACAATAAATCCAACTTGTCAGTCCAAAAAAAGTACCGCACGAAATAATTCACTCACCGCATTCAAAAACAGCTTTGCGGCTTTAACTCCAAAACGACACGACGTAAAGAAGAAATGTTTTCGCGGGTATGTTAGGCATTGCGTGCTGTACGTGATGACGAAATTTGACGTACATGACGTGAGTGGTTTTCAAGGAAATCTCAGTGTTTCATCCGTCCCGCGTTTCAATCGTCCCGCCTCTCCCCTACATTAAGTATGAAACTAAAACTACCAGTAGGTGGCGGCAAGTCACTGTCTTAGTAAGCGAGTCATTCATTCAACCGATTTGTTCAAACAGCTGTTTGATTCAACGACGAAGCAAACGAGGAGTCCGTGTAGGGCAGGCTATCATTAAAAGAACCCATTCGTTCAAAACGCAAATTATTCAGTAACGAATCATCCCTATCAGTTTCAGAGATTGTTTCTGCTGTGGTTTCATTTTGGAATTTCCATCGGCGAAATGACGATAAACTAAAACGTAACTCTCAATGTTAACTTATTGGTCAACTCATTGTTGCATAACATAGGCTATATCACATTAGCAATTGTGCTGATATTTGGGGAAAACTGCGCTTTTACTTGTGTGATATATTTATTTTATATTATGTAATATTACAATAAGACAAAAACTCATCGGGGCAAAAAATGCCCATGTACCTTGGATATATTGGACCTTGATGTTCGTAATTCGGCCGGTGATTTTTACGCAGGTGGGTGGTGGGAGAAAAAACACTGACATTCCGATTCAGACTGCAATAAAATCACCTATAGCCCGTATTGAAAATACCTTACGACTCCACGAGAAACATGCAAATAGTGCTTAACTCATTAACTTACTTCAGCTGCTTGCTTCCCTTCTTCGACATCTAAAACACGCGGATCGGTGACGAGGCAGGAGGGTGAAGCTAACTGTGGGCTGCTGCCGCTGCACTCGGGGTCTTCCACGGGCACGGATGAAAGTGAACCCAAGTAGTTAGTTAGTTTAGGAATTTTTGCATCCCTTTTCTGCCTTTCGAGTTTGTTTTTCCTTTTTTGTGCACCACTATCACTTTTTTTTTCATCATTTTTGAACTCCTGCAAGCGATTTATTCCCATGTTCTATATGAAAACATAACGAAAAGAGGCGTTTCCCAATGTCATAGCGCAAATTGTAGAGTTAATTTGATTGGCCGGTGAATTATATCAGTCAGGCACATTTTCCAATAACTTCTTGTTATTTTATTATACACAAATCAACCACCTATGACTTGACAATCTAATTTCCTCCAGCCAATCACGGGCCCCCTAATCCCGTGGGCCCTGGGGCTTCAGCCCCACCTAGCCCTTATGTTAATCCGGCCCTGCTTATGCCTACAATGCAAAATTGTTCCCTCGCGATTGGAAGCTCCTGTAGCCGCATACGCATTTCAAAACATTGCAACGTGAAATGCCACAAAAAGCGGTTTGTGAAGGTTTTAGTGAGTTAGGAGTCCTCTCGACTTCTTTTAAGCTGTCCCAGACTTAGGTGCTACTTTTAGGGCTAAAATGCTTCGTGAATTACTCTTAGTGAAAAAAATTAGGAGTCCTAAAGTTAGGAGTGACACGCCCATTATTTTTAGGAGTTGCTCCTAAATTCGCCAGTTAGGAGCTACTTTTAGCCTTAAAATTCTTTGTGAATACGGCCCCAGAGCTTCTAGCAAAAGACTCTGGTCAGTCCTGTTTTACTGAAACTCTTAATGGCTCTTGGAGCTTGTGTTTTAGCAAGAGAGTCCTGCCAGTCCTGTACTCGGGTCTCAGCATTTGAATAGATATGCTGAGTGAATTAGGGTGGGCAGCACTCTCAGTCTAGAACAGGTTCCTAAACCTGTCTTTTTGGTTCCTGCCCCTAAATGTATGTAAACTGTATGAGAACGTTCACTTAGTCAGACTTTGGAAGAACTGTAGCCACGTCAACGCGAAGTCCTCAATAAAGAATAACTTCTTCAACGTGATCCCAAAAGTCTCCTGGTCTTCGATTCGGGGTTTTCCAACAGTGATCAGTTGCACTGCAAACGCAGAATATGTGAAAGCACTATAGCGTGCTACTCCTGCACCGCATAGCCTACGCACTGCACACGGAGTATGTGTGTGTAGCAGGAAGGGTTATGACCCCTCCTACTTGTTATGATTTGGCCAATGGCCTGGCATCCGGTGCGTATAAGAGCATGGGTTACCGGTTCCTTAGTGTGCGTCACTATCCGGGGCCGTGACGTTACCCAGGTGCCCTGCTGCGTTTTGTTGGAGTGCAGTGTCAGGTGTTGCTCGTAAAAAGATCGCTGAAGCTGCTTATTCACTGTCAGTGCTGTTTGCCAGTCTGTGTGCTTTCTGGAGAGTTTAGTATGGACATTTGAGACAGGTAAGGGAGGCATTTGTATGCGACTGTGTCTTGTAAATGAAGTTTTGCTCTGGCTGAGCGGGTAATCTGACTAATTTCTGTTTAACGTAGTGTAAGACCTATCTGCGCTTTCTGCCAACGAGTTTGTCGGAGACATTTGACTCCATCTACCGCATAGTTCGGGGATAGTAATCCCGGGACAGCATGTTTTGTGAGTATACTGCTCGAGCGTGAAGCCAAGGGAGAGGGAATCGCGGTGTAACACCTTTTTGTTTTGTTTTTAGGCACGCGATAAGGACAGTAGCGGCGTCCTGCATGAGAATTATCTGCCCGTTGCTTCATCATAAACTGCTGTTTGCTCTGCTCCTCATCGGCTGCTGTTCTGTTCTGTTCTGTTCTATCTGTTTTATCTGTTTTGTGTTTTGTTTTGTGTTCCGTCTCGAGGGAACCGACTCGAGTGAACCGACTCGAGTGAACTGACGCCACGGTCTCGAGTGAACCGTCTCGAGTGAATCGTCTGGAGTGAACTGTCTCGAGTGAATCGTCTTGAGTGAACTGTCTCGAGTGAATCGTCTTGAGTGAACTGTCTCGAGTGAATCGTCTTGAGTGAACTGTTTTCAGTAAATTCTGTTCTCAGGGATATGTTTTGAGTTTCTTTTGTTGTTTTTCCTGTTTATTTCTTTAATTGATTTATCTTTTTTTGAATTTGTATGTTTTAATTTGGTTTGATTATTGTATTAGTGAATTATCATTTTGTTCTTTTTGCATATCACTGTTTGATGTCTTTTTCTTTTGTTTGTTGGCAGGGCCTGGGCACCCGGGGGCAGACGAGTGACCATTTAGGTGGTGACGTCCTCACTGTGTGTCGTGGTCTTCTCTGACATGAGTCGTTGAGTGTGTATTAGTGTGTGTGCACTGTGTATAGAGTAATTTTCATAAGGGTGATATCTCGAGACTGCCTCTGCGGGTAAGCCCAGGTTCCTCTGCTGCCAACGATAGAATTAAACAATTGAGATGAGTGTGATTGCTGGTCAATGCCTCTTTTAGCTATGAACGTTGCTTAAATAAAATACTTTTGTACAATTACTAATGTCTCTGACTCAACGGTGATTGGGACCTGTGCGTGCCTTAGCTTAGAGGTTATATTAAATTCTTGGGGTGAAATTCCCCAGGTGGCGTAGTCAGAAATTACAGCAATTTGAGTCAAACCCGCGCCTGCTCTGCCACATGTGAAACAGGCGTTAACTTCTGCTTTCTCATCTTACACATCACACTCCACTGTTATGGTGGCCATTTCAGTAGATTTACTCACTAACATTGTTGTGGAAACACAATAAGCATGGAAACTAAAATATGGTAGTATCGTGCTACAGCGCACATTCTGTCAGCTGCAGTTCTGGCGCCTCTCAGTCCCAATACTGTAAAACTCGACGTACATTCACATCATATGTAGAGTTACACTCACAGGACACTGCACTTATTCATAATCACAAAGGTTCATTATTTGCTCGTGCTTTAAAGCTTTGCCGGGTAAACATTTCATTGGCGTTCTGTTCTGACATGATGCACTTTTTCTGAGCGCGTACTGTCAAACAGCGCCAAACTGGATTTTTGTTGGGTCAGACCCATCTGCTAGCGATGGGGGGCCGAGACTGAGAGAGCTACATGGAAAAATATGCACCCACTTAGAAATGTTGCTGTTTTCATGAATACAAAAGTTGGGTGACCCCTCCCCCTAGACTAAAAAAGTTGGGTGACCCTTCCCTCAACAAAGAATAAAAAGATATGACCCTCCCCTATTTTCCTCCGGCGGTCCATTCCATAAATACCGAACGGTTCCTTAATGATATGTTGTTCACCATGTTTGTTTACTTTAAAGCCATTTTTAATGCAAGAGATGTGTTCACAGGTGGGACTTGGTTGTTTGTGAATGGAATCTGTTAGTGTGTGGTGTGCTTTCCTGGTCATCACAACGTGACACTTCACACACTAGAGCAGGGGTTCTCAACCTTTTGGAACTAAAGCCTTGCTTTTGTACTTTTTTTTAATTACTTTTCATAACTTTTAGAATTTTTTTTTATAAATTTTATGACTTTTATAAAACTATTTCACCATAACTATGTTGAACAAGAGAACTAGGTTGTAATAATGTTGTTTATGTGTCTATGTGGTGTTTTTAATATGCTTTAAGACAAACCATGTGTAAATTCATAAGTCGACACCATTGCTGAGTATTTCCTCCTTAAAACTGCAGTGAACCAAAGACAGTCTCAAAAACGCGGTTTAAAATCGCTGGTGTTTCTGACGTCAGAAACAACTTCCTTGTAACCAATCAGGTCAACATGCCGGCAGGCTTTGACATATCATAGGCCCTGTCCCAAATGGAACCCTAAGCACTCGCGGTCTTCCTCTGAGTCCGCACTTTCGTGACGTAATGACACTTTGACTGTCTCGGAATAAGTCTGCTGCGGAGTCCGCATCAGCACGGGCTCGGCAAAAGTGCGCATCAAGGGCGCAAATCGACCACTTGGGGGCGCTCGCGAGCACCCTTCTGAGATCTAAAAATGACAAATGGGACACACTGCGGTCTCACGGACTTAACGGACACGTGCACGTGGCAGCCATTGTAATTCCACAAGACCGAAAGTGCACATGAAGTGTGCCATTTGGGACAGGGCCATTAACAGCGAACTAGCAGGGGAGTCTCGAGAGATGCCAGATTATATTTTTCTGTTGATATGAAATATCGGGTAGATTTAGCAATATAGCGGGTGTATATGCCTTCTTCCACTGACGTTCTGAGTTGTTCAAAGCGTTTCTGATGATTGTTAGAAGGCAGACTGAGAGGGCGAATGGGAACATAGTTTGTGAAACATTAGCAACACATTATTAGCTGTTTGAGAACATAGTCAAGGGCTAGGCAAAAGGCTAATTATATTAATTACTGTTATGTGTCAGACATTATAAAGAGCGATACCATTGTGCAGTTTACCTCAGTAAGTTGACCGAGTGAATCTGTGAGCTGGTGTGAGTGAGTGGAGGCGGGGCTAATTAGCATATTCATAGATCCGCGTATACTAAATAGAGCATGGTTACATTCAAGCTATTTTAATGCTTGAAGACATTTTTTTTTTTCCACAGGATAAAACATTTAAATATGTCCATTTTGGTGATCAAAGATGAGTTTTATGAGATAAAATGTCTTTCTGCTCTTTGTTGGATTCGCTGAACATTCTACTGACTAACATGTCTGGGATAGTCACATTCTATCAACATGCCTTTAGAGATCTTATACTCATGAGGGACTATTTCAGGTGTCACTGATCACAATCACATGTTGTGCATGTTGCAGGAGGACAGTTCTTTCTTCCTGATGACCAACATGATCCTCACTCCAAACCAAACACTGTCAAAATGTGCAGAGGTGAGACATGAAGAAAGTGTGCTCTCTCGTAATCTTTCCTCTTCTTTGAGCTTCCATTTAGACACAGGCACAAACACAACTAAAATTACATCTCAAAACAAATTCTGAATAATATATAACATTATATCAATGTCATTCAACTTATTGAATGACCATAAAAGATTTGGCTGTTAATTTATTTTAAAACTAAATCAACTGATTTGACATTTACCCGTCTTTGGCTTAGTATTACATTTATGATTTTTTTTTTTTTTTGTATTACATTACTTGGTATTAATTTTAATTTCATTTAGTATCCAACCCTGAAATCCATTTGCACATCTGACATGAACTGCACCAAAGGCTTTAAAGATGCTCGAGGGAATGGTATGGCTCAATCAGTACACTGCATACAAAATATTAAGTTTTGTGACTTGAAATCCAGGCAGTACCAACTATTAAGACATGCCTCTGTTTTAGGTGTTCAGACAGGTAGATGTGTGGATTTCTCAGACTCAGTGAAGACATGTGAGGTGTTGGCCTGGTGTCCTGTGGAGAAGAAAGTCGAACCTCCGAAGTAAAACTCCAACCACTCACCATCTCAAAAAAACAAAAAAATACACATTGAAACTTATTTCTTAGTTTTAGCAGTAAAATTATTCATAATATTCATGTTTTTTGCCTTGATATTTCAGTCCAGCACTCCTGGCAGATGCTGAAAACTTCACGATATTCATAAAGAATAATATCCAATTCACCAAATTTAACTTCAACAAGTATGTTCATCTCTAACACATATTTCAGTACCGTTTTTTCTGTATTTTAACTACAAATGTGCAACAGAAGTGCTGCAAATCAAACATATAAATTTTACTTGATAAAGTGAGTTAATATAGTGTTGCTTATTTCTTTATTTCTTGCAGAGGGAATATCCTACCAAACATGAGCAGCTCCTACTTGGCAAACTGTGTGTTCAACAGAAATACTGACCCTAACTGCCCAATTTTCAGAATCAAAGATATTTTTGAAGAAGCTCGAGAGGATTTTCAGACCATGGCAGTCTATGTCAGAAACTAATTTTATGTTTATTTGACATTGATTTTATCATGAATAAGCTTTAATCCCCTTATGATACTCTGTTGATGAATATGTGTTTTGTTGGTGCACTGCTGTAGAACTGACTGACATCTTTGAGTGTTTTCTGTGCTCAGGGGGGAATAATGGCAGTGCAAATCCAGTGGGATTGTGACCTGGATATTGACTTGTGTGCTCCCCAGTACTCCTTCCGCAGAATAGACAAGAAGGACCTAGACAGTAGTGAAACCCCAGTGCACAACTTACGGTATGTTTGTACTGTAACTATGTAGGGCCTGTTCAGTCCTGTGCGTTCGTGGCAAAGTAATATAATTCCAATTAAACTTTTATCTGACTCCATTTTATCACAACCTCGAATTTAGGTTAGAATGCCAATTAGTTATTGACCATTTATATAATAATTTATCTACACACTTGATTATTCTATTTAACTCCTTATTGAAATCACACTCACATTCGGATTCCTATAACACTTTGAGTCTCGCACCAGCCAGAGATCCGGATCATATAATCACAAACTCGTCGGTCTTGGTCATTAGACAGAGGCAATTGACTTTAGATGTTACACCATGCTTGCTTATTTCTGATAGTGTGCTATTTAGTGCCCATAGATCTGTACACACTTAATGAGATGTCATGACCATTACCATATAATTAAGCTGACCAACTTTAGTTACCTTAAAAGTGAAGTTTGTAATTTCTGCACTACTAACAGCACCAATCAGAATTCCAAAATTGTTTCCAAACAGGTTTCATCAAACAAATGCGTTCTATTGACCAACATGTATGCAGTCTGGGATAGTTACATTCTATCAACATGCCTTTAGACATCTTATACTCATGAGGGAGTATTTCAGGTGTGATCACAATCACATGTTTTTGATGTTGCAGGAGGACAGTTCTTTCTTCCTGATGACCAACATGATCCTCACACCAAACCAAACTACCTTTAGATGCCACACCATGCTTGCTTATTTCTAATAGTGTGCTATTTAGTGCTCGCAGATCTGTACACACTCTTCTAAGAGACTTGTTTTCTTCTAAGAGACTTTATATAATCATGCCATGCCATGGTTTCCCATGTACACTTAGTTAGAATAATATTACAATAATACAGGGTTGAGGCTCACCCTATTTAGATTGGTCTAGCAACACTCTGTTGCTCTAAACACAAATTTAATAATTAGCCCCTACATCCAATTTGTTAGGCGGAGCTCTAAAACTTCAGTCGGCCTGCCCCAGTGCTCCACCTATTCTGAGAGTGTACTTACACTAGACACGGTTGGTTGTCTTGTATCTTGTATTTCTCCCCCTCTTTCAGTAGCTTAGTCAGTATAGGGTCTAACATTCATGTTGTTTATTTAGATGATTTAACCAGTTTAGACAATTCTTCCTCCCCTATAGCAACGAATGAATGGAATTGTTCCCCAGGGACACTACAATGCACTGTCCAATGCAATACTGTAGTAGATGTTTGCATAGTTATAATTTTTTTCCTAATATTATCAATCTTGCAAGTAAAGAAGTTCATAAAGTCTTTTCTGCTATACTTTTTGGAAACTTCAGAATTAGAAGCTTTATTTCTCGTTAATTTAGCCACTGTATCAAATAAATACCTAGGGTTGTGTTTGTTTTCTTCTAAGAGACAAAAAACAAAGTAAGCAGATCTAGCAGTTTTTAAGGCCTTTCTGTATGAAATCGTGCACTCTTTCCACGAAATGCGAAAAAATTTGTTTTCTTCCAGCTACGCTCCATTTTTCCTCTTGCAACATTTCTTTAAATACTCAGACCAAGACAAAACATCCACCAAAGTGAAACATGAATTACAATAAGAATTTGCATTAATCAAGACCCCAGAGCTTGGTAGTTTAACAGCGTACCACACTCCTGTGGCCGGCCAGTCTGTAGGCAGGAATAACTTTGTCGTTCGTTTTCTGAAGGTGGCTAGAAGGCTGAACCGGCTTTGTCTCCTTACTATTCCAACATCTACAGTCCTTAGGGCCATTAGGGGCCCACCCTTCGAGCCGTTCCAGTCGGCTGAGCTGCACTGTAAAATCCAACAGTGGTTCTTACTAAAACTTTTTAGTTAACTTTACTTAATGTCTTAACTTAATTGTAAAAATCTAGTAATCTGTACTATTCACATACTATGTTTTATTTACTCAGAAAACCCAAGTTAAGATTAATTGATTGGTTTGAGTGTGGTTTTTGAGGCAAGGAAATTCTTAATGGACCTTTCACTCATTTCCTCCACTTCTGCAGTTATTTGTCTTTGTTTGCATTCACTCATTTCCCAAAGTAATCTTGAATGTTGAATTGTCAATACAACTGAAAAATTTGTAAGAACGTAACACAAGTTGACTTCATAAATTGATTTTGATTTTCTTAAAATATTTTTAGTCACCATTATGGCGATTAGTGATCCCTTTGGTTGGGCACTTGGAACTATATTTTCTTTATTATGATTCTCTTTCTATAGATGCAGTGATGCAACAATAAATCAGTTGTTTAGTGATTCAGCACCCAAGAATGACCAGGGAAGCCAGGACAGTACATTACAGCCACCAGTAACAACAGATTCAGCACCCAAACACGACCAGGAAAGCCAAGACAGCATATTACAGCCTCCATTAACACCACAGCCACTCTCACCGCTATCACTATCTCCTACATCCCCATTGATGTGTTTCTCAGAGAAAATGGAAAAACTAGTGTATGCTGGAACCCAATTCGCTGGAAGCCCCCAGATATCAACCAGAAAAACATCACTACCACCAAAGTCTATGGGCGCAGCTCGCCCTCTCCCCCCTCCCCCTCCTCCCCGAGCATTAAGGCCCCTTCCACAACGCCAGGGCCCACAACTTCCACCGTCTGCTCGAGGTGTTACAAAATCAACCGATACCAGCTCCAAGTGATTTGTGCCGGGTCCCCGCTGTGATAACAGTAACTTTCTCAAATGTTTACAGAACAAGCGGGAACCCAGTGTTCCTGTATCATCTGTTCATTCACATGTTAGAAAGTCTAAGGCCTTTAAAAGCCGTACAGCAAACCCATCTAATCTGGTGCCTATCACACGACAAACTAAGATTGTGGACACAAAAAGCAAGACTGTTAAGTTAGCACTTTTAAACATCCGCTCACTTAAAAATAAATCACTTCTAGTCAATGACTTTATAAGCACATACAACCTGGACTTTATATTTCTAAATGAAACTTGGCTAGAAGCCAGCTGCAGTGCAACAATTCTCAATGAAACATCTCCTCCGAACTTTACCTTTATGAGTGTCTCCAGAGCTGGAAGGAGAGGTGGGGGTGTAGCTGCTCTTTTTAAAGATGTCTATCAATGTAAGCAAATATCATTTGGTAATTACCCGTCTTTCGAATATCTGGGTATTGTGTTAAAAGGTGCTCCACGGATTTTACTTATCACTATTTACAGGCCTCCAAAATACTCTTCAGCCTTTGCTGAAGACTTTACAGAACTGTTATCAATAATTTCCTCAGAGTTTGACAGTTTCACTATTGCTGGAGATTTTAACATTCACATAGATAATGCAGAAAATAATATGGCAAAAGAAATCAATACTGTTTTAAAAACTTTTGATCTGATTCAACATGTACATGGGCCCACACACAATCGTGGACACACTCTAGATTTACTTATCAGTAAGGGTCTAAACATTTCATTGAATGATATTAAGGATGTCGCACTCTCTGATCATTACTGTATTTTCTTTGATATATTGATCTCTCCTGCCATTGAAGTTAGATCTGTGTCTGTCAAGAAGAGATGCCTAAATGAGAACACTAGTGTACTATTTATGAAGGCCATATCCCTAAGACCGAGCATATCTGCTGACTCGGTTGATTCTCTCCTTGATTCTTTTAACTCGAAGGTTAAAAATGTAATTGATGATATTGCTCCTGTGAAAGTCAGGAAGAATGGTAAACAAAAAGCACCTTGGAGAAACTCAACAGCAGTGCAAATTATGAAAAGACAATGCAGAAAATCAGAGCGCATGTGGCGAAAGACAAAACTTGTAATCCACTATAACATCTATAGAGACACCATTCGTGCTTTCAATATGGAACTAGGCAAAGCTAGACAGACTTTCTTCTCCGATATCATAAACAGAAACCTAAATAATACTCGAAATCTCTTCGCTACTGTCGACAGACTAACAAATCCCCCAAGCCAGATTCCCAGTGAAATGCTCTCCGATAGCAAGTGTAGTGAGTTTGCTACCTTTTTCTCTGAGAAAATCAATAATATTAGAAAGGTGATCAGCACATCCTTGAGTTGCGCTGGGGTCAGTCAGATCAGACTACAACCTGAGAAAGTAGTTACTATGTCTGATTTTGAAGAAATTGATGGCACAATTCTGAAAGAAACCGTTCAGCACCTTAAAACATCAACCTGCGCTCTTGACACACTTCCCACATCTTTTTTTAAAAGTGTGTTAGACTGTTTAGAAGCAGATCTCCTAGAAGTGGTAAATGCCTCACTTTTCTATGGAAGTTTTCCAAACTCCCTTAAAACTGCTGTTGTCAAACCCCTCCTGAAAAAGAGCAATCTGGATAAGACTATATTAAGCAACTATAGACCGATCTCAAATCTTCCTTTCACAGGCAAAATCATTGAAAAAGTTGTCTTCAACCAGCTGAACAAATTCTTAAACTCAAATGGATACTTTGATAATTTTCAATCTGGCTTCCGATCGCATCACAGCACAGAGACGGCGCTCATTAAGATAATAAACGATATTCGCTTAAATACGGATTCAGGCAAATTATCAGTGCTGGTTCTACTCGACCTCAGTGCTGCATTTGACACTGTCGATCACAAAATACTTCTAGACAGGCTGGAAAACTGGGTGGGGCTTTCTGGGACAGTTCTAAAATGGTTCAGGTCATACTTAGATGGGAGAGGTTATTATGTGAGTATAGGAGACCATAAGTCTGAGTGGACGCCCATGACATGCGGAGTCCCTCAAGGCTCAATTCTTGCGCCACTCCTGTTCAACCTGTATATGCTCCCAATGAGCAAAATAATGAGAAAGAACCAAATCTCTTACCACAGCTATGCAGACGACACACAGATCTACTTAGCCCTATCGCCTAATGATTACAGCCCCATTGACTCTCTGCTTCAATGCATTGATGAAGTCAACAGCTGGATGTGCCAAAACTTTCTACAGTTAAACAAAGACAAAACTGAAGTCATTGTGTTTGGAAACAAAGATGAAGTTCTCAAGGTGAACGCATACCTTCACTCTAAAGGTCAAACAACTAAAAATCAGGTCAAGAATCTTGGTGTGTCTTTAGAGTCAGACCTTAGTTTCAATAGTCATGTCAAAGCAATAACTAAATCAGCATACTATCATCTGAAAAATATTGCAAGAATTAGATGCTTTGTTTCCAGTCAAGACTTAGAAAAACTAGTGCATGCTTTCATCACCAGCAGGGTGGATTATTGTAATGGACTCCTCACTGGCCTTCCCAAAAAGACCATAAAACATTTGCAGCTCATACAGAACGCTGCCGCCAGGATTCTTAGCAGAACCAGAAAATATGATCATATCACACCAGTACTCAGGTCATTACACTGGCTGCCAGTTACTTATAGGATTGATTTTAAAGTATTATTACTAGTATATAAATCATTTAATGGCCTAGGACCTCAATACATTGCAGATATGCTCACGGAATACAAACCCAACAGATTACTCAGATCATTAGGATCACATCAGCTAGAAGTTCCAAGAGTTCACTCTAAGCATGGTGAGTCTGCTTTTAGCTATTATGCCAGCCGCAGCTGGAACCAGCTTCCAGAGGAGATCAGATGTGCTCCTACATTAGTCACATTCAAATCCAGACTCAAAACACTTCTGTTTAACTTTGCATTTAATGAATGAGCACTGTGTCACTGTTTGTCCGACTGTTTATACTGTGTCTTATTTTAGTCTTTATTCTAAACTGTTTTAATTATTTTTAGTTCTTTCTCGTTTCTTTATTTTAAACTGTTCTTTATTCTAAACTGTTTTAATTATTTTTAGTTCTTTCTTGTTTCTTTATTTTAAACTGTTTTGTATATTCTTATTTCTTCTGATTATTTTTAATAGTATGTAAAGCACTTTGAATTACCATTGTGTATGAAATGTGCTATATAAATAAACTTGCCTTGCCTTGCCTTGCCTAGTGTCAAAGAAAGAGAAGTAATACTACACACACACACACACACACACACACACACATATATATATATATATATATATATATATATATATATATATATATATGTATATATATATATTTGTGTGTGTGAGAGAAAATATGAATGGTGTATAATGTAACTCGTGTCAATTAGTGATCTTTTACAATTTTGTTACTACTGTTTATGCCTAAACACCTTCTGAAACAGTTAATTGGGTTTATATAATCCCTCTATATTTGTGAAAATCTTGTAATTGATCATGCTTGACTCACACAGACTTCATCATTTAGCATGCAAAACACAACCATGGTGACAAATACATTTAATTTAAAGTAAATTATCAAGTACTCTCTACAGTTATTTTTTAGTTACTAGAACTCTTGTGTAAGTGAACTATACTAACTAAGCATTTGTCAGTACCACATACTATTCCTATTTCACTTTACTTGCTTTTTTTAGAGCAATCGGTTTCCTGATATTTTCCTAGTAATGTGAACTCTAATGAGAAGTTAACACAACTAATGATTTTGATTCAAGAGTGCTTGAGTATACTTGATTAACAACATTAATACACTACTTTACTTGGAAATTTTAAGGCAATCGGTTTCCTCACCTTTTCTAAGTAAAGTCAACATATTACATTTTACAGTGTGTGACGCTTTCTGCTATAGACCGCTGTCCTACTAGCCCCAGCGTCGGTCAAGTGAGTGTGTGACTTGCAAGCCCTCTCTGTGAGCGCATCTTGCTTTGATATTCTGTAAAGTCATCCTCAAACCAAGACACAGCTATGTACCTAACACGCTCTCTACTCAATTCAGAGCACAGGTAATTACTCTCTCTTCCGGTTTCAGAGGACAGGCAAGATTTGCACTTACTCTGCCCTATTCAGGCCTTAAGAGTATATATAGAGTGCTCTGCCCACTTCAGTTCAGGTGTTCACTCAATGTATATAGGTATTAGCCAATCCTATATAAATTGCTTACAAAAAGTCCAAAACATAGCTGCAAGACTTCTGACTGGCACTCGCAAATACGAACAAATCACGTCAGTCTGTTTTAGAATAGAGTTTAAAATTTTACTCTTTGTTTTTAAGGTTTTAAATGGACTAGCACCTTCTTATCAGCTAGATGTTTAAAGTCACCGAAAAAAGTTGACCAGGCTTTTGCCATAGCCGGCCCTAAACTGTGGAACAGCCTACCACTCTCTATTAGAATAATCTTGTCAGAATCACATTTTAAAGCAAAATTAAAAACCTCTTTTTGAGAAGGCTTATACTCACTGAGTCAAATGGGGTTTGTCTAAACATCAAATGTGTGTTTGTGTCTTATTGTCATATTGTTTTTTGTCTTTTAGTTTTCTTATAAATTATATTGTTCAGCGCAATGCTCAACCACTGTTGTTTTTTGGGCTTTATAATTAAATTGAGATTGACTCAGGATGAGGATGCCCATGTTGAAGAGAGTTTAAAAGCTAATTTCCATAAAAGTCCTAAGATGTTTTCTAAGAGTGTAGCCCTTTCTGAGTCTAGACAGCTTGGTTCCAGTCTAACAGTAACTAGTAAAGATGATTCTTCAGAAGAAGTGAACAAATGTTGCAAATAAATGGGTGTTTTTGTGTAATCTTTACAGATTTGCTAAATACTACAAGAACAGTGATGGCAAAGACACCAGGACCCTGATCAAGGGATATGGCATTCGATTGGATGTTCTAGTTTATGGCAAGGTGAGTTTTTCAAATAAGGACAGTTCAACCTTTGTTAAAGACATTAAACTTAATAAAATGCAGTTATATTTTCAGAGAACAAAACGTCTAGGTTACCTATTGTAACCCCCGTTTCCTGAAGGAGGGAACGAAGACATTATGTCAGTGCCTGACGAATTAGGGTCTCGCCTGAGAGTCTTATAACCTTCTCGTGTTAACAGAACAGTCAGTCAGTCACTACGAGTTACGTCAGTGCCTGATGAATTGGGATTGGGAACGCCACAATTGCTGCACCTTCCAGTGCTCCGCATAAGCCGCCTGATCCTCCCGCACCCCTTGGATAGGGCTTACATAAAGAAGTCAATCACTGCTGTTTCTACTTGACCCAAACACTGGGAAAGCGGGCCTAATCCATCCAGAAAGGGACGCTACAGAAACCACATCCTGCCCGTAGGGAGGTAGCATGTGGAGTTACACATATGGACTGGCCAGAGGGCAGTACTACATATGAAAGGTCCCTGCAGAGGATCTAACCTAGGGTGGTGGCAACACCAACAGGGATGGCAGAGCGGCTCTGCCAAGGGAAACACACGGGCTTGCCAACCAGGAAGCCGCACCGTGGAAGAATACACATCTGGGATCACCCGAAGGGAATAACAACATATAGGCACCTAGTCTAGCATAGGTGCTGACCACCGGGCATGAACAAAACCAGCAATGCAGGTTTGAGAGGTGGCGCCCCGACAAATCTCACGAGAATCACGACTTGATTTACGGCATGACGTCACATACATCAACAACATATGAAGCAGCCTCTATGGAAGACACTAGCATGCATTTCAGAAGTGAATCATGGCAAGTCATTTCAGTCGACGAAGAAAACACAGTCGGAAGAGTGCAGAGACGGCTCTGCGTGAGTGGTATTTATGAGAGTAATGTTAAATACAAGTACTCCACAGCGACTCTAGGGGTCAATGTTTTGAGAAAAATGGAAACTGCATAGTGTGCCTTTTACTCATCTTGCAGAAAGGAAAGAATGTCTCGGTGCCATATGGTGCCCGGTCCCTGAGAAAGCAGGTCCTTCCTCTGGGAATGTGCCAGGGAGGGGGAGAAGCATGAGCTCCGGGAACCAGGTTCGGGTGGCCCAATATGGCGCAACCAGCAAGACCTGCTCCTCGTCCTCCCTGACCTTGCACAGGGACTGTGTGATTAGGCTCACTAGGGGAAATGCATACTTTCCATAGGCCCTGGGGCCAGCTGTGTGCCAGTGCATTTGTGCCGAGGGTCCCCTTGGTCAGGCAATAGAACAACTGGCAGTGGGACGTGTCCAGAGCAGCAAACATGTCTACCTGAGTGGCTCCGAAGGGCCTCCAAATTAGCTGGACCACCTCGGGGTGGAGTCTCTACTCTCCCAGGAGTGTGAGCTGTCGTGGGAGCGCGTCGGTTGCAGGATTGAGCTTGCCTGGAATACCTGCATCGCTTCTGACTCCAGAGGAGGAGATGGCAGGGCGAGTTGCGTTATGCGACAGGAGTGTAGACCACTTTGACGGTTGATGTACGCAACGGTTAATGTGTTGTCTGTCTGGATCAGTATATGCTTGTGCCGCAGCAATGTAGAAACTGGCGGAGGGCAAGGAACATTGTTAGCAATTGATAAGCTACTGCAGTCAAGGTCCTGTCGAGGAGCCCAAGGTAGCATGCCTGTTGCACACGCCACCCCAGCCGGTGGTGAAGGCATCTGTTGAAACAACAACAAGCCTGGACACTTGTTCTAGGGGAACTCCGGCCCATAGAAAAGCAAGGTCTGACCACGGGCTGAAAGCTTAGCGGTAGGTTGGAGTGCTGGTCACTCGGAGAGTGCCACGGTGCCATGCCTATCTCGGGACTTGGTCGTGTAACCAATGCTGAAGTGGTCTCATATGAAGCAATAAGAGCAGCGTGGCCGTGATATGCCATATACCCCAGGAACCTTTGAAATAATTTCAGTGGGATCGCTGTCCTGCCCTTGAAATTCAAGCAGTTCAGCACTGACTGAGCACTCTCATTCTTGAGATGAGCCATTCAGGACCGAATCCAACTCCATACCAAGAAAATAGATCCTCTGCTTGAGGGAGAGTTTGCTCTTTTCCCAGTTGACCTGAAGCCCTAGATGGCTGAGGTGTCTAAGCACCAAGTCCATGTGATTCGCACAACCGATCTCGCGAGTGGGCCAAGATGAACCAGTCGTCGAGATAGTTGAGGATGCGAACACCCCATTCCCGTAGAGGGGTAAGGGTGGCCTCCGCGACCTTCTTAAAGACGTGGGGCGACGGGGACAGCCCGAAGGGGAGGAATTTGTACTGGTATGCCCGTCCCATGATGCGAAGTGTAGGAAAGGTTTGTGTCAAGGGAGAATTGAGACATGAAAGTCCTTTAGGTCGATTACTGCAAACCAATCTTGGGAGCCAACTCTTGTGAGAAGGCATTGCGTCTTTGATTGCACGCTGCTGGTGATGGAAGAGGGGACTGAGAGGGGCAAGGCATTGCGCCGCTCACAGTTAACTGCGCCCTTTTAGGACCCAGAGAATGAGGAAATGTATCTTTGTTAGAAATGTATCTTATCTTGAAAATTGATCGGGACTGTCAGCCGGGTCCAGGAAACTGCCGCATCCAGAAATGCACGGGTCGAATGACATCTTGAAAAAGATGCAAACACACCCGTGTTACTCTTTCAGAAGAAATGCTCTTTGTGTTTGTGGCGAGCAGGATGAGGCCGAGGGCCGTGAGAGAGCGGCACGAGGCTGGTGGCGTGATTACTGATGAGTGACACCTGCGCGACGCACCGGTCTCGTATCTCTCACGGAGGAGCGGAAGCATAAAGGAGGAGCGACGACAGTGAAGAGCGAGAGAGGAACAGGCCTGAGTTTTATTTGATGTTTTGTTTCTGTTTTGTGTTGCCAGCAGTCGTCCGCGAGGGGCTGCTGGCTTATACTTTCATTTTTGTATTTATTAAAATATGTTTGATTGTTCGCCGGTTCCCGCCTCCTTCTTCCCATAACGTCTGAACTGCGTTACAGTGTTGAAGTGCACAGGCGAAGATCGCCTGACAGCATGCAGAGAAGGGCTCTTTCAGAGTTCCCCAGGAAGGCGATAACCACTGACGCACCGTCACACCAACACAGGAACACTTCTGGGTTCTGAAGACAACACACATAGATGAAAATCAGAGGTGAATCTAAGAAATGCTCGGCTTTAAAGCAAAAGCTTGGTGAGTGTCTCTCTGCTCGCTTCCTATATGCAAGCAGCACAGGATGTGGTACGCAATGCAAATCTCACCCGCCAATGTCCATTAACAAGGGTACATTAACACTCAGAGGAGATAGGACTTCCAGGCATGATCCCAATTCGTCAGTCACTGACACAACTCGTAATGACTAAATTAATTAGAACCAAAGTTGTTTAAGAAGTAAATTGTGGTTTTTTTTTGTTTTTGTTCTTTGTACAGGCAAAACAATTCAGCTTTTTTACAACAATTATCAACGTGGGTGCACTATTGTCGTTTGTAAGAGTGGTAAGAAGAGTTTTTGTTGATATACATGTAATAATTAGGGTTATAAAGGGCAGGAACTAGATCTGACATATTTGTTAAAATATATAGAAAAATTATATATAGCCCATCAAAAAAAAAACCTAATGCTATTCTCTTTTTAATTTATCTGTGGGCCACTGTAGGTGAATTATCTCTTTGATTGGCTTGCTAGTCAACAGGAAGGTTACTCAAGGAAGAAATTTAAATATCTTGATGTACAGGAACGTGTGAGTATTTAATTTCTCACTTTACAAATACAGAATCAATGAATGTCAGTAGACTGTCAATAGGGCTGTCAATAGATTTTTTTTTATCGTGATTTAATTGCACACTTGTGTTAAAATTAACCATACATCATTTGTCTAGTTTAACATGTTCATTGTATCACCATTTGCTATATCCAGCAAAGTAAACCATCAGATTTAGTCAAGTCAAGTCACCTTCATTTATATAGTGCTTTTAACAACATAGATCATTTCAAAGCAGCTTTACAGTGATAATAGGAAATTAAAGTAACAGAGATTGTTTTGGCCTTATAGCAGCTCTAGAAGTAGCTCTAGAACTAGAGAGTAGAAAGTTATTGTCCAGATAAAGTTAGTTTTGATTGATTCACTTCCGTTGCAAAGATCATTAGTTATTAACTTAGGGGCCGCTAACACAACACCGTTCTAAGGCCTGGAACACACCAAGCAGACGGTCGGCCGTCGGGCAGTTTTTGTGACTAAGTTTTCTCGGTGTGTTCCACAGTCGGCTGAAATTCATCCTCGTCGGCTTTTTTTCGGTCGAATCGGCGTCGGGCCTTCGGTGAGAGAGAGAGAACTCTGATTGGCTGTTCAGCTTAGTGAGTGAGACGTGAGACGAGAATAATAGCAAAACAGTAAGCAAAGAAGTCAAAACGGTACAGATAGATGGCTGTTCTAATGTTACGTCATCTTACCTGAGTGTTCCTTGGCGAATATTTCAATATTAACATGAGCAGAGTGGAATAAAGAAAGTGTTTAGCAGGATTGATATTCAAAATGGTAAGCACGCACTACTTTGTTTATGGTTTGTATATCTGCAGCCCGCAGCATCGGTTTCTCTTTTTGAATGACGAATATAGATGAATATATCTGCAGAAATAGACAGTTGTCTCATTTACACGCAGGCGCAGAACGCGCATTCTAGCTGATAGTTGGCAATAGTTCGCTCGGTGTGTTCAGGTGCCGCTTTTTTCCCCTGACGCAGGACAACACAGTCGGCTTTCATCAGCACTAGTTCTTTGGCTTCGGTTTGGTGTGTTCCAGGCTTAACAGAAAACCCTTAACGCGCTCCGGCCCGCTCATTCACACAACAACAGTGCAAACAGCAGGTCAAAATTAACTGCTGGCAGTAGATCATTTTCCTATTTAGCGCCAAAACTTTGGAACAGTCTTCCTACCATTGTCCGGGAAGCAGACACACTTTGTCAGTTTAAATCTAGACAAAAAAAACACATCTCTTTGACCTAGCATACACAAAACACATAATAGACTTATATAATTCAATATTAGGATGCATAGTTTAGATCAGCCGGAACCGGGAACACTTCCCATAAATCCTGATGTACTCGTTACATCATTAGAAGAATAGCGTCTACGTTAATATTAGTCTCTCTGTTTATCCCAAGGTTTACGGCAGTCCGCTGGATCCAGGCTGTCTCCAGATCTGATGAAAGACATACGCCTGGATTCGACGACAGCGCAGTCCTGAAGTGTCAACTAGTCTCTCCCCTGTGAAGGCCTCCTTCCCTTCCCTTTATCTCTGCACAGATAAAACGTTGTCAAATAATTCCAGTTCACATGGGAAGCGATAAAAAATTCTGTATTTAATATTTTTAAGGCCAGACTAGTAATTTGTTGAGGTCAATTTGTACAGAAAGACTACAAGCCTGCGCGCATATTCAAACATGCATACCTATAGACTAAACACGTAATACACATGTGTACACCGACAGCGTTCTCACAGGTTCGCACTTTTGAGGTTTGCTAAGAGATAACCTTTTTTTTCATAATTTTTCAATACTTGCACCTTGAAACCTATTTCAAGGTTTGCGTTCTCGAGCCCACTGTTGTTGTGTGAATGAGCGGCCGGAGCGCGTTAAGGGTTTTCTGTTAGAACGGGTGCCGTGTTAGCGGCCCCTAAGTTAATAACTAATGATCTTTGTAACGGAAGTGACTCAAATCAAGTCAATCAAAACTAACTTTAGCTGGACAATAACTTTATTCTAGAGCTGCTATAAAGCCAAAACAATCTCTGTTACCTATTATCACTCTAAAGCTGCTTTGAAACAATTCATATTGCTAAAAGCACTTTATAAATGAAGGTGACTTGACTTCAATTTCAAAAAGTAAAATTCAAGCACTTTAAGCACCTTGTACGAACCCTGATACTAGTGCTTCTAGTGATGTGATGAGCGATCTAACACTTAGTTATGACTATGACAGAAGCGTTATGGATTTATTCTCATTTAGTTCGCTAACCACTGAACTCTTACCAGGTTAGTGAAGAAGGAGCCATCCTCTCCACTCATGAGCCGGCTGGGGATGCAGTAGATCACCCGCCAGGTATTGTACTGGATGTTGAAGTGCAGTCAGGGCCGGTTGGCCTTCAGCACGATACAGACAAGCGCGGACAGGAAGTCGTCCGCGATCAGGTCTATTCACAAAAACGTTATAAAACTGTCACCATGTAATGTATTCCTGTGATCATTACTCCAGTCTTCAGTGTCACATGATCCTTCAGAAATCATAGTATGATTAAATAAAAGTATCAATTTCTTTTATCCTCTTTTCTTTTTTTCTCTTTTGAAATTCACAAACAGTTTTCGTTCAAAAATATAGAATTATGTACCAGCAGCTCTCATACAAAGATAATGCTTGTGGACGTGCGCATATTCTGAATAATTAGTAACATACAAAGCCGCTCTTATACACAAGTAAATAATAGTTATGACTTGAAATGTTTGCTGTATACCACAATCAAAAACAGTTTATACAAAAAAAGTGAATGAACATCTGCAGAGAGCACAGTCAAAATGTAACTTTTTGTGACTGACATTGCACATATTGCAGGGCAGTACAACGTACGTATAACAGATCGGTTTACAGCATACTGATGTGGAAACTAAACAATACAGAAAGCAGCTCTCATACAAAAAATACTAAACAGGTCACAATGAAATTGCCAATGTTCCATACGTTAGCTTTTAACGAAGAGGGTGCCATTCGAATTTGGCGCTCAGCCATCATGCGTCTGATATGTGCGCGACTCTGTTATGTGCACGCCACAGACTGTCCGCGCACTGCACGTCCACTTTAGAGTTCCGCCTTTTGCGTTCCGTCAATATTACATTATTAGGATTTTTTTTTTATTTTTTTTTAAGAAAATCTATTTTTGACATTTGTGAATCGATTCAGAATCGTCCACGCCCGCATCGCGATGCATCTAAGAATCGATTTTTTCCCCAACCCCTAGGAACGGGCCAAACAGGGGCCAATCAGATTTCACATGACAGCATTTGCTTTGCGTATGAGAAACATCAAATGGCAAACGCTCAAAAAGCGGAACAAAACTGGTTTTATCTTAGCAGCGCAGAGCATTATCAGCTCGGCTCAAAAAACAGCGATCGCGGCCAAAGCTGATCTCGATCACGCGGACATTATTACACAGAGCTGCGCTATCCATTGAGAAGCATTTCAGCGCAGAATTATTTTTCTCTATTATAAACCCACAGATGACTATGTGATTTAAGCTTTTTAAAAGCCAGATGAAACAGCGCTGATATTCTCAACATATTGACGCAAAAAACAAGACATTTCACTCCACAACTTATAACTGTAGTAAAACGAACTTTTTTGGCAGAAATGTGCCTGTATATATTCATATTAAAAATACTGTTATATTAATATAGTCATGTAGGCTATGTAAGAAGTTATGGCAGTTTATTTATTTATTTTTGCATTTATATTTATACTAAATGTTTGGGCTACTGTTTTGATAATACAATAGGTTTATAGAAAATCAACAAAAAAATCAATAAATATTTTCATAATTTTTCAGGAATTGTTGATTTTTTTTTAAACGCTTGTAAGCCTGAACCAGAATATCAAGATATTTTATTATTTCGCATATGATGGTGTGAAGTAAAAAAGCACCACCATGTTATATATGTATAATAAATATTTGAGTATAACAAACAAAAATCCCTTCTATTATTTTATCCCTTGAGGTAGCCCACGCACACAAAAAGGTTGGAGACCCCTGGTATATAACTACTGTATATGTTTTATAATTACAAGTTTGTGTAATTTGGGGTTTCTGTAGCCTGCAGTGACATTTCATTATTTGCATTTTATGGCATTGTACATTTTTTGCCTTTATTTGAAGGCTGAGGCTTCATTAATAAACACAACCCCAATTATCATCATTGGTTTGATATGTTACTTGCTGTGAATACTTTGTCTGATAGGCTACAGTATTGTGGCATAGTATCAGGACATCCTGGCTATGTCTGTCGCACAGGGGCGAATGGCCGGATGATGGGCCTATTTGGGAGAAAGTCCAGGCCTGTTTTTTAGCCCCAGTCCGTCCCTGGGTTAAAGAGATGCATTTTAGTCTAGCTTTGAACTGACAGAGTGTGTCTGCTTCCCGGACAATGTTAGGAAGACTGTTCCAAAGTTTTGGTGCTAAATAGGAAAAGGATCTACCGCCAGCAGTTAATTTTGATATTCTAGGTATTATCAACTGGCCAGAATTTTGAGGTCGCACTATAATGCAATGCAAAGTGAAGACTACCTTTCTCTGAAGACTTGTGTCCCTCATCTTCATCAGCACTTCCACTGGCCACAGATGACAGAGGAGATGGAGAATATTCTGCCTGGTGCTTTTTGACAAAGTATATAATGTAATAACGATGTTTAAATGTAAACATTTCGAAAGTATAAATGAGGGGATCAATAGGTTTTGTTTTGACTGCGCCTACGATATTGGAAAAATATATATTGTACCTTGTAAAAATATGACATGCCTGCATCTGTCTTTTAGAAACTCAATATAACAACCTTTATTTTCACTTTAAAATAATGTTCAAAATAATTAGTAATTTTGGAATATTTGAGTCATTATTATTTGGTTACCACCATGATCTTCATCTTTTAATTATACATTAAACATTACACGCATTAATTTTGAACCTGTACAGTTATAAGTAGTCCTCAGGGAGGAGTGAATTTTTTTTTTTTTAGTAACTGATTAGATAACAGTGAACTACTAAGCCGACTAAGCACTATTACTTAATAATTCGGTAATCAGAGTTTTTGGTTAATAAATAGTAGTTACTAGTGTTAATATTTGCGCTACTCATTTGCTCCTGTGTAGAAAAAATCAAACTCACTTTACATAGACAATAACTTTTTATAGAGTTGCTGTAAAGCCAAAACAATTATCTGTCCTTTGACTTTCCTATTTTCACTGTAAAGCTTCTTTGAAACAATCCGTATTGTAAAAAGTGCTATATAAATGAGGGTGACTTGACTTGACTTGACTAGTTTTTCATTAATGATGGCATGGAACCGTATTGTAAATTTATCACTGTAATTACTTTTCAGTGATAGCATCAACAATCATCAGTTTCTATTTAAAATAATTATGACAATTGATTGAACCAAAGACTGGCCTAAGTAAAACATTTCTCTTTTATTATTCAGTAGACACTTTACTGTATAATAAACATTTGCATGACATTAGACAGACCTCAGAGAAATAACATGTTAGCCTACACTGTTAACCCTTGCTGTAAAAAAAGGCGTAATTCAGACAGTATCATACCATTTTTCATTAAAACAGTGATATAATGTAGAAAACAAAAATAGCCTACAGGAATATACTGTAAATGAACAGTGCTCAAAATCGACACTCAGAGGCTGTTTTCACAATCACACCCTATACCCTCATTCACTATTCCCTACATTAGTTCACTAATATAGTCCCCTTGACAGAGTGAATGAAAAGAAGAGAGTGAATTGAGACACTGATGAACACCTGATAAGCAGAATCACTGAAGGACAGAGAAACAAGAACAGAAAAAAGAGAAACACAAGAACTACAACTGACTTCCAGTAACACTGAGTTTGAAACCAGTTTACAAACCAGTTTACGATTATTTCTTTCATACATGTACAAAAGTTCTTGTTGAGAATTAACAGAGATTGAGTTAATAATAAAATTTGTTGTCACCATGATAGAGATCAGTATTTGCTTTAGTTGGTCTCTTGTCCCTTGACTTCTTACCGTTCATCTCTCTCTGACTGCTGTAACAGTGAGTTTATAAAACACATTTGCTATGGCAAGAAAAAGTCACGAGGAAGATGATCAGGTGTTTTTGTTCTTTTGTGATGATGTCACAGTCATCTTGGATTATCTGATTTTCAGATTTTTCCTGTATATATTTATTGAAATTATGGGTATGTCATATTTAGCATAAATCTGTGTATCTACAAAATGAAATCAATATTTCTGTAATCAGGTCTTCTGAAAAATAACAATCATATAGTGCATTCAATTTAATTTTACTCCTGCTTGGCTCAGACACACACAGATATCAACAATCAGCGTATGAATCTCAACAGTGGTGAAAAGTTTCATGTCGCAATGCATGCTGGGTTCCAGGATAATATAAAACTCCCAGCATGCACTGCTGCATGAATAATAATAATAATTAAAAAAAAGAAATATTGCCACCATTGTTGAGATTAATGTGCTAAATTGTGATATCTCTGTGTTTCTAAAATATAGTGTAGCTTTTTTTTGGTTTATGCATGATGTGTTAAAAAAAATGAGTCATAGTAATTTATTGCTGTAGTTTCACAGTAGTGCTAATGTAACACTTTTGATCGAGGATAAAACTCTGAATGAATAAGAATTAATTCCTTAGTGAATGAACAGGCAATATGATGATTTTGTCATCATAAGCATTACAACCACAATCATTCATAAACTGTGTGTGACTTGCAAAAACACAGCTCAAGCAGCAAAAGAATGAATGTTTTAGCATCAGCATCCCAACTAAAGCAAGCACTGATCTCTATAATGGTAACTTCAAACAAACATTTTCAATAACAACTTCTGTATGACAGAAATAAAGTCATACTGGTTAATAATAAGTGTAATAATGTGTAATGGCTGGAAGTCAGTCGTAGTTATTGTGTTTCTCTATTTTCTGTTCTTGTGTTTCTCTTTTCTTCAGTGATTCTGCTTGTTAACAGCAGGTGTTCATCACTAATGCTCAACAATCACTTACATATTCCCTTAATTATCTCACTGCAACACTGTCTCAATCTTACTTTTTACTCTTTGTAGTGTGGATTTCCCTGTGGGGTTGAAAGGGTTAACAGTGTAAGATAAAAAGTCACACCCACAAAATGTATTTTAACAGTAATAAACTGTAAGTTATAAAACTGTTTTATACTGGCAACACTGTTGCCAGTAGTTTACTGTAAAATTATTTTTTTGGGTCACCGTTGTGCAGAAGAGTAGCGCCTGTGCTTCAGTCCAGGAGAAGATCTACAAACATTGATGATATGCTGCATGTTGCTTTATTTAACAGGCGGTGACTGTGTAGTTGCTGGTCCAGTGAAAATCTCTTTATGTTCAATAGTTTTTTAGTGGTCTCAAATGAAAGAAGTTCACAGTAATACTTTGCTGACATTATTAATGCATTATAAATTTTAGTTAATACATTTAAATGACAGTTGGTCAATTTAAGGCAGTCGGTTTCTGCAGGTGTAATTAGTTAACTTGAATTAGAATTTAGTGCATTTTTACAGAAACAAACTAGATTACAGTAAAGAACTGTACAATTAACAGTATTTTACTGGCAACAGTGTTGCCAGTATTTTTTACTGTAAAAAACCCCGGTAAGGTCTAACAGTGTACTTCTGTGCTGTGCTTTTATTTTCTTGGTTTTTATACAATTGAATTCTATAATCATTTATAATCAGCCATTTATGTCGTTGTCATTTGATTTAATCATTTTATTATTGATTTACATAATTTATTCATTTTATTATTCACTTGTCATTTTCTATTTTCATCTTTATATTATCATGTCCTTGCTATTGTTGTTTAATGGTGTGATTGCATGGTTTAAAGGGATGTTTGTGTTCACGAGGAGGAGATCAGAGAATGTCTTGTAAAATCACAGGATGATGTTGTGAAGCAGTAATTTCCCATTGTTTTTCCCGTGGTATAATAACACTTGTACTGGCCAGACGAAATGTAACATCCAGATGAAGTCTGAGCATTGAGACATGCACAACTAAAATGATTCAATAAACTCTGCTCTTTTTATTATCATCTCTTCATCTCCTGCTTTGCTCTTCCCTGGCTTTCTCAGTCAAACTCTCAGTTTTAGATGCCAGACAAAACAAATCTTCTGGCAAGGATTCGGGTCGGACCTGATCTATCTGACGTGGAGATCCAGCCGATCTAACAGTATGAATATGTGTAGTATGAATGTAATCCAGATGCACTATATTCATCATGTTATCATCTTCATCATGTGACCTACGGCGTCAGTGGCGTCGCTTCACTGTCTTTCTCATGTTATGCATCCAAAATCAGAGACTTCCGTCCTACATAGTGTCCGGGAAAAGTAAGACAAAAAAAGCAGTGTCCGAATTCACAATACTCATAAAAGAGGAAAAAAGTACCCGGATGACCTTTTGCATTTACTACTTCATGAGGCGACAGGAGAGAGGATTTATGAATGACAGTGAAGAGACTCAACTGATGATGATAGCTCATGTGACAATGATACCATGGTGAATGTAGTCCAGATTACATTTATACCTTATAGAACGTACTCAAATGTAGTAGTATCTGTGACAGTATGTGATTTCGGACACAGCGATGGGATAGTAAAGAGTCCATCACATGCACACTTCAGAATCTGGCCGGAAGATGTAAGTCATCCGGGGACATTTTGACGACTGGTTTATGAATACTGTGATTTTGGACATTCTGTTGTTTTCACCCACTATAGGGAAGCATGCATATTCAGGTGCAGTCTAAAGTCTTATTTCGGGAAGATACCAACTGTAAAAAAACAACAACTATTTTTCCACATTCCACACACATCAATCAATAATATATAAAAATTATGGAGAAAAAAAAAAAAAAAAAAGATTAAAATATCTCAAGATGGCAGTAGTGCAAACGGATCATGAAAGGGGTCAGTACTATCCTTAATGATGGTACAGGCTCTTCTGTGACAGCGAAGCCTGTAAATGTCCTCAAGGGGGGGCAGTGGAAGTTGATGATCTCTGCAGTGCAGCTCTTTTTTTTCCACAGTTCTGGGGAAGTAAAGTCTCTGTTGGACCTTTTTAACCAGGGCAGCAGTGTTAACTTTTCTTTTTATATTGTATTTCTTTATTGTATTTATATATGTGGCGTGTAACACGAGGGCAGTAAGAGGGGTTTCTCCAAGAATTATAATTAACAAGATGGTACCATTTGCACACCGACTACGCCACTCTGGGAAATTTGCCCAAAGAATTAGAATAAGCCCCAACTAAAGGCATACACAGGTTCGTATCACCAAATAGAGGCAGAGGCATGGGTCATCATACAAAAATATATTTTATTAATAACCTTTTTTTTTAAAAAGAGCATAAAGGATATAAGGCACTGTTCAAATTTGGCAACCCTTATAGGGTTAGGACCCGGTCAAGGCAGGAACGAAAAGCACAGAGGCAGAGGGTCGTAGCAAGCCACCCACAGATGCAGGACCACTGCAATTCACTGTGCGCACTCACTCACACACGCACTCACACAGGTGTAAATACCAAACACTGCACACTGTGAGGAAGACACCATCACCCAATAGGAATCCTCTGCCCCTGGTGCTCAGGCCCTGACAACACAAGAGATACAATAATTAAATGAAATATGAAAAATAATAGAATATGAAAATAAACAAATATGAAAAATAAACCAATATGAATGTGATCAGCGATGAAAATAAATCAAATATGAAAATAACCTTGATGGCTGGGAAGATTATTAATGCCCAAAAGAGACCAGATATAATCAATTGAAATAAACAATTGGCTAAACCTCAATGTCAATGGTGGCCAAATATACAAAGATATCAATAAAGGAAACAAAACTTCAGTTTGTTGAACAATTTAGCACAAAATAAAGCAAGATAAAGAAAGAAACTATTCCAGAAAATAATTAGAAAAATAAATAATTCAATCTTTAGAAACAAAATCAAATACAAGTGAAAAGAAAATAGAGGAATCAAATGGATGAGAGTCCTGGTAGTTAATATCAGTTAGGCAACCAGCTACGAAAAAAACAAAATCAAAATAAACAATCAACCGCGATTCCGAGTTGTAGTTGAGTCAGTTGATTGTTGTGAACAGGATTGAAACAGGTTCGAAACAGGACAGCACTGCGGCCGTGAAGGAACACGGAGCACCCCGACTGGAATGCAGTTATAGCTCTTTACGGGTCTATAACCAGGGCCCTATAAACAACATAGGACTGTTACTCTGCTAAATAAGTTCTCTAACTTAATGCATGCACGTACAATGAATATACATACCGATCGTCGAGAACAATTTAAGCGTAGCTTTCTCTGGAGGGAAACTCAGGTTTTTACAACTGAGGAAGGGATATGGATTAAAACACGTTTTTGACTACAAACTAACACATCAAAACACACATTTTATACAGAGCACGATTAACGAGGGTATCAAACTCTCCCTACCTTTTCCAGTGTCCACATCCAGCACACGCATCCAATGCATGCAAACAATAACAATCAGTAGCTCATGTCACGGAAGACAATAGCACACGCTCTCCAAGCAAAGCGGTGTCTCTAAAAGATACATTAAAAGAACGCACTCCTTAAACTGAATACATTTCGTGAGCTAAAAACAACTAGCAGCGCATTCATCTTACCGCCTCAGGTGATCGCATCCGGGTTCCCAGAAGCAGCAACGGAGCGCGTTAATGACGCAACGAGTCGAAACGTAACGCCTGATGAACGGCAGATGCGTTGCTGTTTTAAAGCCCAAGGGCACCAATGATAGGCTAGAATGGCCATCAATCTCAATGATGAAAACAGAAACGCCCTTCCTGCCACATCTACCCCACCATTCTGCATCGACGCCCCGGCGATGAACTAGAAGGTAATTTACAAGGACACCTCTCCGTTTTACTAACTCCAAGGCCTAAACAAAGCTGAAATGCTGTTGGTTACAATCTCGGAATCACCAGTTACTCTGTTCCTTACCTCTCCCGCAGCCCGAGGAAGACGATGCAAATTCGAATGCTGACCGGCTCCAGCTCGACTAGAGCGCCGAGGGGAGACCACCCTCGCATTATGAGAACTGGGTGGAGTTTCACTTTCTCTCACTATAGGTTCTACACCCCGTTCCTCTGACTCCATCAAAGCTGCACCACCAGTAGGTAGGTCTGTCGGCCCTAGCTCTCCCTGCACCTCAAGCTGTACTGGGCGCCCAAAACCCCAGTGTCCTGTACCCTGAATAATCCGAGGAGTCTCTGTCACTAACACCATCAAATCGCCATCGTCCACCCCTTCGTACTCCTGGGGGTCGTCTCGAGCTTCTACGGCACCAGTAGGCTGATTAACAGGCGGAATGTCCTTCCGGACACAAGCCTTCAGTTGGGAACGATGTACTCGGCGTACCTTGCCCAAATCTGAAACTGGCGCAATAGCATACACGGCACCTCCCTCCTCGGGGGACCGAACCACCTGATATGTCACTGAACTCCACAAGTCCTGAATTTTGTGGCGACCCCGCACAGCATGATCTCTTAAGTAAACTAACTGACCCTCTGACAAAGGTAGATCCCGCACATGTTTGTCATGCTGCATCTTGCGACGGTCTGCCGCAGCCTTCAGCCGCTCACGTGCTCCCTCGAAGGCGACTTGCAACCGTCTACGATGTTCTATGACCCAGCTGTGTACGTTTCCGGCAACCGGTTCAGGCACTCTACCCAGCAAAAAGTCTATCGGCAACTGAGGTTCTTGACCAAACATTAGATAGTGTGGAGACTCTCCTGTCACTTGATGGGGGGTGGTGTTATAGCAGAATATAACTTGTGACAGACAAGACACCCAGTCCCTCTTCCTGGAGCCTGGCAATGTTCGCAGCAAGTTGTACAAAGTGCGATTAAAACGCTCGCACTGCCCATTACCGGCCGGGTGATAAGGAGTTGTATGAGATTTCTTTATCTGGTAAAGCTCGCAAAGCTGCCGAATAAGAGCCGATTCAAAATTCCGGCCCTGGTCTGAATGAATTCTGCCCGGAACACCAAATTTGTAGAACCATTCTTCAACCAAAACTTGGGCTACGGTCTCAGCTCTTTGGTCTCGTGTAGGCACCGCCATAGAAAATTTACTAAACACATCAGTCATCACTAATATGTTTTCCTGTCCAGAATGTGAAGGTTCCAGCACCGTGAAGTCAATCGCAAGGACTTCATTAGGCCTTGAAGCTAGTAAATGGCCCATAAACGCCCGTGCTACTGGCTGGTTATCTTTAGCGAGCTGACAGCGTTCACATTCTTGACACCAAAGGGTAATATCGGCCAACATATTTGGCCAATAGCACCGCTGCCGAATCAACTCACTGGTGCGCTCCACCCCTTGATGCCCATGTTGTTGGTGGAGCTGCATCAAAACCTCTTCTCTCAAAACCTCAGGCAACACTAATTGGTAACATTCTTCACCTCCGTCAGGGCGAAATATTTTCCGATGCAATACTCCTTCCCTTACCTCTAATCGATTCCATTGCTGGAGAAGAGTCAAACATGGTTTAATCAACTGATGCCGCTTCTCCGCTCCTGGACGCCGGCCCTGCTCCCAGAACTTTATTACCGGCCCAATAACGAAATCAGCCTCTTGCATAGATCGCAGGTCTGGGGCAATAGCCTGGCAACGCACTCACTGTCCTCACGTCTGCCTGTGCTGCGCATCCTATGCCAATGGCCTGCTGTAACAACTGAGGTACAGCAACGCCTGCAGCCATATCCCCAAGCTGACCTTGAACTACTGGGTTCTGGCGAGAGAGCGCGTCTGCGTTACCATTGCTCCTTCCTGACCTATATCTTACCTCAAAATCAAAAGCAGCTAACTCTGCAGCCCAACGCTGCTCCGTAGCTCCGAGCTTTGCTGTAGCTAAATGACTTAAGGGATTATTATCAGTGAACACGATACACTTGTTCCCTAAAAGATATTCCCTAAATTTTTCGACCATGGCCCACTTGAGCGCTACAAACTCTAGTTTCATTGAGCTGTAGTTGTTCATATTACGCTCAGTGGGCCGTAGGCTACGACTGGCATATGCGATGGGTCGGGTTTTCCCTTCAAATTCTTGGGACAGAACTGCCCCAAGCCCCCCATGACTAGCGTCTACTTCTAGAACAAAGGGTTTGGAAAAATCTGCGTAGGCCAGTACTGGGGCGGATGTTAACCTTAATTTTAGGGCCTCAAATGCTGTCTGACAGTGCTCAGTCCAGACTGAAATCAAACTCTGCCCTCGCCGTTTGCCCAGCTTACCTCCCAGCACCTCAGCAACCAGTTTATGTAGAGGGGCTGCCAATTTGGCAAACCCCTCCACAAAGCGCCGATAATAGCTAGCAAAGCCAAGGAATGTTCGTAACTCGGAGACAGTCTCAGGGCAACGCCAACTTGCAACAGCCTCGATTTTACCTGGATCTGTTGCCACCCCTTGCGCCGATATAACATGCCCCAAGAACTTGACTTCTGGCCTGAAGAAAGCGCACTTCTCCAGCTTTACTTTGAGTCCTTCCCTCTCCAACCGACTCAAGACCATCTCCAATCTCTCTAGATGCTGGGCTACGGAGGAGGAAAAAACAACAACATCATCAAGATATAGGAGTAGGGACTGACACCGCTGATCACCAAATAGTCTCTCCATTAACCTCTGGAACGTACTTGGAGCGTTGCAGAGTCCAAAAGGCATACGGTTCCATTCAAATAATCCAAACGGCGTACAGAACGCAGTCTTGGATTTATCTGGCTCGGAAACAGGAACCTGTAGATACCCACTGGCCAGATCTAGTGTAGAGAACCAGCGAGCGCCCCCCAGTGAATCCAAAGATTCCTCAATACGGGGAAGGGGAAATGCATCCCTCCTAGTCTTGGCATTCAGGTGACGGTAGTCTACGCACATGCGCAGACTACCGTCCTTCTTTTTGACTAGCACAATCGGCGATGCATAAGGGCTACAACTTTCACGAACTACTCCAGCCTCCAACAACTGATGGATATGAGTTTTTACCACCTCATATTCAGAAGGGGGTATCCGTCGGTATCGTTGGCGCACTGGGACATTATCCAATAAAGGAATGTCATGGGAGATGAGGCGAGTACAACCAAGATCGCTCTCATGACCTGAAAATACAGTCTCATATTTCTGCACCAAAGCTCTAACCTGAGTCTGTTCTGATTCTGACAGAACCGATAAGTCAAGAGACTCCATCTGCTGGGACAAGGAGGGACTCCCCTGCGCACTTTGGGACTGAACAGAGGCAATGACTGGCTTCACTTCAACAACTCCTGTTGGCAAACTGACTACATAAACCTCCCTAAGGTTACCCACCACCGTAGTAGGGCGAAGGGTCACATCCACTGTACCGACGTTCACTACCGGCACATAGACAGTCCCCTGAATTACCCTTACCAAAGCAGGTGATGCTAAAAGTCCAGCTGGGAGGCCTGACTCAGGGGGCTCGAATAAAACAATACTACCAAAATATTGGGCGGAACAGGTTGCAGCCACTAGCTTAATTGTGCCACCTGGTATGCGACACACCCCACGTCCGCGCACCCGTACACACCTTACTGGATCTAAGCACTCTCTAGCACTTACTTGCTGGCAGTATTGCAGTGCGCTCGAGACACTTGATAATTGTGTCACTACCGGTAGGTCAAAGAGGGAGATGCCATGCTGCCCGAAAAGCTCCTTATAACATCGGCCAAGAATGTTCATCCCCAGTACCCCAGGGACATCCACGCTCATGCCTCCAGGAGGATCCCGAACAACCAAGACGCCACAACCAACGACAAGCCTACCACAAATCTCTACATCTAGCTCTAAATATCCCATGTACGGGATAGTAAGCCCATTGGCTGCTCGAAGCTGTAGCCACTGACAACTTTGAAGACGATCCTGACCCCATGGTTCAAAATGTTGTTGAAAGCAACTTTCAGTGATTGTTGTTACCATAGAGCCAGTATCCACTAAGCAGGGCACTGAAACACCCCCCATAAGAGCAGCCACATGCGGACAAGAGGATATTAAATGGGGAACTGAACTACGTACGCCTATCTTACTTGAGTCAATTACTTCCCCACCCAGGTGATGACTCTGAGACCTGGTGGGAGCTAGTTTTCCGATGGCCGGGAGGAACGTAGCCGTCCATTCTCAGCTGCAGGGAGACCTGCCACCGGCTGGGAGGGACTTGGGAAATTTCGTTGCCCATCACACTCACGAGCAAAGTGGCCCGGTCTTTGACACCACCTACATATGACTGGACCAGAACGAGGGGAGTGACTACGCACATGCGATGGTTGGAAACGGGCAAAGGTTTGAGTAAGGTGATTTAACTGCTGCTGTTGTTGTCGCAGCATTTCCCTCAACTCAGCAAACTCTGACTGCTGGGGCGGCCCAGCAGTTTCAACTGGTGCCCCACCCCGTACCCCATATTGAATACCATATGCTAGTGGGACCGACTGGCTACGCCCTCTCGACCCTCCAGGCATCCCCTCCTGAACCCACCTAATTGCTTCACCTCGAACCTCCAATAAAGTAGCAGTAGGTTGGCGACGAACCAGCTGCTTCAGCTCTCGCCTAAGGGTGCTATCAGTGACGTGCTCGACAAATTGATCTCGCAATAAATTTTCTGCATTTTGTATAACATGCGGCGCCCGGTTCTTAACCCTTTCCAAAAGGCCCATGAGCGCGAGAGAAAATTCTAGCAGAGTCTCACTCTCCTGTTGCTTCCTTGAGAAAAAAGCCTCTTGTAATGCTACATACGACTGGGAACACCCATAAAGATCACGCAGCGCCTTAATAATCCTGTCAGGATCTCCGCGTTCAAGATCAGGACGATACCTGATCTCTTCTCTTGCTTCCCCCTCCAAGTGGTCAAAAAGGAAGAAAGCTTGATCTGCATTTGACATATGACGTACCCTCATGCACGCCCTTGCCTCCTCAACCCATTCGTCAATATCCAAACCAGATTTGCCATTAAATTTGGGGCAGCGTCGATCTCGCGGTACAAAAACAAATCGTTCAGGTGCAACAGCACCAAGTGGTTGAGGCGCCACAGGCGGAGCAGAAGAGGTACCAGGCAAGGCCGCATCAGGACCAGGCAAAGCAACTGGTGCCTGTGCCTGCTGCAACCTTACGTTATCAGCTCTCAACTGGGCTACCAAGTCTCTCAATTCTTGTAATTCTTCTTCCATTTTGATACTAAAATTGTTCTTTTTTTTTTTTTTTTTTTTTTTTTTGAAGGGACTTACCACTGCAAGGAAGAAGCCACCAAATGGAACAACTCGGCACAATGCACTGCTGTCCTGTTTCAAAAAAAAAACCCACAACACAAAACAAAAATTTGAAAAACACCCATGTCTCTGACTCAAATTTGTGGTGATCCTGCCGACTATACGCCAAATGTGGCGTGTAACACGAGGGCAGTAAGAGGGGTTTCTCCAAGAATTATAATTAACAAGATGGTACCATTTGCACACCGACTACGCCACTCTGGGAAATTTGCCCAAAGAATTAGAATAAGCCCCAACTAAAGGCATACACAGGTTCGTATCACCAAATAGAGGCAGAGGCATGGGTCATCATACAAAAATATATTTTATTAATAACCTTTTTTTTTAAAAAGAGCATAAAGGATATAAGGCACTGTTCAAATTTGGCAACCCTTATAGGGTTAGGACCCGGTCAAGGCAGGAACGAAAAGCACAGAGGCAGAGGGTCGTAGCAAGCCACCCACAGATGCAGGACCACTGCAATTCACTGTGCGCACTCACTCACACACGCACTCACACAGGTGTAAATACCAAACACTGCACACTGTGAGGAAGACACCATCACCCAATAGGAATCCTCTGCCCCTGGTGCTCAGGCCCTGACAACACACAAGAGATACAATAATTAAATGAAATATGAAAAATAATAGAATATGAAAATAAACAAATATGAAAAATAAACCAATATGAATGTGATCAGCGATGAAAATAAATCAAATATGAAAATAACCTTGATGGCTGGGAAGATTATTAATGCCCAAAAGAGACCAGATATAATCAATTGAAATAAACAATTGGCTAAACCTCAATGTCAATGGTGGCCAAATATACAAAGATATCAATAAAGGAAACAAAACTTCAGTTTGTTGAACAATTTAGCACAAAATAAAGCAAGATAAAGAAAGAAACTATTCCAGAAAATAATTAGAAAAATAAATAATTCAATCTTTAGAAACAAAATCAAATACAAGTGAAAAGAAAATAGAGGAATCAAATGGATGAGAGTCCTGGTAGTTAATATCAGTTAGGCAACCAGCTACGAAAAAAACAAAATCAAAATAAACAATCAACCGCGATTCCGAGTTGTAGTTGAGTCAGTTGATTGTTGTGAACAGGATTGAAACAGGTTCGAAACAGGACAGCACTGCGGCCGTGAAGGAACACGGAGCACCCCGACTGGAATGCAGTTATAGCTCTTTACGGGTCTATAACCAGGGCCCTATAAACAACATACGACTGTTACTCTGCTAAATAAGTTCTCTAACTTAATGCATGCACGTACAATGAATATACATACCGATCGTCGAGAACAATTTAAGCGTAGCTTTCTCTGGAGGGAAACTCAGGTTTTTACAACTGAGGAAGGGATATGGATTAAAACACGTTTTTGACTACAAACTAACACATCAAAACACACATTTTATACAGAGCACGATTAACGAGGGTATCAAACTCTCCCTACCTTTTCCAGTGTCCACATCCAGAACACGCATCCAATGCATGCAAACAATAACAATCAGTAGCTCATGTCACGTAAGACAATAGCACACGCTCTCCAAGCAAAGCGGTGTCTCTAAAAGATACATTAAAAGAACGCACTCCTTAAACTGAATACATTTCGTGAGCTAAAAACAACTAGCAGCGCATTCATCTTACCGCCTCAGGTGATCGCATCCGGGTTCCCAGAAGCAGCAACGGAGCGCGTTAATGACGCAACGAGTCGAAACGTAACGCCTGATGAACGGCAGATGCGTTGCTGTTTTAAAGCCCAAGGGTACCAATGATAGGCTAGAATGGCCATCAATCTCAATGATGAAAACAGAAACGCCCTTCCTGCCACATCTAGAACATTTTTTTTGCAACTGCCGTTGCCCAAATGTGCTGTACAGAGATAATAAATGTAATATAAAAATACAAAGACAACACAAAATGGCATGAAACAAGAACAGAAAAATGTACATTTACATTTATTCATTTAGCAGACGCTTTTATCCAAAGCGACTTACAAAGGAGAACAATAGAAGCAGTGAAACTAACAACAGGACAACACAATGCAAGTGTTATGACCCTTCCCAGTTTAAAGGAGCTGTATGTAAGATTGTGGCCAAAACTGGTACTGCAATCACTTTCAAAGCGGTGTATCCCCTCCCCCTCCCCCCTGCCTCGAGGTTGCCAGATAGGCTGCAGGATCCAGCAGGAACGTAGGCTGCAGTTTGAATCTGCAGCTGTGGTAACTAGAGCAGAGCTGGCAACCCGGATGCCGAAACACTACTGACTTCGTGATTGGTAGATAGATGGAGGGCGGCGCTTCAGTCCAAAACACAAGATGACAACATCAACATCAGTTGAGGGCTGCAACTTCACTTTTTAAATGACAATATCCTGGCCATACTACTTTTGTCAGTGATATAAGTATTTGAAATGAACATGATTTCTTAATGTCTAGTGACATATCAGGGCCATTTTATGATTAATTGAAATACATTTCTTACATACAGCTCCTTTAATCTAACACAGTATATGTACTTTTTATTTTTTCATAAATAGATATAGATTAGAAGATTCTTTCATCCAGCCAGAAATGTCTGTCAGGCAGGCTGAGATACGATCAGCTACCGTCGGATCATCAGGCTGGAATGAGAGGTAGAGTTGTGTGTCATCAGCGTAGCAGTGATAGGAAAAACCATGTTTCTGAATCACAGATCCTAGTGATGTCATGTAGATGGAGAAGAGAAGCGGTCCCAGCACTGAGCCCTGAGGCACTCCAGTAGCTAGATGTTGGGTCTTAGACACCACACCCCTCCACGACACCCTAAAGGCCCTACCTGAGAGGTAAGACTTGAACCATTGGAGTGCGGTTCCCAAGATGCCCTTCATCTTTAGGATTGACAGGAGGATCTGGTGGTTAACTGTGTCAAAGGCAGCAGATCCAGCAGGATGAGAACTGAGGATTTGGAGACTGCTCTTGCCAGTCTCAGAGCTTCAATTACTGAGAGCAGGGCAGTCTCAAAAATATGACTCAACACCCAGAGGAATTAAAATCTTGAGTTAATAGATGAGTTTTTAACAATGATTTAAAACTTGAAATAGTCGGAGCCAATCTGATGTAAACGGGTAACAAATTGCACAGTTTCAGGGCAGCGATTGAGAAGGCACAGTCAACCCCTAATGCGAGTTCACACTGAACGATTTTAGGCCCGATTTTCGTTCGCTGACAGTATTTATGAGATCGCTGACAAATGCCCAAAATCATAGGCAAATCGGTGCTCGTTCACGAACAAGCAGTGTGAATTATCAAAGACTCGATCTGAGAAAATATCTGTGAGATATTTGGCATGCTAAATATCTGGAGCTGTCGACGATTCAAAATCCTGCTATGTGAATGTGTTCTGACTGAAAACTACATCGGCGAAGACCTACAGCCAATGAGAGAGCAAGATACAGGACAGTGGGATGTTCGGGGAGGAGTTATAGACCAGATATCAGTATTTTAATAGATACAGTTACAAAATTATTTATTTACTCCCAACTGTCTTTGCAGAACACACAATCTTTGCTCCCCTCGTCTCCCCAACCATTTCCTCCTGCATAAGCTGATTTTGTTTCTCCTTTTCGCTGCAAATCAGTGCAGAGACAATTTGGATCGCAAATCTTCTTGCTGGCTATCATTTTTAATAACAGAATGGAAACGAATCGCCAACCATTACAGTGAAGACAAAATCGGTGTAATGTGCTCACGCTTTCGTGTAGGCCTACCTGTCGATAGCCTAGCGGTCGCATTTTGGACTGCCTGCAGACGCGCCAACGCTGTCTGGCTAACTTCTGTGTTTTCAATAATCGAGTTGTGAAAAAATAAAGGCATGAATAACTTTATCAAGGTCATTAAAAAAAAAGAAAGGTCTTTGCCTTGGCTATAAGGTTCAGATTAAAAAAGGAGGATTTTAACAACATTATTTGTTTGCTTATCAAATTTGAGTTCTTTGTCAAATAATATGCCTCAGTAGCCTGGAAATCCAGACCTAAATCTAAAAGATTAATGGTCTGGCGTTGACTGATGAAGCTCGGCCAGCTCGAGGGGCGGCACCAAGCATGCGTTTGAAAATCTCACTGCACGCAATTGGATAACACTATGACCAATCACAACAATAAACCCCATATACACTTAGCTACCGGCAGAGCTAACTGGTAGATTATACTCTTACCGTATCCGGTCGGCAAAACAGCAAAAACGTCCTTCTTGGAAAGGAACGATTCGAGAGGCGTCTTCTGTTCCTCTTTTAGAGAAAAAGCCAAGTCTAACTCGCTTATTGTAGCGGCCAAAGCCGTTTCAAACAACTGGTGTTCATCCATAGCCATCTTGCAATGTTTACTAATGACTTCGACGTCACAGCGCTGTCGTCATCTCGCCTCTAGCCCACCTATATCAGATAACCCGATGTGATTGGTGCAGCTCAGATCGAGGGGCATATTTAATGAGCATCATTACTCGACGCCAGAGTAACTCGCTGAGCAAATTCAACTTGTGCTCTCGCGAGAACTCTGGATTACCAGGGTAACGCCTCAGTTCTTCACAGACGATTTATTGTACACAGCCAGGGGACCACAGAATTTTCAATTGGTACAAATAATGGTCCACTTGAGGTCCTCACTGACATGGACACCCAGGAACTTAAAGCTGGGCACTTTCTCTACCACTTACCTCTGAAGCTCCTCCCGGTGTCACCTGAAGTCTATGATTAGCTCCTTCATCTTCTTGATGTTGAGAGACAAGTTATCTGCACACCACTCAGCCAATCTACATACCTCATCTCTATAGCCGCCCCACCACTGCTGTATCATCAGCGAATGTGATTATTGTGTTAGTGGGGTAAACTGATGTACAGTCATGTGTGTAGAGGGAGTAGAGGAGGGTCAGGGTTGAGGAGACTTGTGTGCCTAGTCTGTGAGCGGTCCCTGAGAAAGTCCTTGATCCACAAACACAGTTGGTTTACCAGTTGTATTAATTTAATTCTAAAGAGGTGTTATTAGGTTACACAGGTTCAACTCTCTTTTCATAAATGGTAGGCAGGAAACGTGGGTAAAGTATAACAAATAAAAAGTATAAAAATGCAAAGATTTTATTGGTACAAAAGTTCATTTAAAAAGGAGGAAGAAATCACTTTAAAAAGTGTCCTCGGTGATACTGTAAAGCATCTCTCACAGCCAGTGGCAGATTTAGGCATGGGCGGCATCTTGAAGGGGCATCTCCCCCCCCAAAAAAGAAAAGGAATACGCAATCGGGGTTTTAACACTCATTTGCACATCACTTCAATGATATCATTTCATCGTGTGTCAATTAACCTGGACGGGACTTGGATTGTGCGACTGGAGAAGTACTCTCACTTGAGCGGGGTTTGGTTTATCGCCTGGGGAGACCTGAGGTGACTTCTGTAGTTCTAAATCAACAAAAACTAAAATTATGGCTAAGAAAAAAGGTCTAACAATGTGTCTACACCCGACGCGAGCGGCGCAACAAAAGACAATAGAACCAGTTATATTCAGTGATGTCTACACTGGATGTGCAACGCGAGCGACAAATCTCTGACAGGAAATTGACCTTGTTCTATTGATGACGTACTGACATGAAGGACAAAATGCTTTGCAACGGGCGCTTTGGTGCGTCCAGTGTAGACAGCTTTTAGCTGTTGAGACGCGAACGACAACGGTCGTGTCCGGTGTAGACACGGTGTAAGCATCAGGAGCCTTCTTAAAATGAAGATGGGAAACATGCAAAAAATAAAGGTATGTAGCCTATGAAGCTATTAATCATCTTGTTATGAGTATAATATTATCCATATAATAAAATAGGCTAATATCACTTACCTTATACTATATGTTGGTTGCTATTACACATATTACACAACAAAATTCCTTTTTCTGTCTAACTAGCTAATGTAACCAGACAGTTTTGCAGCATAATAATGTATTTAAAACAAAAACAAATGTAATATCACTCACTTTAATGTTTTTAGTGAACATTTGTGCCGTTTTGGGGGATTTATGGCAGGCTATATTTTTATTTGCCTCAATTTATAATAATTTAAATATATACATTTACATAAAATAGCATTTTTTGTTGTTGAAAAATTCACTTTAAAGAAGACATTTTTCAATTTCATTCATGGTGATAGAAGAATGTGCCATGATTTAGTGGAAGATTGCTGCCATCTACTGGAAAACAAACGTATGAATTTAAAAAAAAATGAAATATACAAAATTACAATAACATGAATTTTCAACTACAGCCAATAGATGGCAGCAGATGATTGCTCAATGGCTCATTTACCATTCCCATGATTTTCATTTAGATTTGTATAAACATGATAAAATAATTATCATAACAATATTTTACTTTTTTGGCAATTTTTTTTTGTATTGAAGTATCTTTTTTTTGCAATTATGTCAAACCTGAACATGGTGTTATGCATTTTGTGTGTGTGTTTTCATTTGTTGTCCATCGCTTTTGTGTATGTGTTCTGCATTGTATTTTTTATTTCCCCATATGAGCTAGAACCGCCACTGCTCACATCTCTCTATCTCAAACAACAATACAAAAAAAGAAGAAATAAATACAATACACAAAAAGAAGTTTACACAAAAACTAAACTTTACACAGTTCACAGAAACACAAATGATACTAAATCACAAGACAGAAAATCAACAAAATAATACACTCACTATTATAGGTGCACGGCTGAAAACTGTTTCAAATAATCAAATAAAGAAACAAGAAAATAAACAAATACATAAACACTTTACATAGAGACTAATATCCACACAACTCACAAAAAGAAAAACATCAAAACAAACTACACCAAACTACAGGGCTGAGGATCCCCACAGGAGTGATCACCAGAGCTAGTTATCCAAAAGCACACTTCCAGACACACCACCGTGCATTCAGATCTCACAACCAAACACTTAAAGGTGGAATCAGTAGTTTTTGAAAAACACTTTTAGCCAATGTTGATATTTAAAATCACCAAAACAAACACGCCCCTACTACACCAAAAGGATCTCGCCCCTAATTTGATAGCTCCACCCCACAGTTATGTGCGCGAGCGTAACCCAGGCAATGAATGTGGCGGAATCTTTTTTTTTTTTTTTTGGACTATGGTGGAATCTGCTGTATCTGCCGGCCGAGGGTATGACGTCATCAATAAGTTAAAGCAATGTGTTACTATGGTAGTCCATGTCGAATGTGTTTTGGTAGTAATGTGTGTTTTAACGCGTCAATGATTCAGCTCCGTTTCACGTGGAAGACGACACTCAACACCCATCCCAAAAACACAGTTATCATGATCAACTCGATAGCAAGAGCACGACAGTCATAGTAACAAATATATTGCAACTATAACAAGATTAGGGGGTTATATCGATCGCTAAATGAGGAACCAAAGGAAACAAACATATATTAGGAGTATATTATCTTACTTTTCAGACACACTTTGGGGAGCCTACGCTTGAAACAGACAGTCGAGGAGGTTTAGACGCTCCAGGCTTATATGGTGTGGAAGTGAATGTGTCTTTTTCATAGCTGAAGCGAATGACAATAAGATCGCGAATGAAAAAAACAAGCAAAGATGACACACAAGCATATTCAAGCATTGGCCAGCATATATTAGTTCTGTGAAACAAAGCTTAACAATGTTACTCACCTATCGAGAAGAAATAAAGCAAACTCAGCGTCCGATGTTAGGCCTTTCCGCTCCTTGAGTTCTCTCAAGCTTTTCCAATATTAACACGAGTTCTACCTCTTGCCTGATCGTAAGCCTTCTTTTTTATTTTAAGTTCCCCAGAGATTTTCTTCTTTTGTTTTTTTATCTGCCATCTCTCTCTTTCTGTAGTTGTTCGGCTAATTTCTGTTGCTGTGTGCACTGAGCGCTATCTCCTCCGCATCATTAGGAGACACGTCTCTTACTGCTGATTGGTTACAAGTGTGTTTTGCTACTCGGTCCGACACAGTTTTCAAAAGTGTTTTTCAGGAACTACTTGGATCCCACCTATCACATAAGCGAGCCTCGAAATAAAAGTAAAATATAAACAAATGGAACCAGATAAAAACAATCCCTTTCTTTTAGTTGCGAGATTGAAGAGCAGAAGAGAAGTGTCAGGGCTGTGACTATAGCGACAGCAGAGAACAATGATCGTCAAGAACGAGAGGGAGAATCCTGCTGCAAAAACAAACATAAAGAAAAACAAAAATTTTACTACTGATTACGCATCACCCGCTAGAATTCCCCGTTAGTAACTTCATGCAGGAAAACACTTACCTAAAATGAACGATGCCCTGCACTATTATCCTTTCACAGGCAAAAGTACTCAGCATTCAAATAACCCGCCGCTAAACTGAGAGTACAGGGAATGACTCGGTTGCTAACGTAACCTCGGTTCCCTGAGATAAGGGAATGAGTATTGTGTACACTGTAAAAAATAAAATCGTAAAAAAACGGTCAATGACTGTCAGCTACGGCTGCCAAACAAAAACCGTAAAAATAAAGTAAAATATCCTAATTTAAATGAAGTGCAAAATACTTTTACAGAAATTTTCCTTAAATGTTTTACAGAAAAACACTGTTATTTTACAGCTATTTCCTAAATTATTACGATCAAACACCTTCATTGTAAAATAATCTAAAAAAAACCAGTCAAATGACTGTCAGCAATGGCTGCCATGCAAAAACTGTAAAATTAATGTAAAATACCCTAATTTAAATAAGTGCAAAATACTTTTACAGAAATCTTCATTAATCTTTTTTAACAGAAACACACAGTTTAAATACAGTTATTTCACATTTATTTTCTGAATTTTTTACTGAAAAACATGCAGTTAATTACATGCATGATTTGCTGTGACTATACATCACTGAATCAGCAACTACACAGTTACTGTCTGTTAAATAAAGCAACATGCAGAATATCATCAGTGTCTCTTTGCTCATCCTGAACTGAAGCTCAGGCTCTACTCTTCAACACAATGGTGACACACGAAACACACCATACAGAAACACTTTAAACCCCAACAGAACATTAAACACTACCAGATCTCTCAGGATCTCAGCATCTTCACTTATTACAATCCAGAATTTATTTCTTTCATACTAACAATCTTATTGAGAATTAACAGAGGTTTAGAAGTTGAAGCTTTATTGAAAAGAATAAAGTTTGATGTCACCATGATGGAGATCAGTGTTTGCTTTAGTTGGGCTCTTGACCTTTTAGTGTTTAACTTAAGTTTTTCTCTCTGCTTTAACTGTGTGCCTCTGATGCATATTTGTTATGGTGGGAACCCAAGAGAATCTCAGATCAGATGATGCTGGTCACTTTCTAGTGATAATAGTCATCATGTAGTGTCCTGCTTCATTGATACCATCTGAAGAGTGATATCTGATTTAAGTTGTTAAATACTAGTGGTTCATTTTGCATGACAACACTGCTATAGAAGATCCTGCAGTGCTGTGATACTCAGATTTTATGAAGTCATACAGAAAATGTTTTGACAGGATCATATAGACTCACTCAGACATCAAGAATCAGCGTATGAATCACAACAATGGTGACAATGAAAAATAAATCTGAACTACTATAAAGTCACAAAAAGGCTTTGTTGGTTGTCACCATTGTTGAGATTCATATGTTGATTCTTGATGTCTCTATATTACAAAAAAAAAAAAAAAACCAGCTCAAAACTTTCTCTGTATAATTTTTTTTTTTTCTTTCAATTACAGATAGTTATAATACTGATGCCACAATATTTCCATGGCCATGTGAAAAATTTTGACATTAATTAAAGACTTTGTATAAAGCTAAAATCCATCTACATATTGTGTAATCTAAGCTATTACATTCAGAGATTTGACTAACATATCAGATCATCATACAATGATTATAACATCACCATTAAATGACCAAGATTATTTGATATTTTCTCCAGCAATTATTGCTATAACAAATGTGTATCAAATACACAGATATAGCAGCCAGAGAAAACTAAAATTAATAAGCAAGGGTCATGAGCCCAACTAAAGTAGACACTGATCTCAATCATGGTGACATCAAATTTATTTTAAAGTTTTTTACACTTTATTTAAATTAGCATATTTTACTTTAATTTTATGGTTTTTGTTTGGCAGCCACAGCTGCCAGTCATTTGACCCTTTTTTTACGATTTTTTTACAATGAAGGTATTTGACCATAATAATGCAGGAAATACCTGTGAAATAACAGTGTTTTTTCGGTTTATTTCAATTAGCATATTTTACTTTAATTTTAAGGTTTTTGTTTGGCGCCGCAGCTGCCAGTCATTTGACCCTTTTTTTATGATTTTTTTTTTACAATGAAGGTATATGATCGTGATTATTCAGGAAATACCTGTAAAATAACAGTGTTTTTCAGCTTATTTAATTTAGGATGTTTTACAGTTTTTTGGGGGGCTGACAGTCATTTGACCATTTTATCATTCAACGGATTTGTACTGTTAAATTACAGATTATATTTGTAATTTTACATACATTTTTATGTAATTTAAGAAAACAGAAAAAATACTGTATGAAAAATACAATCAATTTTCTGTATAAAAAATGTGAATTACTGTAATTTGTCATTAATGTCACAATACCTAAAATAACAGCTGAATTTCTATTTTACAGATATTATTTGTAATTTTACAGTGTTTTGAGTACAATTTAAAATTAAAGAAAATGATCGTCAAAAAAACACAGTTATTTTCTGTAAAATTAGGATTTTTTTTTACAGTGTAGCTATATGCTATGTGGAAAACTCCTTTTTCTCAGAATACTGAAGCCTTTTGTATAACAACGCAGTGCTACGGCAAAGCCATACCAGTGCTGAGACTACTAGCATGCTACTGGCTGGTCAGTGGTAACTGCACAAACCTATGGCAGAGCTGCGTAACTGCGCAAACCAATCGGTGCAGAGCCTGCCAGAATGGGGCAGAAGGGGCAACTGCCTATAAAAGACGCTCGTTTCGCCATCGATTCAGGCTCCTTGCTCCCCTTAGGCAGTGGACACTCATGTTGCTTTTCCCTATTGAGTGGCATGGAAGGCTGCGATGGCCGCCACATAGACTTTGAGCGTGGATGGGGTACGGCCCGCATCTAGAAGCTCTTGTAGAAATTAAAGTATCAGAGATACTTTGCATAAAGCAGGGTTCTGGTTCCAGGTTGAGCACCAGCTGGAGAAACCAAACCACTTAAGGGCATAGAGAATGAAAGCCAATGAAACCAATGAAAGCTTTAGCATAAGTTCTGCCAGGAAGACTCAATCGTTACGTCACTTATTACCTTCACATCTAACCAATCATGTGCTAATACTTGCAGTATAAAAGATCGATACTTACACATGTCTGAGTTTGCAGATGCTTATGCAAACAATTACCTCCATTCTGCCCACCACCACAAGGATTGTCCCTTCCCATACCTCCCGGGGGTCGGCTGCGCCCCTGCCTTTGTCTTCAGGCAGGAAATGCATATTCCGCTAACCTTGGATTGCGCGCAACGGACGCCAAATAAATATATGCTTTTGTTACATAATTTTTTTCTCCCGAGTCTTTCTGGTAGAACTGTCATGTTGTCCGTCCGGACCAAGACGTGGTGACCTGCCAGGCGTAGTAGGAAGGTTTTGAGGGCCAGCAAAACCGCCTGCATTTCTAGGCAGTTGATATGCAACTGTCTCTCTGTGCTCGTCCAAGAGCCGGTTTGCCCTCGCACACAGAGCACCCCAACCGTGGTGACCAACATCCATCTTGAGACTGTCCCCAGGCTTACCCCTCACTTGAAGAGGCTGGGTTTTTTCCAAGGGGCCAGGACTCTGGTGCAGCCGTGGTCCACCTTTATATGGAGATGAACTGAGCGCCATGCCTGGCGAGGAACCCCTGGTTTCAGCCAGTACTGCAGGGGGCGCATTTGAAGCATACCCAACTGGAGTACTGATGACGCAGAGGCCATGAGGCCTAGCATCCTCTGAAAGGTTCTGAGGGGGCGCTTGGGCCCCACTCTTCATCATCAGTAGGTTTTGGAATGCATTGACAAAGTTGGTTTCGGGTGATTGCAAGTAGCTGTCCACTTCATTCAGAACTGTTCTTGTTCTGAGTGATGGGAAGTATCCACTTATTTCTTCGCCATCATCAGTTGGGTCCTCGCCATCTGTCTGCATGTGATCATCTGGGTATTGAGTTTGAAGCAGGTTAACTTCTGCTTTCAGGTTTGACACAACATCAGCCTTCTTTCCACTGGGGATGTACACCAGAGGCTACGAGCAACCTTGCATCTTGAAAAATGTATCCAAACCTCCTCTTCACCCCATTAATGATGGCATCTACCAGTGGGTTACAGTGATGCAGGTTTGCCTCATACTTCATCTGCTCCATTCTATTGAGGAGAATTGAGATTGTTGGCACCAACACTCCTGTGCAGGCCATTTTATCTGATTGTAATACGTCAAGGGCCTTGTCCAGAGGCGCCATAACCTTAAAGATGCACAGGAAAGACAAGGAATAAATAACAATTACTCAAAAGTAATAATAATGTAAGTTTTCTCAGGTAATATTTACCTGAAAATACTCCTGTATGAAGGTGAGTTATGTTGCTTTGAAGCGAGTCACCAGAAGCTTCTCACAGGTCTCCTGGAGATATTGTTCTTTTGTCAGGATACAGGTATTCAAGAGCTCCATGGCATGGTAAGTGGAGTTCCACCTTGATGGACTGGGAACTATCAGCTGGCACCCTAGCTTGTCTTTGATAATGTCTGAAGCTTGTGTGCTTCTGTGTTGCTTGTTCCACAGTCCCTGGCATTTGCCAATTGTTGATCTTGATACTTTTTTAAAGGCCTCTGACTGGGTCAAACGAACGAATTAAGGGTTAATGTCTCTCGTTGCAACCAGGTTGAGGGTGTGGCAGGCGCATCGCTGATGAAGTGGGAGACTGTAGTCTTCTGTTTTATTAAAAATGTCTGTGAAATTTATGAAGACAGCGTGTCCCTCCTCTTCTTCCTCATCCTCCTCTTCTCTGTCTTGAATGGTTCTTTGAACTTCTGCAAAGACATTGAAAGCCTTCACAAAATTTGAACCTTTATCTGTGATTGTAACGGTCACCTTGTCTTTTATGTTGAAATCTCTGTGCACGTCTTGCAACATCTCAGCTAAAACATCATATGTGTGACGCCCTATGATCCTGTGACAGGCTAATGCCCCAGAGCAGATGCTTAATGTTTCTTGGTTTATCCAGTGGATAGTCACCCCAAGGAAGCTTCTGTTGTTTGAAGACCACACATCTGTTGTGGTACATACATGGTACTGTTTGGACAAAATCATAGACAGTGTGCTTTTCATTGATGTATACTCATCCTCAAGCATTCTTCCCAATGTTCTCCTGGACATCAAATGCATAGAGGGTAAAATCTCTCTGAATAAATCTGTGTGTTCTGGTCTCTCCACAGTGTGAAGTGGATGCAATCCTTGAATGATGAAGTTAAGGATCAACTTCTCAAATCTCTCTTGGGTTAGGGTGGGTCTGCCTCCTCTGAAATACTGTGCTGCAATGCCTTGTACGAGAGGAACAGGGTGTTCCTCCTCCTCATTCCTGGGTGCACTCCTTTTCTTGGCGTGCTCACGTTCCACTTCCATGGAAGTTGTTTTAGTTGGGTGAACCCTCTATAAAATGTTAAAAACATCATAATTTCAGAATAATCTAAACTTTTCACTTTAAACGTTTCCTCTGATCCTTAATTCTTTCCCCACCTCTTCCCTCCTATATGTACTGTATTTGTTTATTTATTTAAGTTTGGGTAACACTTTATAATAATGTTCAGTTATAAGTCCCTTAAAAGTTATTAGTTAATGATGAACTAATAATTTACAAAATATGACTACACATTCATAAATGATTAATATGTTTTATGCTAACATTTTATGAATGTTTTAATTCAGTTATAAGTAATTTATCAATTCTAGTACATACGTTCATAAATGATTTTGGTATGCTATACCGTATATATCCGTGATTAATAGTTTACACTTATTACACTGATATTAAGTGATGCAGAAAGTGTAAATGACTTGTAGGAAAACAGTAATTTACTCCACACAGAACACAAGCCTGTGCTGATAAGTTAATTTAACTAACATTACCTACTGGAAGCCCCTGACTGTAAGTCATTTATAAATGACCATCTGCTTGAAAACAAATAAAGTACTCTTCTTAAAAATACTTCATGTTTGTGTTTTTGAACACAGGCCAGCTAACAACATAACAATACATCAATAAATGATATTGTAAAGACATAGCTCAAAGGGGAAATATCAATAATAATCCATAATTACCAATTATGATTAATTATTAATATTTGGGTCAGTTAATTAGATTAACTTTGAGGTAAGCTAATTAATATTACAATCAATTAATCAGTTCCAATGACAGTTCCAATCAGTTCATTTATTCTAAGAAAAGTGTATCTTTCATCGTCACTGAAAAATAATTATTCCTTAGCATGTACAGAAATTAGAGCATACTGTAACAAAATCAAAATCGTAAAAGGGACTTTGTATGCAAACAGAGGATCAGAAATCAAATTCATAATTGTGCACAAGTTTTATTAACTAAATCAAAAACATAATTAACACTAAACAAACATAAATACATTCATACATCCATACATACATGCATAGGTAAAGGGGTGAGTGATGTGGAACCGGAAACAGGAAATAGAACTATGGAGCAAGATCTATTTCAGTATGAAAAGAACCAAAAGCTTATTTTCAGAGCAATCTCATCAAAGAATACTTGCATGGATTCGAGCACATGGCTGTTGTGAGTCGAAGCCTGCTGCCCTGGCCTGCTGAGGGCACGCTGGTCAGTGCGGCGTCCCCAAGTGCCGAGAAGACCAGGAGTGGATCGTTGCGTCAGTGATGGTAAAGTTGCAGTTGTTTTCTGGATTGAAGAAAAGTCTGACTCCCTTCTGGGAATATGAAAGCATGGCAGGCATTGATCAGGCCTGTTGCTGTTACCACCACCACTGGGGCCCAGCTCCCTGCTGTTACCCCTCCCCCAGTAACAGCAGAAACTGCGTTGTTGTCGGATGAGAAGCGCTGAGAAGAGAGGGCGGTCACTGTGGTCAGTCTCTAATAAAGCCTGAGAATGGCCATCCCTCTCTGGGTTTGCTGTACCAATGAGAAGGGTGGACTGTCTGGCGGGAGTTTCCTCTGTGGTGAAGATTTGACCGTATCTCAAATCTGCCTTACCTCTTTTCTGTTACAGTGCTATGCATAAGTTTAGACACCCATGCTAAAGTTGACTAAAAAGAGGAATAAAAAATCATCTTTTGGAAATTGAACTTAATGCCTTAATTTAAAAAATTAGGAAAAATCCAACCTTTAAGGACACCAATTTTCTTTGTGAATGAATAATGTATCGTAAATAAATAAATGTTCTTCCTTAAAATACAGGGTGCATAAGTTTGGACACCCCTATGTTAAATTCCCATAGAGGCAGGCAGATTTTTATTTTTAAGTATTTATTTTTATTTTTTTTAGGATACTATGCATCCTGATAAAGTTCCCTTTTCAATTTCGGCCGCTTGTATCCAGGATCTTGTCCTTTCGGTCATGACCCACAGCTCATGACCATAGGTGAGAGTAGGAAAGTAGATTGACCCGTAAATCGAGAGTTACCTTCTCTTTCTTCACAATGACAGACCGTTACATCGACTGCATTACTGCAGAAGCTTCACCGATCCGTCTGTCAATCTCCCGTTCCATCCTTCCCTCACTCGTGAACAAGACCCCAAGATACTTGAACTCCTCCACTTGAGGCAGGAACTCTCCACCAACCTGAAGTGGGCAAGCCACCCTTTTCCGACTGAGAACCATGGCCTCGGATTTGGAGGCGCTGATTCTCATCCCAGCCGCTTCACACTCAGCTGCAAACCGTCCCAGTGCATGCTTAAGGTCCCGGTCTGATGGGGCCAGCATGACAACATCATCCACAAAGAGCAGAGATGATGAAATCGTGTGATCCCCAAACCTGACACCCTCCATTTTTTGCCTCCACAACCACCCGGGCTGCAGTCCGCTTGGCCTGCCGGTACCCGTCAGCTGCCTCAGTAGTCACACAAGCCAGCCAGGCTCGATAGGACTCCCTCTTCAGCTTTATGGCATCCCTTACTTCCGGTGTCCACCACCGGGTTCGGGGATTGCCGCCTCGACAGGCACCGGAGACCTTACGTCCACAGCTCCGAGTGGCCGCGTCAACAATGGAGGTGGAGAACATGGTCCACTCGGACTAAATATCTCCAGACTTCCTCGGGATCCGGTCGAAGCTTTGCTGGAGGTGGAAGTTGAAGATCTCTCTGACAGGGGATTCAGCCAAACGTTCCCAACAGACCCTCACAGTACGTTTGTGTCTGCCGAGTCTGTCCAGCTTCCTTCCCCGCCATCGGATCCAACTCACCACCAGGTGGTGATCAGTTGACAGCTCCGGCCCTCTCTTCACCCGAGTATCCAAGACATACGGCCGGAGGTCAGATGAAATGACCACAAAGTCGATCATTGACCTCCGGCCTAGGGTGTCCTGGTGCCATGTGCACTGATGGACACCCTTATGCTTGAACATGGTGTTCGTTATGGACAAGAAGTCCAATAATAGAACACCACTCAGTTTCAGATCAGGGGGGCCGTTCCTCCCAATCACGCCGCTCCAGGTGTCACTAGCCGCGTTTCCATTACCCTTCAAATTGCGGGAATTGAAATTGCGAATTGAAAATATGCTCAATGGAAACATGTCAATTTTGCAAAAACTCCCATTTATCGCAAAAAGTTTTTACGCTCGCATGAGGTGGTTTTTCAGGCAATTCGAAAAAGAAATATTTCGCAAAACTGCAATGGAAACAGTTTTTGCGCATTTACAGGTCACCTGACTTAGAAGGCGCGGTGTGTTTGGACAGAATACGAGACGGAGTTCTTTATTGAATTCATAAAAGACAAATGAATGACAGAAATACTGGATTCTAAACCTCAAAGAAAAGACCTCGGAGCAGAAATGAGTGAGAAAAACCCAGAAACACTTCATATGTGCCGCTCACAGACTCACATAAGGGTCTTTCCTTGCCATTAATGCTTGGATAACACGCCTATGTTTCCTTCCATTAATAATAATAATGTCTGGTGCGGAACGTGGGTGTAATATATATATAAACTTACCAACGTCCGTTGCCATGATTTTTTGAATGACTTATCATGAGAGGAAAAAATGACATTTTAGTCGCATAACATCGGTTAATGGAAACGGCGTCATTTCGCAATAATTTTTTATCGATATTTAGAAGAAAAAAAAATCGCAAAAGTTTTGCGCGAATCTTTAATGGAAACGCGGCTACTGTTGCTGCCCATGTGGGCGTTGAAGTCCCCCAGTAGAACGACGGAGTCCCCAGTCGGTGCACTTTCCAGCACCCCTCCCAGAGACCCCCAAGAAGGCCGGGTACTCTACACTGCCGTTTGGCCCGTGAGAGACCTATCCCCGACCTGAAGGCGCAGGGAAGCGACCCTCTCGTTCACCGGGGTGAACTCCAACACATGGCGGCTGAGCTGGGGGGCTATAAGCAAACTCACACCAGCTCGCCGCCTCTCACCATGGGCAACTCCAGAGTGGTAAAAAATCCATCCTGTCTCAAGGAGTGTGGTTCCAGAGCCCAAGCCGTGCGTGGAGGTGATCCCGACTATCTCTAGTCGGAACCTCTGAACCTAACGCACAATATCAGGCTCCTTCCCCGCCAGAGAGGTGACATTCCACGTCCCTAGAGCTAGTTTCCGTGTCCAGGGATCAGGTTGTCGAGGCCCCTGCCTTCGACTGCCGCCCGATCCACTATGCACCAGCCCCTCCTGTAGGTGGTGAGCCTGCGGGAGGGCGGCCCCACGTCGCTCCTTCGGGCTGAGCCCGGCCGAACCCCATGGGGGGAGGCCCGGCCACCAGGCGCTCACATACGAGCCCCAACCCCGGGCCTGGCTCCAGGGTGGGGCCCCGGCTGTGCCATGCCAGGCGACGTCACGGTCCTCGCATTTGTTGATCATAAAGAACAGCTTCTTTTTTGGATTGCACAATAAGCACCTAAAGACATACTTTTTCTCTGCTGTCTCGATCATTATCATGTACTTCTCGAGGTACGGCCACGGCGACTCCCCCCTCGGGATCAATTGCTCTCTGTCCTCACCCTCTGCCATCTTTCCATCAAGTAAATTTCTTGCGTGTCAGCCCAAGTAGAGTATGTGATGTCACCTTCCGGAGCAGAAGGTGGTGGTAATGCACCAAAAAGCTGGTTGCCAACCGCCATAAAACACAAAGAAGAAGTCGTCACCGGCAGGTCCGTGTAGGGCGGTGTCACTTAATGATCCAGGATCAGTGATCCGATTTGAGCTTGTGCTTCAGAAAATGTAGCTTCAGCTTGTGTGGACGCTACCGCACTACTTGATCAACAAAAGAGCTTCACTACTGAAAAGCTATTTTATTCAGAAAACAGCAACGCTACCACCACGCTATTGAGAAATGTAGTTAAGCTAGTAACGCTATTGCTCAACACTGAGAACAACACAGGTTAATATCTCTCTCTCTGTGGAGAAAGTGAGGCATGCGGGGTCTGAGCCGGTGTGAGCATTCTAACTTCCAAATGCTCAGCCCTCTGACTTCGCCCTTTTTTCCTTAGAGGCTCGAGGGGAAAAGGAAACGGGAGAGCGCAAGGGGCGGAGTCTTTTCAGAGCAGCTCGTCTCAGTAAGAGCTGCGTCTGCGTCGGCTTTGCCCAGGCAGGCGACACACTCACTGTGTTTGTCCTCAGCATGCAGAGGCATGTGCCACAGCCGTGGCGTGACATTTGTATCAACGTCGCTTGCTCTTTTAGAAATGTGCCCTCTTTTAGGCGCTCGCCGGAGAGCGCAGGGAAACAGCGCGACAGCTCACCGCGATGCAGCTGGCTGACGAGCGCGCTGGATCTGGTTACAGTCTGCTGGCTTGCTCGCTGTTCCGCTGCTGGCTCTGCTTTCTTGGCGAAGAAGGTGAAGGCTTCAAGTAGAGTTGTTCTGCGAGAGTTGTTCGCTGAATCTGGATCTATGGCGAAACAAGTGTCTTTTATAGGCAGTTGCCCCACCCATTCTGGTGGGCTCTGCGCTCAGCTCGGTGGGCTGTGCACCAATTGGTTCGCGCAGTTACGCCACTCTGCCATAGGTTTGTGCAGTTACCATTGACCAGCCAATAGCATGCAAGTAGATCACTGCACTGGTATGGCTATGCAGTAGCACTGCGTTATTATACAAAAGGCTTCAGTATTCGGAGAAAAAGAGTTTTCACCATAGTGTATAGCTACACAATATGACTGACCGTTCGAAAGGGAACTGCACATTACTAAAATAGTAATAACTGTTTTGAAACATTTTGAAACACTTAAAAATTTCAATCGTTCACTGCTAGGGGCGATGATCTCTGTCAACCCATGAATCATGAGAAGTCACTGAGAACCATGAACAAGTGTCTGTTGGTTTTACCTGATCTCTGATCAGTTTTATACATTTGTAGACGTTTTAATTAGACATTAGTTTCATTAAAATGAATAATGGTAGTTACGTCTCTTATTGGCCTGTTTAGCTAAGCCATTCATAGAACAAACAAAACAAACCCTGACGATTGATGATAATTATATTATTCATCTGACACGTCAGAGCCCGCCAGGATGGGCGTGGCCAGAGGCTATAAATTGAGCCCATCGTCCGTCAGAGTCTTAGGTTAAATCGACTAAAGCGATTCCCTGACCAAAACAGCACGGCAAGTTATGCAATACTCGTTTCCTCATCTCAGAGGTCTCTCCTATTGCGTAAGTAGCTTACACTATGGGAACCCCCTTCAAAATGCCGTGCATGCTTAACTTCGCTCTAATATTAGCCTGAGGCAAGATGCCTGAAGCCTTAAGAGTAAAGTATGAACCCAATAAGCCGGTCAGTGATGGGCTTCATAAGGGAAAAAGGAGGAGTGGGCCTAATGAGGGCCAAACCTTAATAATTGAAATATAATGTATAATATATATATGAACTATAGTTCGTGTAAAACAGGACCAGATAATATCAGGCCCCCGTTTTATGGGGGTTTTGTGCTTACACATTTCATACTGAAAGTACCCTAGAATGCAGAGCAGGGACTTGTAGGTTATAAAACCTGATAAATGTGGACGGTGAGGCCCAGCCGGCCGCCGCACAAATATCCTCGATGGGTATTCCACTTGACCAAGCCCAAGACGAGGCCATGCCTTTTGTAAAATGAGCTCTGATGCCTAAGGGGCAGTGAAGGCCCTTAGACTCATAAACCAACGCTATAGCGTCAACTATCCAGCGCGATAATCTCTGCTTTGAGACGGCGAGACCTTTGGTGCGGCCGCCAAAGCACACAAAAAGCTGTTCTGACTGAACGAGGCAGAACGCTCTAGATACACTCTGAGAGCCCTGACGGGACAGAGTAAATTCACATCTCTTTCATCCTCTGGTGTGGAAAGAGCTGCTAGGGAAATAAGCTGTGCTCTGAAGGGAGTGGAGAGCACCTTAGGAATATAACCATGCCTTGGCTTAAGGATGGCTCTGCAGTCGTTAGCTCCAAACTCAAGACAGCGTGTGTAAATCGCCCACTTTTTTAACTGAGGCGAGCGCCAGTAAAAGAGTGGTTTTGAGCGAGAGGTGCTTCAGGTCAGCAGACTGAAGTGGCTCAAACGTGGCACACTTTAGTGCTTCCAGGACCGTGGAGAGGTCCCAGATAGACACAGAGGGAGGTCGCAGAGGGTTTAGCCTCCTTGCCCCTTTAAGGAAGCGGACAATGAGGTTGTTTCTTCCTAGTGATTGTCCGGCCACAGGAGCGTGAGATGCTGTTATGGCCACCACATATACTTTGAGCGTGGAGGGGGTGCGACCCGCGTCCAAAAGCTCTTGTAAAAAGGCGAGTACACTCGGTATCTTGCAAGAGTGGGGGTTCAGGCTCCTAGCAGCGCACCAGCCAGAGAACACCCTCCATTTCTGAGTGTAGAGGCGCCTGGTTGAGGGCGCTCTTGCGCCAGTGATGGATTTCAGCACACTATCCGGGAGGCACCCGGATACATGAAGGGCCCATAAGTCGGGACGGGATGCCAGATCTTCCCGTTCGCCTGCCTGAGGAGATCTCTCCTCAGCGGAATCGGCCATGGGGCTGATTTCAGCAGTTGTGTCAACTCGGAGAACCAGAGCTGGGTCTTCCAGAGAGGGGCTATAAGAAGCACTGCACATTTGCTTTCCCTGATCCGTTTGATGACCTGAGGTAGCATCGCGACCGGGGGAAAAGCATACAGCGGACGATTCGGCCATTCGTGGGCGAGTGCGGAGGCGAAGAGGTCGACCTCTGCCTTGCCGAAGATGCTCCATATTAGTAGAACCGTCAGAGGGTGGAGAGACCATTCCCCTGGGGAAACCTTAGCTGTGTCCCAAAGTGAAGGCTGCATCCTTCGAATGCCGTATTTTAAGGCCGGATGGCCGTATTTGAAGACCGATTGCGTCACCGCGGCGCGACGAAGGACATCCAAATTCAAAGGCTGCATCCTTGGAAGGTCGCATTTGAAGGCCGATTGCGTCACCGCGGCTCGATGAAGGCTGTCCCAATTCAGTTCTGCATCCTCCGAAGGCCGTATTCGAACGGATTAGGTGTTGGGACAGAGGCATTGCACCAACCCCCCTGTCCTCATCGCCTCAATCCCTGAGGACACACCAGGGCCGAGTTCAGTAGTGGGTGCCCACGGTGAGGAGGAGCCAGGGGCAGCAGCAGCACCAGTAGCACCAGCAGTAGCAGCACCAGCACGAAGGCGGCGAGACAGGACGAGTTTTTGGACTTGATCAGAAAAGAAATGCAACTAGAGAGGGAGGCCGAGGCGAGGAGTGCACAGGAAAGAAGGGAGAGGATGGACAGGCTGTTTTCTCTTCTTGAGAGAATGATTGAAAAATATATATATTTTCTACATATTCTTGTTTAATTTTTTTTTTTTTAGTTTTATTTTTTAAAAGAAAAAATATGTACATTTATTTTTATGCAACTTTAATTGTGTAAATAAAAGAGAATTAATTGTTCTGGACATTGTTTATTTTTGTAATGACAGTAATACTTTCTGCATGAAACAAATTCTATACCTTTTTATTTTTTCAAATAAAATTGGTAAATGAAAATCATTTGTTCTATAGGCTACATTAAAGTACTTTTTCCAACTATTTACAAAATACGTCAAACATATCAAAATCAACATAAACATTTAATTTTACAATACATAAAATAAGAAAAAAATGATGTAGACTCTATTGAGCTGAGCTGCTGGACCGGGATGGGCTGCCCCTGGTAAGGCCTCCTGCTGGTGGGACATCATCTGGGATGGTCTCCAGAGTGTTTAAGTGCATATTTCCACTATCCACTAAGTTGTCTACCAACAGGTTTGCAGGGCTGATTCAATCGACAGCTTTCTGAAAAAAGTACTTTAATAACTACTGCATTTATATTAGGCTACTACTGCATTACTGCGTAGGCTATGTTGCATTTTACTTCTGTATATTTTCAATATACAGTAATATCTGGTTACATTATATTACATCTGTTACATTATATACTTTTGTGTAGTTTAATGTATTCATATTGTGATATGAGGGAAAAAAGTACTTCAGTAGGTTACTTCACATTTGTAAGTGAATACTTAACGAAATATGCAGCTCCGAGAATTAAAGTAACAAAATGTAGGCTTATTGTCACAATATTAACAAATTGTTGCTAACTACAGCAGCGTCCCATATCAAAGGGCGCATCTGACGCGCTCGGAACGGTCTAGCCTACGAAGGATTGTTCTTGTCGCCTGGCAACCGTGACAGCTGCAGATGACGAGCGCGAGAAATACTGGACTTTTTATATTCATTTGGGTTTTATATTCAAACAGGGCTAAACCGAAAATACATGATCCGGCAGCGCCGGGGCTAAAAAATCCTCACCATGTCCTCCAGTAAAATATAAAACATAAAAATGACAATAGCCAATTTACTCAGCCATAGCTGTTTACTCAGTTATCAAAATGAATTATCAGGATAGCAGCTGTCCTCTCGCACCATTGCTTGGCGCCAGGAGCGTGATCGGGAACACCTGGTTGCACAATTAGGAAATCCTAGGAAGGCTACATGTTGCGTCCTTCAGAGGACGCATAGGCTGCATCCTTGAAGTCTGTGTCCTTCGAAGGATGCAGCCTTCAACATTGGGACACAGCTATTGTCTCTGGATAACATATCCGCACCCTGGTTCAGAATGCCTGGCACGTGCGCTGCCCTCAGCAAGCGCAGGTTGTGCTGAGCCCATAGAATGAGACTCTTGGCCATGGTGTGCAGGGTGTTTGACCTCTTGATCTTGTTACATGCTCTAAGTGCTGTACAAGCTAAGGAATAATTATTTTTCAGTGACCATGAAAGATACATTGTTCTTAGAATAAATGAGTAATCAAAGAGTTTGTTGGAACTGATTATTTGATTGTAATATTAAGTTAGCTTACCTCAAAGTTAATCTAATTAACTGACCCAAATATTAATAATTAATCATAATTGGTAATTATGAATTATTATTAATATTTCCCCTTTGAGCTAATATCATTACAGAGCCACAGAAGGGGTGTGGATAAATAACGCTCATAAATACTCGAGCCCCGCCATGTGAACACGGGTCTCTGGCACGAAAGCCTTAGATTTCACCACAGGGGAAATGACATAAGCTTTCAGTTGGCGTGAGCAGATAAGAGAACGTCATGTTTTAAAGTCTGTCTCTGTAAAAAGTGAGTCACGCGGGGGCAGGGCCGGCGTGGGCTCATATGTTTAAAACGCTCATAAATACTCGAGCCCCACCATGTGAACACGGGTCTCTGGCGCGAAAGCCTTAGATTTCACCACAGGGGAAAATGACATAAGCTTTCAGTTGGCGTGAGCAGATAAGAGAACGTCATGTTTTAAAGTCTGTCTCTGTAAAAAGTGAGTCACGCGGGGGCAGGGACGGCGTGGGCTCATATGTTTAAAACGCTCATAAATACTCGAGCCCCACCATGTGAACGGGGGGTGCGAGGGGCGGGTTCGCTTTTGCGTCTGATCCTGCATGAAGCTTTGTCTACACTTAAATAAATTAACAGAAAGTGAATAAAAGATGCAAAAAACAAACACAAAACAAACAAAAAAAAACATGGCAGATCGATTCAAACTATATAAACAAGCGACAAGCGACTCCCTCTCGTGACGTAATATGACGCGATGATTAAAAAAAAAAAGCGTTTTTCAACATGGTCAAAGAAACTGTCACGTTTTCTACTAAATTTGTGCCCTTATACTAGTGGCATAACTAATGAATGAACCCCCCAACACATACACATTAATCTCTATCCTAAAACTACTGTAGAATAAATGATTATTACCCTGTACAAAAAAAAAAGACCTTCAAGGCATAAGCAAAAGAAGCAGATATAGTTTCTTTATGACATGTTCTGTACTCTAAAGGCAAATTTCAAGCATTTTAACTGTCCAGTAGAGCTCAAAACACTTCACTCTAAGTGTGTGTGTCTCTGCAGTCTTTTTTAGTGCACGCCTACAAACTTCAGACCTCTTTCACTTCTTCTCTAACAGAAAGAGAAGAGAACGCGAGAGAATTGAATCTCAACTATATGAAGCAGCCTAAATCACAATGATAAAGAAGCTGAAGAGTTTTTTTTGTGAATACTCTACACCACAAATGCTAGTGATAAAATCCTGTGCATGGGGAATAACGTATCGCCTGTATCAGATGGCAGCGATTGTATTGATTCTCTGGTAAGTTGCTCAAGTGACTAAAAAAACAACCTTAGAAAATTCCGAGTCATCAATTTACAGTGTAGTCTTTACCTAATCTAAATGATTTGCAAACAAATGACATTCACACAGTTAATTTCACTGAACTTAATACAATAGTAATGTTTACTTATGTTGATTCTGGTATGTGATTCTGTAACAGTTATGTGATTCTGCGTGGAGAACACCAGACCACTGACAACATCCTCAGCTCTGTCACAACCGAAGTGAAAGGCATCGCTGTAACAAACACCAGTGAGCTCGGTGAACAGATCTGGGATGTGGCTGACTACATCATCCCATCTCAGGTAGTCTGTTGATATGGTGAGAGGTACAGGCTAGATGATTTTAACTGCACAAATGAACCCTTGACAGTGCCAACACATCACCTCCATGATCACAGAGAAGTTATTGGCTGAAGGATTTTTAATTTTTGGATGCTCATACACTGCTTTGTGTTTGCTCTATTAACTTACAAGAGTTATTTACAATGTTAGAAAAAAAAAAAAAAAGAAAAAGTATGCTATAACACAGTGGTTCTGATGAGCCTTTTGTGTTATCACTATTTTACCACATTGTGTGTAATTTTGTGTTATCTTTGTTAAGAGGGATAAAAACTTGTTCGACTAAAAGTAGCCCAAACCCTATTGTTCTTAACTAGACTCACGAATGTGTTAAGAAATAACACGGGATGGGTGGTTTTTAACAGGGTGTGTGGTTTTTAACACATCAGTTATAAGAGTGGGTTAGAATTACAAACAATGCATACAGTATTTTTTATTTACAGGCATAAAAACAGTGACTTTGATTGCCATATTAGGATGAAGAGAAGGAGAAACTGTACACAAACTTTATTGGTTCTTGTGTGTATTGTCAGGCAGTGTTGGGGGTAACTCATTACAAGTAACTTGAGTTACATAATCAGATTTTAGATTTTAACTTGTGAAGTAACGTATTATTTACAACAAAATATCTGAGTTACCTTTTCAAATAAGTAACGCAAGTTTACTTTGTTTTGTTGACAGCTCTCTTGTCCCCATGTTGAGACAAATCAAAGTGCAGAGGTGTTTTGTGTGTGTGTGTGTGTGTGTGTGTGTGTGTGTGTGTAAACATGATGGTTATTGTAATCCTAGACTAAATGTGAGATTGCATTTACTCATCTCACTTGCACAAAAAAAAAATCTAATATTCCTCAAAATCAGTGAAATGCAGAATCATGTAATGCTATGTAAACCATTAACTAAATATGTTAATGTGGTGATGCGATCAATTACGATAGTGATTAGGGGCGGATATGGTGCATTCAGTGAGTATAAAAGGAGATGAGACTGACATCTCACTAAGCGCGTCTTTCTGGGTCCTGGGAAGTGACGTCATTTCTCGCACCGTGTTTATGTCCAGGAGGTAAGAGCTACTAGCGGCATTCTCTGCGTGAACGTTTTGTGTGTAAGGGTAATTGAGACGCATTTGATTTAACAGTGTTTGGCTGAGGAGTACGTTAGACATGTCGAACAACTATGTCAATGTGAGGCCATAATTAGCACACCATCGAGTGCACTGGGTGGTATGAGTTACCATATGCAGGTAGGCTATGTTACACTTATTTTAATGTTGGGTTCACAAGACAGTGATTTCTTAAATTGAAATGTTGTGTATTATATTTTAACAGTGACATGGGGGCCAGGAGGTGTTGCAGCAGGCTTCGCTGTTAGGCTTTATGTGACCCATTGTTGGTCCTCGGAATTAGGATTGCCTGCAGCTGGTAGCAGTGGCGGTTCTAGGATTTTTCTGTAACAGGGGCCATTAAGGGGCCACATGTTACATTCAGGGGCCAAATACAGGGTACATTCAAGCACACAAAATAATTTATTCAGTACGGTGCAAATACATTTCGGCAGTCATTCCTTTTTCAAACGCTCTTATAAAAAATTATGAGCCAGTAAAGTTCTTAATGATTTTTTTAATTTATTTAATACTGTGCATAAAGGACACAATGCACTTCTTTCTGAATTCCACCTTTTAAGTTTCATAATCATGTCGTCGCTTATAAACAGTAAATTATTGTTAATTGTTTGGGGGTGGAATTGCATCTGTGATCGGTGTGAAGAATTCTCCGGTTGCTCTTCTCGTCGATGATTGATGGGTGGGAATCACTAGGCACCTCACGATTCGATTACGATTCAGAGGGTAACGATTATCGATTATTAACGATTATTTTTTTTTTTACTACTTGGTACTTTTAAAGCAAAGTATTTATGATGACCCATAACAAACTTACTTCCAATACTTCCTATATTAATTTTATTAAAGGTCCCATATTATGCCCCTTTTCACAAGATGTAAAATGAGTCTCTGATGTCCCCAGAGTGTGTATGTGAAGTTTTAGCTCAAAATACCCAACACATAATTTTTTACAGAATGTTTAAATTGTCATTTTTTTGGGGCTCGTTTTAGTATGTGCCCTTTAAATGCAAATAAGCTGCTGCTGGACGGCACAGGGGGCGGAGCTTCATGAGCTCGCGCTCAGTCTCTCAGGACAATTTCATCTCACGGAATGATGATAATATCAGAAACTCTCAGTAACGGTGTTCATTTCGAGTCGGACAATAATGCCTACAGAGTCAGAGTGCTGTAGATGGAACAGGTATAGTTTAGTAGTTTAATTACGGTTATAACGTATTTGTCATCTGCTTGTATGTATCCATTATTAATAGCCTACAAGTCTGCTGTTTCGGACCAGGTCCGAATGATGATCAAACATATACTGATGAGTTTAATAAAGTTTATTGTACATCACACAAAAGATGAAGCGTCAGTTTTACTTCAGAAAATCACTGTAAGCGCTGAGTAAACACAGTAAGTTATAAGAAGTGCGCAAGTACATAAACGAATTTCGGTAGAGTTGAGGGAGCATTTTCTTTAAAAACAAAATAATTCCACCTCGTCTTCAGCGGCTGCCTCAGATTTCGGGAGTAAATAGAGAGAGCTATGTGGATTAATACATCCAGCCACACAACACCTACAACGAGGAGACATTCTCATCTATGGCTGTGAACTCGATCAGGGCGGGTCAAAACAAAGGTGATTTGACTCGGGATGAAAATAACAGCGTCTCGACGACATGGCGACAAACGTGTATTCCCTTTTTGTGTATTCCTGTGGGCGGAGGTTAGTCAAGAAACGGTTCTAGTGACGTCACTAAAGAAGGAAGTAGAGGGATGTAGTCCAAATCAACCGTTCACTGTAGGCGTCTTCTGTTAAATAAAATATCTCGCTTGGCATTGAACTTTGAGCTTTATAATTTTACAGATATTATTTATACTCTAACAACAACATTACACACTAACTAAAGTTTGAAACATGGGATCACGAAGAACGGGACCTTTAATAAAACAAATGGAAGTGATTTGGCAAGTCAACTGTAAGGTTACATTTGCCAGCATGTGTCCCAACATTGCAAAGAACCAACAGGAAAATAAATGTGTGCCTGTACTAGCAGCGTACTTGTAGTAAATTAATACAAACTTCAGCATATTCTGAATCTCTAGCATTTAATAATAGACTTCTAACCAACATCCTCTTGTTATTTCCTATGAGCAATATAATCCTTCAGACAAAAAACAACAAAAAAACAACAACAAAAAAAATTTTGCTGTAGCAAATTCACAAACAGTTTTCGTTCAAAAATATAGAATTATGTATCAGCAGCTCTCATACAAACATAATGCTTGTGGACTTGCGCATATTCTGAATAATTAGTAACATACAAAGCCACTCTTATTCACAACTAAAAAAAAAAGAGTTATGACTTGAAATGTTTGCTGTATACCACAATCAAAAACAGCTTATACAAAAAAAGTGAATGAACATCTGCAGAGAGCACAGTCAAAATGTAACTTTTTGTGACCGACATTGCACATATTGCAGGGCAGTATAAAGCACGTATAACAGATCGGTTTACCGCATATTGATGTGAAAACTAAACAATACAGAAAGCTGCTCTCATACAAAAAATACTAAATTAGGTCACAATGAAATTGCCAATTTTCCATACGTTAGCTTTTAACGAAGAGGGTGCCATTCGAATTTGGCGATCAGCCATCATGCGTCTGTTATGTGCGCGTCTCTGTTGTGCACTCCACAGACTGTCCGCGCACCACGTCCGCTTTATAGTTCCGCCTTTTGCGTTCCGTCAATATTACGTTATTAGAAAAAATTGTTTTGTTTTTTTAGAAAATCGATTTTTGACATTTGTGAATCGATTCAGAATCGTCCACGTCCGCATCGCGATGCATCTAAGAATCAATTTTTTTCCCCCACCCCTAGGCACGGGGGCCAATCAGGGGCCAATCAGATTTCAGCAGGGGCCAGGGCCCCTGTGGCCCCGCCTCTAGAACCGCCCCTGGCTGGTAGTCATTATTCGAACTGGAGGCTTCGGAACGGAGTTGTATTCTCCTCTGCAAGCTGTCTTCGACCATTCCTTTGCCTTTTACTGGAATGACCATAGACAGTAAAAGAAATGGACACAGCGACCCCATTGGAACTCAATGGAGACAAGTGAAGCCCATTTTCAGCGATTTCTTAGCACTTCCTTTCCTGACGCGCAGACTCAAACCGAGCAAAGCGTTACACGGACCACGTGAGCAAACCGTCTGTCTTCTAGTGGCTGTGCCGAGAGAAATCTGAATCATTCCCTTCCGAATCTTGCAGAGACGGAGAGTGTGAGTACGAGCTGTCCATGAGCGATGAGCAGGAGAAACTTTTAGTAGGTGTTCTGATTAATTACTTTGCCATTTTCCCTCCACGTCTCCCCGATTGCCCGCGAGCTTATCCTCCTGTCCATACGGTAATCTCTCTACTGTGCGACAGAGAGTCGAGTGGTTATGACGCAATCGTTAGCCTACTTTTACAAAAACTGCTTCTACGGGCCCATAACATAAGCTACAAGGTAATGGAGCATTTTATACATTGCCGTGTTTCTTTAGAAATAAAAAATGGACAAATGGAGTCTTCAAACTCCTCAGATGTAAAGTTATTCGCTGTCAAAGTGACGCCAAAATGAATGGAAGTCAATGGGATTGCTAACGCAAGTGAAGTTCCGCTCAAGATGGCGGCACCCGGCCGACTTCAACTTCCGGTCGACTTCCTTCCCGCCTGGGAATGACGCATTTACTGCCGATCTGTAGGCCTACTTTTACTCTAATACTTGATCTTATTTCAGCAAACAAGGGTCTCGACGACCGGAACGACGCATCTGTTGCTTATCTGTACATTTACTCTAATTGTTTGACGATCTCATTTTAGTGAACGAGGGTCTCCTTGACGACCGGAACGATAGTGCGTTCACAGCCTGTAGTGACGCATTTAAATTTAGTCTTTTCCAGAATTGACATTAAGACTTGAGTAGCTTATAGTGGTGAGAATCTACTGGTTTTTGTCACTACTATTGTGTTTTATTCCGAATATTATGTCTCTTTGAATGTGGGTTGTTTGTGTATGTGCTTTGAGTATTGTAGTCTGAGAATATTTTTATAGGACTGTGCTGGGCTGACAGAGTTAACTAGTATCAGCCAGTGAACGATTGCATCTTTTTGATAAACCGATTCCTTCTGGCGGCATGCGACAAGTGTAATTGACAGACCATTACGTGGAATGTGTGTTTGTATCTCATTGTCTTCTATTCCACTCAGAATTGGGGTTCCAGATTAGCCAGATTCCTTTGCGTGTGGTGGTGGTTCGGCTATTGATCTGCAGTGTTCACAGCGGGTGAATTTGGTGTTGTGTGAGCACAAGTAGTTGCTGTGTTTATTGGATCGGCAAGATGAACTCCCCAATTCTGAAGTGTGTGTCTGTCTGTGTATCATGCTCCATGACTGATGCATTCCCGTTTTTTTATGTTTGTATATTCAAAAGATACCAGTTTATATTTTATTGGATGTATTGAATAAAATCTGTGAACTGTTTATCCATTGTTTGATATCTGACTGTGCTTTACAGTTTATGTAACTGTGGGTAGAGTTCTCAACGGGCCTGAAAATTACAACCCGACCCGACCCGGCCCGTGGCTTTTAAAGCCCGGACCCGATGTAACCCGACACATAAACATGAATTATCTGGCCAAACCCGGCCCGCGGCCCGACGCCGCGTCGGATTTTTTTTTCTCTCATACACGTATTATCATGACCAGCAGATGGGAATTCAAATCAACCTTTAATGTTCATGCCTTTTAACAATACAAACAACTGAAACAATAAACTTTAAATATATAAATAGGCTGTAGTAGCGACGGTGAATTCACCTGCGGCAAGTTTACTTCTCACCAACTCCATCTTCTTCTCCAGGCTAAAGGCGTGCACGCAGCGGCATCAGGTCTGCCCCCGCCCCTCTCCATGATGCATGTTAGACGCAGCAGCCAGACTTTCTTTACGGTGAACAGCAGCGATGATTAATAAAGGTTTTTTTTTTTTTCTTTCTTTTTTTTTTTTACTGAGAGGAAAAGATTAAGCCCGAGGTCCGACCCGACCCGAGTCATTTGATTATATTTTCGACCCGAACCCGCGGGTCCCGTCGGGTTTGTCGGGCCGAACAGACCCGTTGAGAACTCTAACTGTGGGTCCCCGGCCCATTTCCGGGGTGGCGTAGTCGGTTTAGTGCCATAATTGGCATTGTAGTAAACACTGGAAACCCAGATTGCCACATAAAATAAAACATAATTTTTTATGCATTTAATCTCACTTTATTGACAAATGTACTTGCTTCTGACCTTCGATGATTCAGTTAAACCATAAGCAAAAATTACTATAGACTTTTTTGTTTTTATTGGTAAAGTGTAAAACTTTTTTTTTTTCTCCTGCATCCTATTCTTCCGTTCTCCAGAATAACAGCAGCCGAAAGGTTTGTTTGAGCGCCCTCTACACACGTTAATCTGAATTTCCTTCAGCCTGAAGCATATTTCACTTTTGGGGCCCTATTTTAACACATCTAAGCGCATGGTCTAAAGCTCAGGGCGCAATTGCACTTAGAGCATGTCCGAATCCACTTTTGCTAATTTAACGGTGGGAAAAATGGTCCCTCTGCGCCAGCCTATGGTCTGAAAGGGTTGTCCCTATTCTCTTAGCCCATTTAAGGCCACCGGTCACAATAGTGACCGTAAAAAAAAAGTTTCATTTCTAAGGCTATAAAAATGTTACTAAATGATCTATCAATGCATTTCCAGCAGATATTGAAATAATAAATGGTCTCAATGAAATATGTGCAGTGTCACATGTTTACTGTAAATTGTCACATAACCAGAGCTGTTTACTTACTGTTTGCGCCAAGAGAAGAGGATGGCAGCAAGAAAGCTCCCAAAGAATATGTTAGAATCTACTACTGACCTGAGTACCAGAATTGTTCATGGTAGGATACCTGGTGGTGTTGCCCTTGTAGCGGCACGAGGATGGGATGGAATGATTTTAAGCATAAATGATCTCTGCTAGCGACTACGCCACCCTGGAATCTTGCCAGGGAAAATAAAATATAGTTTACTTAAGGAAACACAGGTTCGTCCACAGTAAGGCGGCAGGAGACGTGGGTTTGTTTTATTAAAGATATAATCAATATAAAAATGCACAAACATCAACAACACTCAATGTAGACAATTTTGTGGTTCAACAAACACACATGGAGCGACCTGAGTCAGCGGGACAGGAGCCGAGGCAGAGCAGTGGATAAGGGCACATAAGGCCTCCACGACAAGTCACCTTTTCCGTACACCTGTGCATATACACTCACACCAGTACACACACTCACACCACACAGCACACAACACTCGTGAGGGAGACCACCACCAGCAATCCGCCCCTGCTTTGTGCACTCAGCTCCTGGAACAGAAATGTCACTGTTGAGACACACTCAGAATTGTCACTCCAAGAGACAGAAATTGAAGTAGAGATATTCACAGTTTCACGTTAAACATATTACAAAATTCTGAGTCAAAATACAAAATAAAAGCCAATACAAATGAAAAGGAAATTTTCCCCCCGAAATAAAGGGCTCACATGGAGGCACACACACTGAAATAGACACAAAGGACAGTGTTTTCAGTCCTTTGTCCACAGCGGAGCAAAGCAACCGCAAAAGGAGTAACGCAGCAAAGCCATAAAGCAGCAAAGCAATAAAGCAGCAAAGCAACAGCGCCTCCAGAAGTAGTCCCACACAGTCAACCGCACGGAAACTAATCGGTGGTGCAGATGCGACCCATTGGTCCGTACTACATCTATAAATTTACAAATAAACAATCAGACAAACTCTGTGATTTAACTGCTAACCATTAATAAAAACTGTTTCTCTCAACAGATTGCCATTTAACCTAGGCGCAAATTTAAAACTACATACCTTTTAAGTGCGATCTCTGGGGACCAACTCAGTCAGGCAGACAACATGCATGTGGGCTCATCCCATCTATCAGGTGGACAGCGTGCGCGTCGGCAATAACTAAGCATTCCGGGCATGAAGTATAAACAACCATACTTTGACCATCAAGGGTACAACCTCAGCCGAATGCCAGCTGCGAAAGCTTGCATGTCGCCCTGGAAATAAGCTAATGTTAGCTACAGTATGCCATTGATCGGCCAGCTCACAACACCCAACATACCTGAATGACAACAGAAAATGACGACACAGGAAGGGGCGGTGCCTCATGGCACCATACACTCTAACCAGCTTATTTATATGCGCTACTACAGCTCACTGATAGGACGAGCTCAAATGAATCAATCAGCCACCTGCAGGCAGGATATATTTCATTAGACCTGCCACACCCTGTTATGGCATAAAAAATATGATCAGCTGGTTAAGGTGGTTAGACTGGATGTTGATTGGGCCATAGGAATTGAGTTTAAGTGTGGTGATAAAAACTTCATTATCTTAAACATTTACACACCCTATGAGTGTTCTCAAAATGAAGAGGAATATCTTAATAGGCTGGCTTGTGTTATGTCTTTCATTCAAGATAATGCTTCCACGTGCTTCTTTATTGTGGGTGACATGAATGCAGATGTTTCTGATGGCAGCGCTTTATTTGCCAAACATTTAATGCAGTTCTGTTTTGATAATGGTCTAATTCTTTCTAGCAAAGTGCTCTTGCCTGATAGTAGCTACACCTATATCAGTGAGGCATGGCACACAACTTCATGGCTAGATCATTGCATAAAAATTAATTATGAATTTGCCACTACTGATCATGTGCCTTTTTATTTTTCTGTAAGTTTAGGCGATATACCTGCTTTTGTGTCTGTAGATAACGTGTGTGGGGAAAATAGATTGGTCTAATCTGAATGAGGAGGACCTTAAAGAATATTATATTCAATCTGACATCTTGTTGAATAACATTGAATTACCTAAAGATTCTATGGCATGTTATGATATTAATTGCAAGAACCCTCAACATGGTATTGAGCTGTGCACCCTGTATGAGAATATTGTGAAGTCCCTCCTTGTTTCGAGCAGGCCCCTGTATAAGACACACAGATTGTACAAAGTCAAGCCAGGTTGGAATGGCTATGTGGAAGAGATACATGCCGAGGCAAGAAGGGCCTTTAAAGCATGGGATGAGTCAGGTAGACATAAACAGGGTGTGATGCAGAGTCAGAGACGTTCGGATCCATTTGCAGTATTTATTAAAGGATAGTCACAACAGGCAGTGGTCAGAGTACAGCGTAGACAATAACGGAGGGAATCCAAGAACATAAACAATACCAGGCAGAAGTCGAGGCAGGCGGCAGGAATCAGAGTAAACGGTAACAGGCAGAAGGTCAGGACAGGCAGCAGGCAAGGAAACGGTGGTCGATGAACAGTCACAGGTCAATACACGGAGAATCAATAACAGAGAGTAAATGCTTGGAAATGTTAGCCGGGGCAGAACAAGACTTCGCAATGTGTGAAAGTCAGAAGGCAGTTTATATGGAGAAGAGAATTGGGAACACCTGTGCGGGTGATTAGCCCTAGGTATGGGGTTTATGGGAAATGAAGTTCAATACTCCGGTGAAGGTGTTCTTTGATGAATGGAGAGAGCCACAGAGGTGCGATCTATGACAGAGCCCCCCTCCTGCGAGCGGCTCCTGAAGCGAGGGCCAGTGCGACGCCGAGGTCTTCCACGGGGTCTGGGGGCAGGTCTCGTAGGGTGGTTCTGATGAAACTCGGTGGTAAGCGCGGGATCCAATATGTCCTGTGATCTCACCCAGGATCTTTCCTCTGGACCATACCCCTCCCAGTCGATCAGGTACTGTAACTCCCTGCCTCGGCGTCTGGAGTCGAGGATTTCCTTTACTCGGTAAGCCTCCTCGCCCTTGATGATGATTGGAGGGGAGCTCTCCTCCGCAACCTCATCCTGGTCCCTCTCTCCACTCGGAACACCGGCAGGTTTGAGCAGTGAAACATGAAAAGTGGGAGATATGTGATAAGTGATAAGGCTAGACGGTATGACACTGGTGTTATTTGTCTAATAATCTTAAAGGGACCCACGTACCTAGGACTTAGTTTCTTGCTGGGAAGTCGAAGACGGAGGTCTCTGGATGACAGCCACACCCACTGTCCTGGAACGTATTCAGGTATTCAGGCCCCCTTCTCCGGTGACGATCCGCCTGTTCTCGGACTCTGCGAACCGCTCGTTGCAGGTGTACGTGAGCATTATTCCAGGTCTCTTCACTTCTTTGAAGCCAAGTGTTAACAGCTGGGAGATCGGTTGGCTCCCCGGACCAGGGAAACAGAGGAGGTTGATACCCTAGCACACATTGGAAGGGAGTGAGGCCAGTAGATGATTTGCGCAAAGAATTCTGGGCGTACTCGGCCCACATAAGGAAACGGCTCCAGTCCTGCTGGTTCTGATGGCAGTAAGTGCGTAGAAAGCGTGTGAGTTCTTGATTCAGCCTCTCTACCTGCCCGTTGGACTGTGGATGATAGCCAGATGTCAAACTGACGTTAATGTTAAGCTGACTACATAATGCCTGCCACACACGAGAGGTGAATTGAGGACCCCGATCAGAGACTATATCCTCAGGTAATCCGTACAATCTGAAAACTTGTTGCACCAAAGCCTCTGCTGTTTGTAATGCTGTGGGTAGTTTGGTCAGGGGAATGAATCTGCAAGCCTTCGAGAAGCGATCAACCACGGTCAGAATGGTTGTGTAGGTCTGGGAAGGAGGTAGATCGGTTACAAAGTCAATTGCAATGTGAGACCAAGGACGTTGTGGTACAGGTAGTGGCTGGAGTAATCCGGCCGGTCTCTGATGGGATGATTTGACAATGTTTCAAGTCTTGCACTGATGCACGAAGGTGATCACATCGGCTTGAAGCATCGGCCACCAGAAACGATTCGTCGTCAAATGGGTAATGGCTGTGATCCCGGGATGTCCAGCACTGGGAGTATTGTGAATCCATTGTAACACTCGTGTACGGAGACAGGTAGGTACGTAGGTACGATCTGGAGGGCATTCAGGCGGTGATTGTTCCTCCCCTTGTGCTGAAGAGATCTCAGTCATTATGTCCCACTGGACAGGGGCGAGAATCAGTGTTGCTGGAAGTATGGGATCAGATGTGGAAGGACTAGAGGAGCTGTCAAACTGACGTGACAGCGCATCGGCCTTGACGTTCTTAGAGCCTGGGCGATATGTTACCCTGAAGTTGAATCTGGTGAAGAAGAGGGACCACCTTGCCTGTCTGGGGTTCAATCTCTTGGCAGCCTTAATGTACTCTAAGTTACGGTGGTCAGTAAGTACTGTAAAGGGCAGATGAGCTCCCTCCAACCAATGCCGCCATTCCTCGAATGCTGTCTTCATCGCCAAGAGTTCTCTGTCACCCACATCGTAGTTTCGCTCTGCTGGGGTAAGTTTGCGGGAATAGTAGGCACAGGGGAATAATTTCGCTGGATTGCCATGCCGTTGTGACAGTATAGCCCCGACTCCTGTATTGGACGCATCCACTTCCACAATAAACTCCCGCTCAGGATCTGGATGGTGTAAGATGGGAGCTGTGGTGAACCTCTCCTTGAGTCGTTGAAATGCTGCAATACACTCAGATGACCACTTTAACCGCTGGCCTCCGCCCTGAAGTAGAGAGGTGAGGGGTGCTGCCGTGATGCTGAAGTTTCTAATGAATCGACGATAGAAGTTGGCGAAGCCCAGGAAACGCTGTAATTCCTTCACAGTGGTAGGCTGAGGCCAATTGACAACTGCTCGTACCTTGCCGTTATCCATGGTCACCCCCTCAGCACTGATGATGTAACCCAAGAAAGCGACCTGTGTCTGATGAAACTCACATTTCTGTATTTTGGCATACAGTTGGTTTTCAATGAGACGTTGAAGAACTGCTCTAACATCTTTCACGTGATCCTCGAAAGTCTCTGAATAAATGAGGATATCATCAATGTAGACAATGACGTTCTAATTGAGCATGTCTCGGAAGACCTCGTTGACAAAGGACTGGAAGACAGAAGGACTGTTGGCTAGCCCGAACGGCATAACGTGATATTCATAGTGCCCGGTAGTGGTTGAGAAGCTGTTTTCCACTCGTCTCCCTCTCTGATTCGAATGAGATTGTAAGCGTTTCGTAAATCCAACTTGGTGAAGTACCTCGCGGTACGGAGCTGTTCGAGAGCTGCTGGAACTAAAGGTAGTGGATAGCGAAATTTAACCGTGATTTCGTTGAGGCTGCGGTAATCGATACAAGGACGCAGCCCTCCATCCTTCTTCTTCACAAAGAAGAATCCAGCTGAAGCAGGGGAAGTGGATGGCTTTATGAATCCCCTAGAGAGCTGTTCCTCAATGTAAGTTTTCATGGCTTCGGATTCAGGTTGAGAGAGAGGAAAAATTCTTCCTCGTGTGGGCATGGTTCCTGGGATAAGATCAATGGCACAGTCCCCGGACCGATGAGGAGGGAGTCGATTGGCGCGGTTCTCACTGAATGCCAGAGAGAGGTCGTGATATTGAACCGGAATCTTCTGAAGATCGGGATTCTCAGAGTGGATGGTGATGGGAGTAAACTTGGTAGTGAGTGCAAACAGTTCTCTTGACAGGCTGTGGACCATTGGGTTATCTGCTTATCAGTCCATGAAATCGTGGGATTGTGCTTCTCCAGCCATGGTAAACCGAGAATGATGGGATGTCGTGGGGAATCAATGGTGAACAGTTGAATGAGTTCAGAATGAAGAGTGCTAGTACATAAGGTGATTTCTTGAGAGATGTAATGAATCTTGCCGGTACCCAAGGTACCACTGCCATCCGAGATTTACATGGAAGAAGAGAAAGGCAATGAGTCTTAGCAAAAGTCAGATCAATGAAATTTCCAGCGGCTCCAGAGTCTATTAAAGCGGTGGTATTAACTATTTCATTGTCAAAACGCAGAGTAACCGCTAGTTCAAAGGATTGAGAAGAGCAGAGATGAGAACTCACCGCAGCAGAACCTCGGGAGATTAGTCGGTTAGGACAGGTCGCCCTCATGTGGCCGGATTGTCCACAGTACAAGCAGAGACGATTGCGCATTCTTCTCTCTCTCTCCTCTGGCGAAAGGCGAGTGTAGCCCACCTGCATGGGTTCAGATTCCTGGTTGGTGGATAGATGTTCGTTAAATCGGGGCATTTGTTGCACTCGCCGAGCTCGCATCAGGTTGTCAAGACGAATGGCCAGGTCCATGAGCTGACTAAGTGATTTCCCCTCATCCCGACATGCCAGTTCCCCCTGCAGGTTGGTATTGAGTCCCTTGCGATACAGTAACTTCAACGGATCATCCTTCCACCCAGTTTGCGCGGCTAGGGTGCGGAACGAGAGAGTGTAATTGGCGGCCGATGATCCGCCCTGACGTAGAGACAGTAGGAGTTCGCCCGGTTCCTTTCCTCCAGCGGGATGCTCGAATACCTCTCTAAACTGCTGAAGAAAACTGTCATACGAAGGGAATGACAGTTGACCACCCTGCCAAAGCGCCGTCGCCCACTCCAGAGCCCTTCCGGTCAGCAATGAGCAGATGAACGAAACTCGACTGTCATCAGTCTGATAAAACTGTGGTTGCTGATTGATGAATATAGAGCATTGCAACAGAAATCCTTTACACAGTGCAGAGGAACCATCAAACTTATCGGGAAGGGACAGTCGAGGATTACTGGATGGGATACTCACAGACTGGGGTGGTTGAACAGGAGCGGCCGCTGCCGAGGATGATGCGGCGGCTTGTGTGGTGAGTGTTTGCATGGATCTGACAAGCTCTTCTGTAAGTGCGGTTAGCTTGACAAGTTGTTGCTGGTGGGCAGCCTGCACAGATGCTTGGGATGTTACCTCTGTAGTCAAACGATACATAGCTGCTGGATCCTGTGTGGGCGAAGTCTTCTGTGATGCAGAGTCAGAGACGTTCGGATCCATTTGCAGTATTTATTAAAGGATAGTCACAACAGGCAGTGGTCAGAGTATAGCGTAGACAATAACGGAGGAAATCCAAGAACATAAACAATACCAGGCAGAAGTCGAGGCAGGCGGCAGGAATCAGAGTAAACGGTAACAGGCAGAAGGTCAGGACAGGCAGCAGGCAAGGAAACGGTGGTCGATGAACAGTCACAGGTCAATACACGGAGAATCAATAACAGAGAGTAAATGCTTGGAAATGTTAGCCGGGGCAGAACAAGACTTCGCAATGTGTGAAAGTCAGAAGGCAGTTTATATGGAGAAGAGAATTGGGAACACCTGTGCGGGTGATTAGCCCTAGGTACGGGGTTTATGGGAAATGAAGTTCAATACTCCGGTGAAGGTGTTCTTTGATGAATGGAGAGAGCCACAGAGGTGCGATCTATGACACAGGGTCCCTTATTCGAATACAAGAAACAGGCAAATGCAAAGTTTAACCCTCTGGGGTCGGCAAACGCGCCCGCGCGTTTTGCTGGATTTTCTTCACATTGTAGCACAATAAACTTAAATTACTCCGTCATTTATGGTCATACAGAAAAAAGAAATATAAAAAAAGAATCTGTGATATTTCTACTTTTGTATGTGTCCACTTACAATCAAATCAAAACATTGTGCTTTTGTAAAATAAAGAAAATAAACAGGGTGTGCTTTCTGCCTCTCCGTCACGGTGAACTTTTTTTTCTTGAGCACGTCTATAAACTGAAACAAAACTCAGCGAATACTTGTCACACATTTATGAGCCATATACCTTTATAAACATTTAAGTGTGTACTTTTAAATGATCGGATTCAAACTGAAAACAAATATTCTCTGTTCAAGTCATTTGTATAAAACCAACAAGATGTCCAGCTTCTCAAACGCTTCCTAATTATTTTTAATTTGACCACGCCCACTCGCGCAAAAGAGATTCACATGCAAATCTCCACATGGAACGCGAACGCGCTCATTACCTCAAAAACAAAGCACGAAAAAACTTCACAAGTCACTGCTTTTCGTCGAGTTTGAAAGACGCGCCGTGAGCTTACATTGGAATTACCTCAGAAGAAGAAGAACGCGATTTGAAGACAAGAAAGATGTAAGGTAAGAAATTCTTACATATTAGTTTGTTATTGTTGCATAAATTTCACATTGCAGTTGAACTGTTGCTAGATATATGGTGAATATTATAATATTTAGACCCGTGTTTACTGTTACTGTGTTTGTGGATATCTGCTCAAACGTAGATATGTACAGTGGTGGTCCAAATTGATGGCACCCCTGATAAATATGATAAAAAATGGCTGTAAAAAATAAATCTGCATTGTTTATCCTTTTGATCTTTCATTCAAAAAATTCACAAAAATCTAATCTTTCATTGAAGTAAAATAATTGAAAGTGGGGGGTAAATCACATTATAAAATAAAAGTTTTTCTCCAAAACACGCTGGCCATAATTGTTGGCACCCTGTTATTAAATACTTTTTGCAACCTCCTTTTGCCAAGATAACAGATCTGAGTTTTCTTCTATAATGCCTGATGAGTTTGGAGAACACCTGACAAGAGATCAGAGACCTCCATACAGAATCTCTACAGATCCTTCAGATTCACAAGTTCATGTTGGTGCTTCTTCTCTTCAGTTCACTCCACTCATCAGGTCAGGGAACTGGGACGGTCATGGCAGAAGCTTCATTTTGTGCTCAGTTACCCATTTTTGTGTTGATTTTGATGTTTGTTTTGGACCATTGTCCTGATGGAAGATCCAACCACGGCCCATTATAAGATTTCTAGCAGAGGCTGTCAGGTTTTGATTTTTTATCTGTTTGTATTTGCTAGAATCCATAATACCATGTATCTGAACAAGATGTCCAGGACCTCCAGCAAATAAATAGGCCCACAACATATAAGATCCAGCAGTATATTTAACCGTAGGCATGGGGTACTCTTCATCCCTGTGTGCACCAAACACATCTGCTGGGTTTGCTGCCAAAAAGCCCTTTTTTTTCGTTTGATCTGACCATAGAATCCAGTCCCTTTTGAAGATCCAGTCGTGTCTGACAACTGAATATGCTGGAGTTTATTTTTGGAGGAGCGAGGAGGATTTTTCTTGAAACCCTCCCAAACAACATGTGGGGATGTAGGGGTTGTTTGATAAAATTTGTTTTGGCTTTCTGACCCCCAAGCCTCAACTAATCTCTGCAATTCTCCATCTGTGATCCTTGAAGAGTCTTTGGCCACTCAAACTTTCCTCCTCACCGTTCATTAAGACAATATAGACACACGTCCTCTTCCTGGCAGATTCATAACATCTTTAGTTGATTATAACTATAATTATTGCCCTGATGGTCAAAATGGGGATGTTCAATTCTTTAGATATTTTCTTACAGCCACTTTCTATTTTGTGAAGCTCAACAATCTTTTGCTGCACATCAGAACTATATTCTTTGGTTTTACTCATTGTGATGGATGAGCAAGGGAATTTGGCCTTTGTGTTTCCTCATATTTAAACTCCTTTGAATCAAGAAGTCATAGCTGGACAATTTCATGTTCCTAGTCACCCTGGTGTGCTAAAAAAGGTAAATATTAATGGGAATATACTTCAGAGATATTTTTCTCATAAAACATTCTAGGGGTGCCAACAATTATGGCCAGCGTGTTTTGGAGAAAAACATTTATTTCATAATGTGATTTACCCCCCAATTTCAATTCTTTTACTTCAGTGAAAGGTTCGATTTTTCCGAATTTTTTGAAGGAAAGATCAAAAGGATAAACAATGCAGATTTATTTTTTACAGCAATTTTTTATCATAATTATCAGGGGTGCCATCAATTTTGACCACCACTGTGTATGGTAACCATAATGTTTTATATTTGAGCGCGATCGCGTTTGAATGTATCATATTTTGGATCGCGATCGCGTTTGAAAAGCAAAACGCACCAAACGGCTTCATGTTTTTACTATTATCTCATTTCATATCATCATAACGAATGGAAACATTTGAAGTGATAATCAATATATTTTTCTCTAGCTTAGTTGTTACTGAAATCTTTTGGAAGATTTATAGGCTGCTATAGGTTATTGTTATTATTATTTTATCCAGCACTGCGCAAAGCCTATGCCTACAAGGCACAACAAACCTGGTGTTCATTATATTATATATTTTTGGAAACATTTGTGTGTGTGTGTGTGTGTGTGTGTGTGTGTGTGTGTGTGTATTCTGTGAATTTTAAAAAGCAATTTTAACCAGAAAAATCTAAAATTTATTCCCAAAATCGTGCAGGCCTTTCTCTTGATATCAGTAGGTTCACCTTTTTTTTTCTTTCAGGGCCCAGATGCCACTGAGTCCTGCTGACTTCAACATTCACACGAGTCTCTGTACATGAACATGGTAAAGTGAAAATCAAACACCTTGGAAATGAAAGGTATGTACAATGTTTTTAGGAATGGCACAATGGATTATGTTGTATCTTTGGATTATGTTGTGCTGTAAATAAATACAAACAATCTAAAAGCCATTCTTTTTTAAATCTCCTCATTCTTTGCGAAAGGTTGCTCAGAATGACAGGGCCTGATAGCTCCTAATAGGGCTGTTAGGGGAGGGTCTTTGTCTTTCTCAGGTGTGAAAAGCTTACATATTAATGAATAATAATAAAGCTTTCTCACACAAAACACGTCGTAAAAATTTTAAATCAATATATTGTCTTATCTGAATGAGCAGTCAGGGTGATTTTCACATAGTTTTAGAGCAAATATTCTAGGCTACGTCATACAATTTTCAAAAGTCTTGTGAATAAATAATCAGTATGGGTTTCATGGCCTTATTTCAGTGAGAATTTTTTTTTGTATTTTCACAAACCACGCATAAATGTCATTATCTAAACTACAAACTATAAAACTACAAACTTTTACATACATGCTGCTGATATATTATTGTAGCAGAGTTTGTGCTGAATACAGTGTAATCAGACTTTAGCCATGAAAATGTCACAAGTAACAGAAATAAGCACAAATGTCAGAGCATGTCAGAACACCTCCAGGGCCCAGAAAACACCTCAGACCCCAGAGGGTTAAATATGCTCTACGTTTCATTAAGAAGAAGGAAAATACAATGAGGTCGGACTCTCTGGCAAGGAATCTGCAATATAATAGTCCTATTGAGTTCTGGAAAGAAATCAAAAGAATGAATAACTGTAAAACATTGTTACCAACGAATATTGATGGTGTCAACGGCTCAGAAGAAATTACTCAGTTGTAGCAGAAACATTACTATGAGCTGTTTAATTGTGTTAAAAGTAAGTCTTTTACAATGGGTGACATTGACAGTAATGAAGATGCAACTGTTCTACCTCAAGAAATATGTGATGCAATTATGATGCTAAAGGATAATAAGGCATGCGGTATGGATGAGATATCTGTGGAGCATTTAAAATTTGCAAGTAGAAAACTCTGTCCCCTAATTGCTATTTGTTTTACTGGGTTGTTAGTCCATGGTATTTTACCTGATTCTATTTTATCTGTCACATTAGTGCCTATCATTAAAGAAAAAGCTGGTAAGATTAACAGCTTGGATAATTACAGGCCTATAGCTTTAGCCAGTATTTTATCCAAGGTCTTGGAGAGGATTATACTGAATCGGCTAGAACATTTTGTCTTGACTTCTGATAATCAGTTTGGCTTCAAACCTAAACATGGCACTGATATGTGTATTTTTGCCCTAAAAGAGGTTCTAGATTTATATAACAGGCATAATTCAACAATCTTTATGTGTTTTATTGACGCTTCTAAAGCCTTTGATCGGGTAAATCATGAGAAACTATTCTACAAATTGCACAACAGAGGGGCTCCCAAATATTTAGTGAGAATCTTGGCTTTTCGGTATGCCCATCAGTCAATGTATGTGAAATGGGGTAACTTTATGTCTGCCTCATTCAATGTAAGTAATGGAGTTAGGCAGGGAAACATCTTATCTCCCTTTCTCTTTAATATTTATATGGATGATCTATCAAAGTTGTTAAACAAATGTGGAACAGGCTGTATGGTTGGGGACACCATTATTAACCACCTCATTTACGCGGATGACCTGGTCATTCTTTGTCCATATAGTGCTGGCCTTCAACAGCTACTAAGGGTATGTTCTCAATATGGCTCAGACTTTGATATTACGTTCAATTCTAAGAAGAGTAATATAATGATTGCTAGAAGCAGGGAGGACAATAAACTCTCATTTCCTGCTTTTTATCTGTCGGGTATTTTACTTAAAGTGTGTGATGAGGTCAAATATTTAGGACATTATATAACTGATGACCTGTCTGATGATAGGGACATTCATAGACAGTATTGTATGTTGTATGCACAAACTAATATGCTGAATTGCAAATTTAGTATGTGTTCACTATCTGTGAAGACTACACTTTTTAAAGCTTTTTGCACTCCGATGTACACTGCCCACTTGTGGCGGCGCTATAAAAAAAGCAGTATGCAGAAACTCAATGTGGCATACAATGATGGTTTGAGGCTGCTGCTTAAATTGCCACGATGGGGCAGTGCGAGCCAAATGTGTGTAAGTGTTAATGTATTTACGTGTCCTGCTGTACTCAGGAATCTCATGTACAGATTTATGTGTAGATTAGCAGAGTCATATAACAGCATCATTGCAACACTAGTGAACCCTGCATTGAGTGCAGTTAGGTTCACTTCGAGATTGTGGAACCATTGGCGTTTTAGTCTATATGCTAATATTTGAACACTCTCTTTGTGTTTGTGGAATTATGACTGTTGACTGTTGTAGTTTTTTTATTTATTTATTTATTTTTTATTATTACTATGTGTTTGTATAGTGCTATGGACCATTTTTTATGCATGTCCTGAATAAAGAATATGATGATGATGATAATGGGTTTGTTTTGGGCGTAACGTGAAATAAACCAACCAGAGGCTCATCTCCCATTCCCTTTAAAAGCCAGTTGCGCTCGCGCCATGGCGGATTAGCTATTTACTTTACGAAATTTGCAAGCGGAAAGACTGAACGCGTCTCCAGAGCGCAAACGGATCTGCTCATGCATGATGTTAAAGCACGCAAGCAGACCATACGGGACAAGCTCTTTAAATATGCGTCACTGGTAAACTTGCGTCACTGGTGTGAGTGAGTGGAGGCGGGACCAATTAGCATATTCATAGATCCGCGTATACTAAATCAAGCAAGGGTGTAGAGTTACATTCAAGCTATTTTAATGCTTGAAGACATTTTTTTTTTCCCCCCACAGGATAAAACGTTTAAATATGTCATTTTGGTGATCAAAGATGACTTTTATGTTGGATTCGCTGTCACATTCTATCAACATGCCTTTAGACATCTTATACTCATGAGGAAGTATTTCAGGTGTCACTGATCACAGTCACATGTTTTGTATGTTGCAGGAGGACAGTTCTTTCTTCCTGATGACCAACATGATTCTCACACCAAACCAAACACAGTCAAAATGTGCAGAGGTGAGACATGAAGAAAGTGTGCTCTCTCGTAATCTTTCCTGTTCTTTGAGCTTCCATTTAGACACAGGCACAAACACAACTAAAATTAAACCTCAAAACAAATTCTGAATAATAACATTATATCAATGTCATTCAACTTATTGAATGACCATAAAAGATTTGGCTGTTAATTTATTTTAAAACTAAATCAACTGATTTGACATTTACCCGTCTTTGGCTTAGTATTACATTTATGATTTATTTTGCATTACATTACTTGGTATTAATTTTAATTTCATTTAGCATCCAACCCTGAAATCCATTTGCACATCTGACATGAACTGCACCAAAGGCTTTAAAGATCCTCGAGGGAATGGTATGGCTCAATCTGTACACTGCATACAAAATATTACTTTTTGTGACTTGAAATCCAAGCAGTACTGACTATTTAGACATGCCTCTGTTTTAGGTGTTCATACAGGTAGATGTGTCGATTTCTCAGACTCAGTGAAGACATGTGAGGTGTTGGCCTGGTGTCCTGTGGAGAAGGAAGTCGAACCTCCGAAGTAAAACTCCCACCACTCACCATCTCAATTTTTTTAAAAAAAATATAAAAAAATACACCTTGAAACTTGTTTCTTAGTTTTAGCAGTAAAGTTATTCATAATATTCATGTTTTTTGCCTTTATATTTCAGTCCAGCACTCCTGGCAGATGCTGAAAACTTCACGATATTCATAAAGAATAATATTCAATTCACCAAATTTAACTTCAGCAAGTATGTTCATCTTTGTTCATCATCAAAGAGATTGTCTTTATTTAACACATATTTCAGCACCGTTTTTTTTTTCTGTATTTTAACTACAAATGTGCAACAGAAGTGCTGCAAATCAAACATATAAAATTTACTTAATAAAGTGAGTTAATATAGTGTTGCTTATTTCTTAATTTCTTGCAGAGGGAATATCCTACCAAACATGAGCAGCTCCTATTTGGAAAACTGTGTGTTCAACAGAAATACTGACCCTAACTGCCCAATTTTCAGAATCAAAGATATTTTTGAAGAGGCTCGAGAGGATTTTCAGACCATGGCAGTCTATGTCAGAAACTAATTTTATTTTTATTTGACATTGATTTTATCATGAATAAGCTTTAATCCCCTTATGATACTCTGTTGATGAATATGTGTTTTGTTGGTACACTGCTGTAGAACTGACTGACATCTTTGAGTGTTTTCTGTGCTCAGGGGGGAATAATGGCAGTGCAAATCCAGTGGGATTGTGACCTGGATACTGACTCGTGTGCTCCCCAGTACTCCTTCCGCAGAATAGACAAGAAGGACCCAGAAAGTAGTGAAACCCCAGTGCACAACTTACGGTAACAGATGTTTGTACTGTAACTATGTAGGGCCTGTTCAGTCCTGCGCGTTCGGTCTTTTCAGTGTGGCAAAGTAATATAATTCCAATTAAACTTTTATCTTAGTCCATTTTATCACAACCTTGAATTTAGGTAAGGATGCCAATTAGTTATTGACCATTTATATAATAATTGATCTACACACTTGATTATTCTATTTAACTCTTTATTGAAATCACACTCACATTCAGATTCCTATAACACTTCGAGTCTCGCACCAGCCGGATATACGGATCTTATAATCACAAACTCGTCGGTCCTGGTCATTAGACAGAGGCAATTGACTTGTACCTTTAGATGCCATACCATGCTTGCTTATTTCTAATAGTGTGCTATTTAGTGCCCATAGATCTGTACACACTTAATTAAGGTAAGACTATATCTAACGAGATGTCGTGACCATTACTATATATATAAGCTGACCAACTTTAGTTACCTTAAAAGTGAAGTTTGTAATTTCTGCACTACCCAGCGGGCACCTTGATGTCAAAATTACGTCACGAAATAGGTCAAAAATGAAAGTCATATTGACGTCAAAGTGTCGATGTCAATTTGATGTCAAGATTTTGACCTCTGCTGATGTCATTTTGCCAAACAAAAAAGTGAAATGCATGGCCGTACACTTATTACCAGCTTCACTCAAAACTAACCAGATTTACTTTATTCAATTTCCGGTTTAATGAAATCATATTTTGCATTTTAAAGTCACCATGATGGTGGTTAGCGTTTGCTTTAGTTGTGCTCTTGACCCTTGACTGTTTAATATAAAATTTTCTCTGGCTGCTATAATTGTGTGTTTATAAAGCACAATTGTTGTAGCTAAAAAAGCCATGAGAAAATGAGATCGGATGATGACGACGATATCATCATGTAATTGCCTGAATCCCTGATCTTATTCAGTGTCTAATGCTTTGATTATATAGGACTTGTGTTTTTAATGTTGTTTTATAATAGAAGCCATTTAATTTTACAGCATGAGAACAGTGTTGTTTATTAAATTATTATAAAGGATTTTAAAGGGGGGGTGAAACACTCAGTTTCAGTCAATCTCGTGTTAATCTTGAGTACCTATAGAGTAGTATTGCATCCTTCATATCTCCAAAAAGTCTTTAGTTTTATTATATTTATAAAAGAAAGATAGGCTGTACCGAGTCTTTCCGTAAAAAAACGAGCGGTTTGAGGCGTGCCGTGTGGGCGGAGCGCCGATAGCTAACAACACACAGGCATTTGAAGCAGTTTTACTCACCGCCTGCGGTTCCAACGCTCGACCGTGAACCTTTATCGTTGGGACTGCTCCATCCTTAAGCATTAGACGATCTGCAAATCCGGCGTCGAACTGGGCCTTGTTTATAAAACCTATGCAATGCTGCCGATGATTTCCTGTTGAAGCGCGTTGGTGTGCGCGGTCTCGCTCTCCTCTGGTCGACGTGTGCGCGGGCACGCTTTTCCGAGAGAAATGCTCATATAAGGAGTTCCACTCTCATCTACGTCATTAGATCCACGATCGAAAAAAACAAGCCGAAACTTGTACCAACACGGAAGTAAGATTTTAGGCACAGAAATTCTCCGTTATTCGTCCAAAATATATATTTTTAAACTTTGGCTATGTTTAGCATAAGAATCCATCTCTTTAACACTGTAAACAACTCTGAATACATGAAACATCATCATCATCATCATCATCAATAAACAGCCAACATCACCCGATCTCATTTTCTCATGGCTTTTTTAGCTACAACAATTGTGCTTTATAAACACACAATTATAGCAGCCAGAGAAAATTTTATATTAAACAGTCAAGGGTCAAGAGCACAACTAAAGCAAACGCTAACCACCATCATGGAGTAAATCTGGTTAGTTTTAAGTGAAGCTGGTAATAAGTGTACGGCCATGCATTTTACCTTTTTGTTTGGCAAAATGACATCAGCAGAGGTCAAAATCTTGACATCAAATTGACATCAACACTTTGACGTCAATATGACTTTCATTTTTGACCTATTTCGTGACGTAATTTTGACATCAATGTTATGTCATATTGATGTCAAATGCCCACTGGGTACTAACAGCATCAATCAGAATTCCAAAATCGTTTCCAAACAGGTTTCATCAAACAAATGTGTTCTATTGACCAACATGTATGCAGTCTGGGATAGTTACATTCTATCAACATGCCTTTAGACATCTTATACTCATGAGGGAGTATTTCAGGTGTCACTGATCACAATCACATGTTTTTGCATGTTGCAGGAGGACAGTTCTTTCTTTCTGACAAACTCGTCGGTCTTGGTCATTAGACAGAGGCAACTGACTTATACCTTTAGATGCCACACCATGCTTGCTTATTTCTAATAGTGTGCTATTAAGTGCTCGTAAATCTGTACACACTCTTCTAAGAGACTTGTTTTCTTCTAAGAGACTTTATATAATCATGCCATGGTTTCCCATGTACACTTAGTATAATATTACAATAATACGAGGTTGAGGCTCACCCTATTTAGATTGGTCTTGCAACACTCTGTTGCTCTAAACAGAAATTTCATTATTAGCCCCTACATCCAATTTGTTAGGCGGAGCTCTAAAACTCCAGTCGGCCTGCTCCACCTATTCTGAGAGTGTACTTACACTAGACACGGTTGGTTGTCTTGTATCATGCCCTGGTGTGATTTCTCCCCCTCTTTCAGTAGCTTAGTCGGTATAGGGTCTAACATACATGTTGTTGATTTAGATGATTTAACGAGTTTAGACAATTCTTCCTCCCCTATAGCAACGAATGAATGGAATTGTTCCTCAGGGACACTACAATGCTCTGTCAGATGCAATACTGTAGTAGACGTTTGCATAGTTATAATTTTTTCCCTAATATTATCAATCTTCTCAAGTAAAGAAGTTCATGAAGTGTTTTCTGCTATACATTTTGGAAACTTCAGAATTAGAAGCTTTGTTTCTCGTTAATTTGGCCACTGTATCAAATAAATACCTAGGGTTGTGTTTGTTTTCTTCTAAGAAACCAAAAAAAAAAAAGCAGATCTAGCAGTTTTTAAGGCCTTTCTGTATGAAATCGTGCTCTCTTTCCACGAAATGCGAAAAGTCTAATTTTGCTTTCCGCTATAGACCGCCGTCCTACTAGCCCCAGCGTCGGTCAAGTGAGTGTGTGACTTGCAAGCACTCTCTGTGAGCGCATCTTGCCTTATTTTTCTGTAAAGTCATCCTCAAACCAAGACACAGCTATGTACCTAACATGCTCTCTACTCCATTCAGAGCACAGGTAATTACTATCTCTTTCGGTTTCAGAGGACAGGCAAGATTTGCACTTACTCTGCCCTATTCATGCCTTAAGAGTATATATAGAGTGCTCTGTCCACTTCAGTTCAGGTGGGCTGAAGAGCCATAGGTTCATGAAGTTTCACTGCGTGATTCAATAAGGCTTCAGTATTCGGAGAAAAAGTGTTTTTCCCAAAGCATTTAGCGACGCAATACTCATTCCTGTTATTTCAGGGAACCAAGGTTCCCTTTCGTAAGGGAACTCCCGCTGCATCGTACTCGACGCTTTGGGGAATGCCTTCGGCATGATGCATCTGAAGTCTGTAATGGAACTACTTCAATCTTGATTGGTGATCTGTCTTTCGTCACTCGTGACGTCGCATGTGACGGTGATTCGGAAGCTATAAAAGGACATCGGAACATAGCCGCGTCAGCTTTCTGTCTTCTGTGTGACTGTACATCTTATTTGGTGTTGTCTGTCTATCTCAATATATATGGCGAATATAGAGAAACGACTCAGGCGGTGTGCATCCCCTTGCTCACGCTATTCGAACGAGGATGACACGCACTCGTTCTGTGTTGTTTGTCTGGGAGTGGAGCATGCACGGGCAGTGCTCGAGGGCGCTGTCTGTGCAAACTGTTTTCAGTTATCTATGAAAAAGCTCCGCTCCCGTTTGAGCCTGGTCTTTCAATTAGATCAGGCTCGCGTTCCCAGTGCATCAGGTCCCGTGTCTGTTGAGGCAGCGCGCCGCTTGTATGCATGGGATTCGCACGTGGGGCTGGCATATAATACTGAGACGGTTGCGACCCTTTCTCAGTGTTTATTAACCAGCTCCACTGGTCTCGCGCACGGTTCGGAAGCCCGTGCTGCGGCTTCTTCCGACCGTGTTAAAGACGAGGCGTTTGATTTATCTGGCTCTGAGGAGTTAGATATTATCAACACCGAATCACGTGGATAGGGGGATTCGCCACCCCATATTCACGTTATTGAGGAGTTGCTGGAGGTTGTAACCAGGGCAGTGGCTAAATTAAATGTAAAAAAAAAAAAAAAATGAATGGCCATTTAATAAGCAGGAAGCGACTAAGAAAAATAAAATGGAAAATGAGCGCTTCCTGCAGGCCCAGTCACAATCTTCATGTCAGAGCCTTCCCTTTTTCACTGATCTCCATACTGAGGTATCGAGATCGTGGAAAAATCCATGTTCATCTCAATTATTTCCCCCCCATGTATATATTTACTCATCCATTAGGGAATCTAATGAGAATGGTTATGAGGTGATGCCTCGGGTTGAGGAATATTTTGCGAAATGTTTTCTCCCCGACATTGCGTCACCCCTGATAGCTCAGACACTTCCCTCCAAATCTCGTACATCGAATTTGTTAGGGAAAGCATATATGGTGGTGGATCGAGCCGGTACATGCCTACACACGATGGGGTTATTACAGGCATACCAGGCTGACCTCCTCAAAGAGGTGGATGATAACTGGGAGGTCTCACTCGACGGTATTACTGAATTTCGTAGAGTGGCTGACTTATCTCTCCATATTATTAAAGAGACGGCCCGTGCCATTGGCCGTTCTATGGCAGCACTAGACGTCTCAGAGAGACATTTATGGTTAAATCGCTTGGGGATCGGGGAGAAGGACAGGGCCTTCCTTCTCGATGACCCTCTTTCACCTTCTGGCCTCTTTGGCGACGCGGCAAGGACCGTTGTCGAGAGGCTTCAGGAGGCAGAGCGACAATCAGCTATCCCCAGTTGTCAGTCCAGGTCTCATGGGGTTGCTGCCAGGGGGCAGCCTCATGGGACAGCCGCCAGTTCCTCATACTTTGAGAAGGTTGCCTCTCGTGCCCCCCCGTATAAGGCTTGGGGTCAGAGGAAACATTCTCGCACGAAGCCCTCCATACCGAAGACAGGTCTGAGGACTGTCTCTCGGGTTAAGATGGCTTCGACTAAGAGGTCTTGTCGTAACACGCGGACCCTTATGGGCGAGCGAGTACAAGAGTCTCACCCCATTATGCAGCCCTTAGGAAATCGATGTCTGCTTCCCGCCGCCGATGGCGCCTCGGGACACATCGGCTTCCAGCAAACACAAATCGCAGTGTCTGCCCGAAGACGTTGTGGCCCTGTCGAGTTCGCCGCCTCTCAGGAGGTCTGTAGAGAGCATATTTCGGTTAGTTCCTGCCAGTTAGCTGCTTCAGGTCACCAAAGCCATTTTGAAATTTATAGCCGAGGCCAGTCTCGAGGGACTGGTCCCCATAATGGCATATTTAGATACCCTTTGGGGTCCTCAAAATATAGCCTAGGGGGTCCTGCTTACAGTGGAGCTAATATACAAATATTATCTACTAGGGGTGGTTCACATGTCGGCCAGCCCCGAGCAGGGTCGGTTCTTGGAACAGGAAGTTTAGTCCCTCTTAACACAGGAAACCTCAAAGTGGGCTCTTCCTTGGTTATGGGAGCCCGGGTTCTACAGCCGGCACTTCATAGTTCCTATAAGGGGGGGGGGGGGGGGGGGAAAGTTAGGCCTTGTTTTGGATCTCAAGGTACTGGATCAACCTCCGAGGGGGTTCAGATTCAAGATACCGACTGTCAGTCAGACCAGCTCCGAGGACTGGTCTGTCGTGATAGATCCGCAAGCTCCTTAACTCCTCGTTCCCTTCTAACCCCATCACAGGAAGCTTCCGAGATCCGCTTTTGGGGAAAAAGCGCATCGGTTCCGGACTCTTCCAGCCGGTCTAGCCTTATCCCTTCGCACCTTCACTAAATGTATGGACCCCTTGCTCCATTGAGACTTCAGGGGGTACGTCTCTTAAATTATATAGATGACTGGCTCATTTTGGCTCAGTCGAAAGAACTAGCAATTCAACATCGAGATGTTGTTTTGCGTCATCTGAGGTGCTTGGGGTTGAGACTCAATGTTAATAAAAGTTCCTTAACTCCTCTTCAAAGGACTACGTTCCTGGGAGTAGATTGGGACTCAGTCACGATGCGGGAACAATTGTCTCCTGCTCGTGTAAATACTATCTTAAACACAATGAAGAGTATTAGGTTAGGCCAGGCCATCACTGTCAAACACTTTCAAAGAGTTTTGGGTCTTATGGCTGCAGCTTTCACAGTAGTGCCTTTTGGTCTGCTCCATATGAGGGCCTTTCAGTGGTGGCTCAGGACCAAGGGGTTTTCTCCTCTGGGAAACCCCTTTCGCATGGTCAGAGTTACGTGCAGATGCCTTCGTTCTCTCGTCATGTGGAAGAAACCATGGTTCCTGTCTCAAGGCCCGGTTCTGGGAGCACCATGTCAGAGGAAGACTGACTACGGATGCGTCCCTCACGGGCTGGGGTGCAGTTATGGAGGGCCGTTACACCCGAGGTACTTGGAAGGACCATCATCTCTCATGGCATATTAATTGCTGGAGATGTTGGCTGTATTTTTTGACCTGAGGCACTTCCTTGTGGACCTCAGAAGCCATCATGTTCTTGTTAGGACAGACAATATGTCGGTGGTCTCTTATATCAACCGCCAAGGAGGTTTGAGATCTTGCCCTCTTTTGTAGACTGGCGCATCAGATTCTTCTTTGGTCCCAGGATAAATTTCTCTCTGTTAGATCCATTTATATTTCCGGGGTTGATAATTTGGGAGCAGACATCCTGTCGAGGCAGGGGCTGAGGCCCGGGGAATGGCGGCTCCACCCTGAAGTGGTTGAGCTTATATGGAGAGAGTTTGGCCGGGGCGGATGTTGACCTGTTCGCTTCTCATGAGAACTCTCATTGCCCTCTCTCACATCCAGCTCCTTTGGGCTTGGATGCCATGGTACAGATGTGGCCGAGGTCACGTCTGTACGCTTTTCCCCCGATCGCTCTACTCCCTGGGGTTCTAGAAAGGGTCAGGAGGTACGGTGTGAGATTACTCCTTGTAGCTCCGTACTGGCCGGCCCGAATTTGGTTTTCGGACCTTATTAGTCTCTTGGAGAGTTCTCCATGGCAAACCCCTATTAGGAGAGATCTTCTCAGGCCGGTGGTACAATATTTCGTCCACGGCCGGAGTTATGGAGACTATGGGTCTGGCCCCTGAGGGGGACCAACCCATAAATAGGTTGCCCTTTCCACTGAGGTGGTCAGGTCATCCACTCTAGAACCCCACTCTACTAGGAACTAAAAATGTAAAGTTAGGGATGGCATTGAACCTAGTTAATTACTGCCCACTGGCTTCAGTACTGGTGTTCCATCCTGTTCTCTAACGGGATCTCCCGTTCATGCTTAGGGCCTCTGTGGCGGCCTCGGTGCCCTCCGCAAGCCTCTAAGGGTGGGCATGTAGGGACATTCCCACTAAAACTCCATGTTCCTGTAGATTGGAGGATGAATCCTGTCATCCAGCCTATTGGCATCAGGCTGATGGGTTATCCCTGGCACCCATCATGTCCTGTGGGTGAAATACATGAGTATATATAAGAATCTATTGAGTCTGCTTCCTGCTCGTCTTACTCCCTGGAAGAGTGGTGGTGCTGCCCCCCTCTTACTTGCTAGCGTGGGAGCCACTCTACATTATTTGTGCCCCGGTACTAAGGTGCCTGTAGGCAATATCATGATTCTTCAGGTATTCCATCCTCCATCGCATGTGTCGGATGGTCAAGGTCTTAGCCTTGGAGGATCCTATGTTAGGCCTCGGGCTGGGAGGAGTCAATCCATCTAGTGATGTATCAAGGGTTAGGAGCTATTCCCCTTTATCAATTAGACAGTTGGTTATCTGCAGAAACCCCTCATATCTGAAGTACAAGGTGCGCTTTTGCCTTCACCTCTTATCTAATACTTTCTACTGTCTGGGGTTCCCCATCCATGAGGTCAATCGTGCCTCCGGCTCCAGACCTCCCCTTCTTACACCAAATCTTATGACAAGCTAGTTGGATCTACCCTCTACTCATTTCTATTGTCCGTGAGTGTGCCAGATGCTTTACACCAGGGCGTATTTCTCTCAGTGTGGCGGCGTGGGTATTCGTTCCCCAAAGCGTCGAGTACGATGCAGCGGGAGTTCCCTTACGAAAGGGAACGCCTCGGGTTACTATTGTAACCCTCGTTCCCTGAGTAGGGAACGAGACGCTGCATCCCTCGGCCACACTTTTCGCGCTCCTGAGAACGACTTGCTTTGACCCTTCGAAAGCTGACGCGGCTATGTTCCGATGTCCTTTTATAGCTTCCGGATCACCGTCACATGCGACGTCACGAGTGACGAAAGACACAGCACCAATCAAGATTGGAGTAGTTCCATTACAGACTTCAGACGCATCATGCCGAAGGCATTCCCCAAAGCGTTGAGTACGATGCAGTGTCTGAGTAGGGAACGAGGGTTGCAATAGTAACCTGAGGCGTTTTGTTAGTAACAAGTATGTTTCTTTCAGCCAAGACTCCTTGAGTTTGATGCTTTAATACATGATTTCATCTCATCTCGACTAGACTACTGCAACTCAATGTATATAGGTATTAGCCAATCCTATATAAATCGCTTACAAACAGTCCAAAACATAGCTGCTAGACTTCTGACTGGCACTCGCAAATACGAACAAATCACCCCCGACTTACACTCTTTGCACTGGCTGTCAGTCTGTTTTAGAATAGAGTTTAAAATGTTACTCTATGTTTTTAAGGTTTTAAATGGATTAGCACCTTCTTATCAGCTAGATGTTTAAAGTCACCGAAAAAAGTTGACCAGGCTTTTGCCATAGCCGGCCCTAAACTGTGGAACAGCCTACCACTCTCTATTAGAATAATCTTGTCAGAATCACATTTTAAAGCAAAATTAAAAACCTCTCTTTGAGAAGGCTTGTCTAAACATCAATTGTGTGTTTGTGTCTTATTGTCATATTGTTTTTTGTCTTTTAGTTTTCTTTTAAATTATATTGTTCAGCGCAATGCTCAACCACTGTTGTTTTTTCGGGCTTTATAATTAAATTGAGATTGACTCAGTGACTCAGGATGAGGATGCCCATGTTGAAGAGAGTTTAAAAGCTAATTTCCATAAAAGTCCTTCGTTTTCTAAGAGTGTAGCCCTTTTGAGTCTAGACAGCTTGGTTCCAGTCTAACAGTAACTAGTAAAGATGATTCTTCAGAAGAAGTGAACAAATGTTGCAAATAAATGGGTGTTTTTGTGTAATCTTTACAGATTTGCTAAATACTACAAGAACAGTGATGGCAAAGACACCAGGACCCTGATCAAGGGATATGGCATTCATTTAGATGTTCTGGTTTATGGCCAGGTGAGTTTTCCAAATAAGGACAGTTCAACCTTTGTTAATGACATTAAACTTAATAAAATGCAGTTATAACGTTATAAAACGTCTAGGTTACCTATTGTAACCCCTGTTCCCTGAAGGAGGGAACGAAGACATTACGTCAGTGCCTAACGAATTAGGGTCTCGCCTGAGAGTCCTATAACCTTCTCGTGTTAACAGAACCAGCCAATAGACATTGGCAAGTGAGATTTGCATCGCAAACCATGCCCTGTGCTGCAGGTATATAGAAATCAAGCAGAGAGACACTCACCAAGCTTTCACTGAAGAGCCGAGCAGTGCCTGGTCGCTCAGCGGTGAGCACAGGGATTGTGACGATGGGAAGTAACATCTCCGTTTCCTCCTTCAGGGAACAGGGTAAAAATAGGTAACATCGATGTTCTCATTCAGTCAGTCACTACGAGTTACGTCAGTGCCTGATGAATTGGGATCCCTAAGAAAAACGCCACAATTGCTGCACCTTCCAGTGCTCCTCATAAGCCGCCTGATCCTCCCGCCTGATCCTGGACAGGGCTTACATAAAGAAGTCAATCACTGCTGTTACTACTTGCCCCAAACACTGGGAAAGCGTGCCTAATCCATCCAGAAAGGGACGCTACAGAGACCACATCCTGCCCGTAGGGAGGTAGCATGTGGAGTTACACATATGGACTGGCCAGAGGGCAGTACTACATATTTAAGGTTCCTGCAGAGGATCCAACCTAGCTAGGGTGGTGGCAACCAACAGGGATGGCAGAGCGGCTCTGCCAAGGGAAAGACACGGGCTTTCCAACCAGGAAGCCGCACCGTGGAAGAATACACATCTGGGATCACCCGAAGGGAATTACAACATATAGGCACCTAGACTAGCATAGGTGCTGACCACCGGGCATGCACAAAAGTGATATACCTGGCGAAGGTGCTGGAGGAACACCAAGCAGGGTTCGCCAGTTGGGGAACTCACCTGTGGCGCAAAATAACAGACGTATCCCATCCTAGGAGAGGAAAGGCTGCAGGCCGGACACCGAGCCCATCCACCCGTATATCATCTGTTTGTAGACAACATCCAGGAAGAAACAAGCTCAATTTGGAGGTTTTAGAACCACGCAAAAGTGTTAGGTGTCACCCAGCCCACAGCTCTGCAGATGTCTGCCAGCAAGGCGCTGTGCACCAACGCCCCGGAGGAGGCCACTGGTCCCTGAAAGGAGTGGTGGGAACTTTGGGCACATATCCAGGCACGTTTCAAAACGCACAGGTCGAATGACATCTAGAAAAAGATGCAAACATACCCGTGTTACTCTTTCAGAAGAAATGCTCTTTGTGTTGAAGTGCACAGGCGAAGATCGCCTGAGAGCGTGCAGAGAAGGGCTCTTTCAGAGTTCCCCAGGAAGACGATAACCGCTGACGCACCGTCACACCAACACAGGAACACTTCTAGGTTCTGAAGACAACACACATAGATGAAAATCAGAGGTGAATCTAAGAAATGCTCGACTTTAAAGCAAAAGCTTGGTGAGTGTCTCTCTGCTCGCTTCCTATATGTAAGCAGCACAGGGTGTGGTACGCAATGCAAATCTCACCCGCCAATGTCCATTAACAAGGGTACATTAACACTCAAAGGAGATAGGACTCTCAGGCACGATCCCAATTCGTCAGTCACTGGTTGTGACTCGTTGTGACTAAATGAATTAGAACCAAAGTCGTTTAAGACATGTACATTAAGTGTTTTTTTTTGTTTTTGTTCTTTGTACAGGCAAAAAAAGTCTGCCCTTTTACAACAATTATCTACGTGGGTGCACTATTGTCGTTTGTAAGAGTGGTAAGAAGAGTTTTTGTAGATAGAAATGTAATAATTAGGGTTATAAAGGGCAGGAACTAGATCTGGCATATTTGTTAAAATATATAGAAAAAATTATAGTGTAGTGGATTTTTCCCTAAACCCTGACTATCTAGCGTCTACAAATCGACACTTAATAAATAAATCTGTTGCGTCTACTGATCGACACAGAGCGTCTACAAATCGACACTTAATAACCTTTATACTCTAGCTCTTTTCGTCTTCCGTCGACAACTGGCTGAGTCTCTTACTCTAACTTCTTGCTTCCCTAAACTGACCTGCTGCGCAGCAGTAATAACGGACAGACTTTCAGCAAATGTCCTTTAAATGCTTTAATCACGGCCAGGAGATCTTCCCGAGCAGTTCTCAGGGAATCTCTCCCAAGTAGCGAGGCCGGAGGATCTCAGACATATTCCATTGAGAATCCCACAGTACACAAGAATCCAACAGTTTTTATAGAGGTATGGCATAAATGTCAGGCTGCATTACATAATTTCCCCACTATTTGATTGGTTCTTCATATGCAAACCCCTCTGTTACTAGATAAAGCAAAGTTTGTTTTAATGATGACTTCATTTGTTAATCACAAGATTCTAACAGACTGTCTAGTTTGATTTCCCAAACTTTATTATTTTTACACACACACGCACACACTCAAAGACACAAGTTTTCCATTGGTTTCGTACAGTACATCCTGTTCCATTGTTAGATGTTAAATAAGGTTAGATGTTAGAAACATGGTTAGTTTAATATACAGTTTAAAATTTCTACGACAATAGCCCATCAAAAAAAAAACTAATGCTATTCTCTTTTTAATTTATCTGTGGGCCACTGTAGGGGGCTTATATGTTTGAATGGAATGTTAGTCGTATGGAAGATTACTCAAAGAAGAAATTTAAATATCTTGATGAATAGGTATTTGATGAACAGGTGAGTATTTAATTTCTCACTTTACAAATACAGAATCAATGAATGTCAGTAGACTGTCAATAGGGCTGTCAATAGATTCTTTTTTTTTATCGTGATTTAATCGCACACTTGTGGTAAAATTAACCATACATCATTTGTCTAGTTTAACATGTTCATTTTATCATCATTTGTTATATCCAGCAAAGTAAATTATCAGATTTAGTCAAGTCAAGTCACCTTCATTTATATAGTGCTTTTAACAACATAGATCATTTCAAAGCAGCTTTACAGTGATAATAGGAAATTACAGTAACAGAGATTGTTTTGGCCTTACAGCAGCTCTAGAAGTCTAGAAGTCTAGCTCTAGAAGAGTGCGAAGCACTGCCTCTCTCGACCCTGCGGGCTCGACAGGCCTTGTTTACCACCGAGTCCGCCCCTCTGATGCCTCCTGTTGGGCCGCGCCGTAAAAAGCGCCATTCACCGAGGCCGCCTGGAACTTCAGTGGGAGAGCCCTCGCCGGCGGCTTCCCCGTGAGCCTCTCTTTTGGAGTCCCCCGTCTCCTTCATCGACGGTCAGCGTCCCTCTACGGTGGTGCTCGACGAGATGGACGGGGGTGTCCTGGAGGACAACAGCTGTTCTCTCCTCGCGTCCGGGAGCGAGGAATGGTCGGGATCCATCCCGGACCCCGCCCCATCGACACAGGAGTCCAGCGTGAGGGCTTCTATCGACGCTGAGCTTCTCTGCATCCTCACGAAGGCCGTGGAGGACCTCGGCCTCGAATGGACCGCGCCCCAGGAGCCCGCGCCCAACAGGCTGGATGGCTGCTTTCTGCCAGGACGCCGCTCTGCACCTGTTTTGAGGCCCGCTCCCTTCCTCCCCGAACAGCACGATGAGCTCTCCAGGTCGTGGGGAGCTCCGTATTTGGCCAGGCTGAGGTCCTCTGTTTCTTCAGCGCTCTCCGCGGTCGACGGCGCCAAGGACAGAGGATATCTCTCCGTTCCTCCGGTCGAGGAAGCGGTAGCAACACACTTGTGTCCGCCCTCTGCGGGATGGCGGTCCAAGTCAAGTCTGCCCACTAAAGCCTGCCGGACCACTTCGGCATTGATTGGCCGTGCATATGCTGCCGCCGGTCAAGCCGCATCTGCGTTACACGCCATGGCGATTCTCCAGATACATCAGGCCAACCTTCTCTGCTCCCTGGACGAGGCTGGCCCACCTACGGAGCATGTAACGGACCTGAGGAGCGCGACGGATCTGGCTCTCAGAGCTACTAAAACCGCCGCCCAGGTCATTGGACATAACATGGCCTCCCTCACCGTCACGGAACGTCACCTGTGGCTAACGCTGTCCGACATGTCAGACTCTGACCACGCCACTTTTCTGGACGCTCCCGTGTCACCATCTGGTCTCTTCGGTCCCTCGGTGAAGGGCTTCGCGGAGCACTATTCGGAGGTACAGAAGGCGTCTCAGGCCATGAGACACTTTCTACCGCAGCGCTCCAGTTCCGCAGCGGATCGCGCTAAGAAGCAGCCGCCCGCTCGGAAACCAGTGCCCCCACCGTCTCCGCCGCCTGCCTCACAGCATCGCCAGGCTCGGGATGTACGTCAGCACTCGCTCTCCACTAGCTACCGCAGACCGCCTCCCGCCCGGGGACCCAGGCCCAAGATCGAAATCGGCACGACCCACTCTCTCAGTTCCCTCAACAGAGGCGATTCGAAGAGTGTATTCAGCAGCCAACGAGTCAGTTCCTCAACTCGCTCGCCTGCACACAGACGCCGTTCTCACGGCGACCCACATAAATCTCAAAAAGAGCATTATGTCTGGTCATATTCCGACTCAGGCCGAAGGTGTTTTGAATGTAGGAAATGTGCCCACTACCCAGTGCCCACCCCTACACATAAGCACTACCCTCTCTGTGAGTCACACTCATCCAGGGTCGAAAACAATAAAATTGGCTCATGCTGCTCGATCACTAAGTGTAGAAAAGTGCCCACAACCCAGTGTTCACCCCTACACATAGGCATTACCCATGCAGTGTCTCACACCACCCCGGGGTCCATATCAGTCAAACCGGCTCATGCTGTTCATGTTTTAAGTGTAGGAAATGTGCCCACTGTACAGTGCTCACCCCTACCTATGAACACGACTGTATCTGTGTTACGCACACACATAATGCCCCAGCGTATGAACCCAGCTCACGCTGGCGGTGTTTCAGGTGTAAATCACGTGTCTGCTACACAACGCACACACTTTCTGAAAAGCACCTCGTGCCACGAGCTCACATAGCCTTGTCTGAAATACAACACCTTCCCGTTTCTTCGGCCGGGATGTTAGTTACGAAGTGCCGACTGCCTCATTGAATATGAACTTGGTGAACAAAGTATGAATCTCTGAATCTCAGCGACCAGAGCCCAGATTTCATTCTACCCCTGGCCATTCACGCGAAAGCGTGGGAATCGATTCCAGGGGTCTCAAAATGGGTGCTAGAGATTCGCTACAATTCGCTCGCAGACCTTTTCAGCTATGGCTGAGGCAGCATGTTCCAGCGCGAGCATGGACATCAGGTTTGCTTCATCTCACGGTGAATCAGACATGCGCAGCAACGCTGAAACCGTGGATGAGGGCCGACTGGTACCAGTCCGGCGTGAACCTGGGCATAGCCTCAAAATCAAAGTAGTCTCGACAGATGCCTCCAACATGGGTTGGGGCGCCCTTTACGAAGGGAGGCCATCAGTGGGCCTGTGGTCAGACGCAGAGAAGCGTCTACACATAAACTGTCTAGAGATGAAAGCGGTCGAGAATGCCCTACAGTTTTTCCTCCCTGTGCTGAGGAACCACCACGTTCTAGTCCGAATAGACAACATGTCAGTGGTGTCTTACATAAACCGCCAGGGCGGCCTCAGGTCCCGGAGCCTTCTTGCAAGAGCAAAACGCCTCCTTATATGGGCCCAACACAATCTGTGCTCGCTGAGAGCAGCGCATGTGCCGGGCGTCCTGAACGTGTGCCCAGACATGTTGTCCAGGGCCAAGCTTCAGAGGAAATGCATAGAGAGGGCATCTGGGCCAGTCTAGGCCCTTTCTTTTGAAAAGAACATTGGACAATGAGCGTTGGCTTGTGACGCGAACAGGTCTACCTCCGCTCTGCCGAAGATGTCCCAGATGTTTTGCACCACCAGGGGATGCAAGGACCATTCCAAAAGAAAGGGCCTAGACTGGCCCAGATGCCCTCTCTATGCATTTCCCCTGGTTGCCTTGTTACCACAGGTAATCAAGCGAGTCAGGGAATGCAAATGCTCGATAATCCTGGTAGCCCCGCTCTGGGAGAATCAATCAATCTTTGGTTCCCAGAGTTGATGGAACTGGGGAGCACAGCTCCATGGCCGATTCCACTGAGGAAGGACCTGTTGTCTCAGGCCGAGGGCGCAGTTTGGCACCCATACCCCGAGCTGTGGGCCCTACATGTGTGGATCACACGATCACACAGGCTAGAGCTCCGTCTACTATACGGCTCTACGCGTATAGGACCGACTAAATGGAACACTAAATGGTCAGTGTTCGCTGAATGGTGTTCAGCTCATGAATTGGATCCACTAGATTGTGAGGTAACGGTGGTGCTTTCTTTCTTGCAAGAGCTATTGGACAGCGGGAGAACCCCATCCACGTTCAAGGTGTATGTGGCGGCCATAGCAGCATTTACGAAGCCTGTAAATGGCCAGTCGCTGGGAAAGAATGACCTCATAATCCGTTTCCTCAGGCGAGCTAGGAGGCTGAACCCTCCTCGGCCCCCTTCGGTTCCAGTTTGGGACCTTTCCACGGTCCTAGAGGCCATGAAAGTTGGACCATTTGAACCATTACATGCGGTGGAGCTAAAATACCTTTCCTTCAAAACCGCTTTTCTGCTGGCATTGGCCTCAATAAAACGGGTGGGCGACCTACACGCGCTCTCGGTAGGTGCTACGTGTCTGGAATTTGGGCCTAATGACTCTAAGGTCATCCTCAAACCAAGGCATGGCTACGTCCCGAAGGTGCTTGCGACTCCGTTTAGAGCGCAAGTTATTTCCCTGTCAGCCCTCCCTGCATCCGACAGTGAGGTTGGGTTTAATTTCCTTTGCCCAGTAAGGGCCTTGAGGATTTATGTGGAACGTTCTGCTGCCTTCAGGCAGACGGAGCAGCTTTGCGTTTCTTTAGGTGGCCGCTTAAAGGGCTAGCCATCTCGAAACAGACCCTGTCCAGATGGATAGTAGACGCTATTGCGTCGGCTTATGCATCCAAGGGCTTGGATTGCCCCTTGGGTGTTAGGGCCCACTCCACTAGAGGCATGGCCTCGTCGTGGGCCTGGACAAGTGGGGTCTCACTTCAAGACATTTGTATGGCAGCAGGCTGGGCCTCCCTGTCTACATTTGTAAGCTTCTATAACCTAGAAGTGCCCGCCCTACAGGCTAGGCTGTTCTCAGTCTGATTATGCTATATTAACAACGTCTACCCAACTCAGTTCGCTTAGACTGTTGATATGTTTGCAACGTCCTGTGGGCCTATGCAGTTTCAAGGTTGATATATTGTCTTAACTGTATATATGTGTAAGCACCTATCTTTCATAATAGCGAGTTGTCCTGCCCCGTTCTGCCGGTTATGCAACTATTCCACTTATACATGAGCCCCGGGCAAACTGCCCTTGGGACATTAGTGTTACATAGGGTTCCCGAAGCGTAAGCTAAACTTCCGCAACACGAGAGTACTCTCGTAAGAGAACGACACTCGGTTACTAACGCAACCTCGGTTCTCTCTAGAGAGTGTTGCGTAACCTGCCGTGCTTGTGCTGCGTTATGGTTTCCCTTCCAGTCGACTGAAATCATAGTGCAGCCAGGGCGATGGGTATTTATAGGCCTAGGCCACACCCATATTGGCGGGCCATGACATAGCACGGGGAGAGCCTCCCATTGGTGCTGACGTCATGGCAGACATACTGATAGGTTGCAGCAGTTGCCGCAGAGCAGCCAATAGGCGCGCGAGCTGCCTCGCCTAGGTCTGCTTGCTGCAGCAAATGCGTTTTAAATTCTTAAAAATTAAGGATAATTTTTTGCTTCAATATTCTCGAGAAGAGTTTTTCCCGTAGCTTAAGCTAAACTTACGCAACACTCGTTCCCTCTCTAGAGAGAACCGAGGTTACGTTAGTAACCGAGTGTCATTATTGTCCTGCTAATGTTAGTTTTGATTGATTCACTTCCGTTGCAAAGATCATTAGTTATTAACTTAGGGGCCGCTGACACGACACCGTTCTAAAGCCTGGAACACACCAAGCCGACGGTCAGCCGTCGAGCAGTTTTTGTGCGTCGGCCAACTAAGTTTCCTCAGTGTGTTCCGCACAGTCAGCTGAAATTCATATTCGTCGGCTTTTTTTCGGCCGATTCGACATGTTGAATCGGCGTCGGGCCGTCGGTGAGAGAGAAAACTCTGATTGGCTGTTCAGCTTAGTGAATGAGTCAGTGCACGAGAATAATAGCAAAACAGTGAGCAAAGAAGTCAAAACAGTACAGATAGAAGGCTGTTCTAATGTTATGTCATCTTACTCAAGTGTTCCTTGGCGAATATTTCCATATTAACACGAGAGGAGTGGAATAAAAAAAGTGTTTAGCAGGATTGACATTCAAAACAGTAAGCATGCACCGCTTTGTTTATGGTTTGTGTATCTGCAGCCCGCAGTGTCGGTTTCTATTTTTGAATGACGAATATAGATTAATATATCTTCAGAAATAGACAGTTGTCTCATTTACACGCAGGCGCAGAATGCGCATTCTAGCTGACAGTTGGCAATAGTTCGCTCGGTGTGTTCAGGTGCAGCTTTTATCCCCTGACGCAGGACAACACAGTCGGCTTTCATCAGCGCTAGTTCTTTGGCGTCGGTTTGGTGTGTTCCAGGCTTGTTCCGGCCCGCTCATTCACACAACAACAGTGCAAACAGAAGGTCAAAATTAACTTTTGGCGGTAGATCCTTTTCCTATTTAGCACAAAAACTTTGGAACAGTCTTCCTAACATTGTCCGGGAAGCAGACACACTTTGTCAGTTTAAATCTAGACTAAAAACACATCTCTTTGACCTAGCATACACAAAACACATAATAGACTTCTATAATTCAATATTAGGCTGCATAGATTAAGACAGCCGGAACCGGGAACACTTCCCATAAATCCTGATGTACTCGTTACATCATTAGAAGAATAGCGTCTACGTTAATATTAGTCTCTCTGTTTATACCGAGGTTTACCGCAGTCCGCCGGATCCAGGCCGTGTCCAGATCTGATGAAAGACATACGCCTGGATTCGACGACAACGCAGTCCTGAAGTGTCAACTAGTCTCTCCCCTGTGAAGGCCTCCCTTCCCTTTACCTCTGCACAGATAAAACGTTGTCAAATAAATAATTCCAGTTCACATGGCTACGTGGAAGCGATAACAAAATCTGTATTTAAAATTTTTAAGGCCAGACTAGTCATTTGTTGAGGTCAATTTGTAAAGAAGGACTACACGCGTGCGCACATATATATTCAAACGTGCATACCTATAGACTAAACACGTAATACGCATGTGCACGTCATCAGCATTCTCACAGGTTCGCATTTTTGAAGTTTGCGAAGAGATAACCTTTTTTTTCATAATTTTTCAAGAAACCTATTTCAAGGTTTGCGTTCTCGAGCCACCAAACACTGTTGTTGTGTGAATGAGCAGACGGAGCGCGTTAAGGGTTTCTATTAGAACAGTGTTGTGTTAGCGGCCCCTAAGTTAATAACTAATGATCTTTGTAATGGAAGTGAATCAATCAAAACTAACTTTAGCTGGACAACAACTTTATTCTAGAGCTGCTGTAAAGCCGAAACAATCTGTTACTGTAATTTCCTATTATCACTGTAAAGCTGCTTTGAAACAATCTATATTGCTAAAAGCGCTATATAAATGAAGGTGACTTGAATAGGTTGCCGCTTACATAACACCATTTTCGACTGAAAAACAGAAACCTTTTAATGCATTCTGGCTCTTCATTTAAATGACAATGAGGTTTTGGTGGCCTGAAAACACTAACTTTGAAGTAGGTTTCAAAGTGCAAGTTTTTGAAAACGGGTTTTGAAAGCGATACCATTAATATCTCCATGTAACTTAAAAAACGTGAATCTGTGAAATGATAACGGCATTGCACATGCGTATTACGCGTTTAGTCTACTCTATAGGCATGCGCATTTGAATGCATATGTGCGCAGGCGCGTAGTCTTTCTTTACAAAGTGACATCACCAATTTCCGTGGATGCGTGTGAACGGGAATTATTTGATATAACGTTTTCATCTATACAGAGGAAAAACATTTGTCATTAAAAAAAAAACTTGTGCCAATGAGGCCTTCGCGGTCTAGTTGACACGGTCTCTGCTGACACTTCAGGACTGTGTTGTGGTCGTGTCCAGGCGCAGGTCCTTCATTAGATCTGTATTCGGCGGACTGCAGTAAACCTCGGGATAAACAGAGAGACGAATATTAGCGTAGATGCCATTCTTCTTATGATGTAACGAGTACATAAGGGGCCCTATTTTAACGATCTGAAATGCAAGTGTCAAAGCGCAAAACGCAAGTAACTTTGTGGGCGGGTCTTGGCACTGTTGCTATTTTCCCGGCGGGATAAATGACTCTTGCGCCAGGCGCAAATCTAAAATGGGTTGGTCTGAAGTAGCTTCATTATTCATAGGTGTGGTTTGGGCGTAACGTGAAATAAACCAATCAGAGCGTCATCTCACATTCCCTTTAAGAGCAGGCGCGCTTGTTCTAAAGCGGATTCCTATTATAACGGCGGATTTGCCAGACGCACGCGAGGAGCGGTTCACAGCCGAGGAGAGCAACACTCTCGTCAGGGACGTTGGGGATGGAGAAACCCACCCAAATTAACTTCGGTTAAAAAGGCGTATGATAATTTGGGTAAATGTGTAAGCTAGATGTATGCTTTTATAATAAATTGTATATCTATCTATCTATCTATCTATCCATCGTAATAATGTATAATTTGCAAAAATGAAAACTGCTGCTTCTGTGTAGATGAGAGAATCAAAGTGTATGCGCGTTGTGCACACGCTACATTGATTATGGCCAAGCATGCGCCCTTAAAATAGCATATGAATAACATGCGCAACGCGCCACTGACTTTAAACCATTTTTTCCTGGTTAGTGGCGCAACTGTTTTCTAAACCTGCAAAATAGCATGAAGGAACGTTTGCGCTGGAACACGCCTCCTTTTTTGCGCTGAACCGCCCAGGGAGCGCAAGTTCATTCCCTAGTTTAGCGACGTGCTTCTGTGGAGGAAAAAACGCGCTTTGCGCGGGTGCAAAATAGGAATGATACATGCGTCGGTGTACAAAGTCAATTGCGCTGGGTGCAAGATAGGGCCCTATGTGTTATAGTAAGTATTCCCGGTTCCGGCTGACCTAATCTATGCAGCCTAATAATCATTTAACTGATTTGAATAATAGAAATGTATAATGTTCTACATGAATGCATGTCTACATGTCTTCCGTCGACAAAGTTTAAATCCCATCTGGCTAGTGCGCTTCTCATAATGTTCATTAGATCAGTAGGCGGAGAGTAGGCGTCTTTTAGTGGTTGTTCGAACATGTTCGATCACATGAGCGTCTGCACTGTGAAAGCAATCCGGTCCAATGTGTTTTCAACTCCCTCTGGAAGTGGTGGAGAGTGCACAAGCTCAAAACATTTTAGACCCGGTTTACACCTGTATTTAGCGTCATTTCAAATTATTCGCATGTGTTAACGCGTCAATGTTGACAGCCCTAATTAAAATCAAATATTTTTATGATTTTCTCTTACCGACTATTAAAAGTAAGTAGGTCTTACACTTTACAATAGCTATTTGTTATTAAGGAACTAACAAGAGTTCTTTGTTCTTTTAGACATCCAATGAAGCACCCTTTGCAATGGAGCAATCTCACTATGGCGCTATTAGTAATTGATTCTACGCTTGTGTTTATCTAGAATCATGCTTATGATTATTGTGATTTTCTGTTGATGTTTCCTTGAGAAAAACATTTTCTTTGATTTTCATATTTTTTCTCTCTTTTGTTTCTGTAGAAATAATACATTGGTACAAATGTACACCTGTAACCTTTTATTTTATTTTACTATACTTTGTGCCTTTTTATGTGATAAAGTCATGTTATTATAATTTTTGCCCATTCTTAAAGGTAAAATAGTTCAGCTAAAAATGTTAATTCTGACATCAACTACCCACCCCATGTCTCTAGAAACACATGATTATTTTTATGCAGAAAGCAAAAGGACCTCTTGAGCAGAATGTGGTTACTTTTTTTCTGTACAGTGAAAGTGGATGGAGTCTGCATTTGTCAGAAAAGTACAAACGTATAACATATAAACGTACTTCAAATCTTCTAAAGCCATGCAGTAGCTTATCATTGCAGTATTTGTGAAAAGGCAAGTCAGACAACAAGGATTTTTATTAGAAAAAACAGAAGAGGATACACAAGAATATAAAAATATTTTTAGGAGCTAATGGCCTGATAGGATCAGAAGGATGAAATGCGGAGTGAAAACTGGCGAGTTGCTGGAAAAGGAGAGAGTGTGATGTCTATCATTTTCCTCAGGCAAAAGACATGTTGACTTCTTACACGGGTGTCATGTTTATTTTGATCAGCATGAATGTGAGTTGATGACAGAATTTTCATTTTGGCGGGAACTATCTGTTCATAATTGGGAAAATCATAAAATGTTCCTTAAACCAATTAAAAAAAACTGATTAAATGCATGTGTGTGTTTCAGCAATGAAATAAGGACATCATGCCCATGTGTATTATGTGTTCACAGGTGTTTGTTGACCAAATGACATCATCAGGCATGAATATTACAGCCTTTTTAGTCATTTTCACAGATCCGTGTGAACACATCATTTTGACAACACTGTCGTCTGTTTATAGTACATCATTGTCGTGAAAACATGCCCTAAGTCACTGCAATATACAAACATAGTGTGCATGAATTACACACAAATAATAATACATATGCACATCTTTGAACACACTGGGTAAACATGTACAGGATCGGATTCTCAATAGCAACATGTGTGTGTTAATTTAAGAGAGCAGCCATACTTCTGTGCTGTGCTTTATTTTCTTGGTTTTTATACAATTTAATTCTATACATCATTTATAATCAGCCATTTATTTCGTTGTCATTTGATTTAATCATTTTATTATTGATTTACATCATTTATTCATTTTATTATTCACTTGTCATTTTATATTTTCATCTTTTATATTATCATTTCCTTGCTATTGTTGTTTAATGGTGTGATTGCATGGTTTAAAGGGATGTTTGTCTTCACGAGGAGGAGATCAGAGAATGTCTTTTAAAATCACAGGACATGTTGTGAAGCAGTAATTTCCCATTGTTTTTCCCGTGGTATAATAACACTTGTTGGAATTGACAACCATGTAACATCCAGACGAAGTCTGAGCATTGAGACATGCGCAACTAAAATGATTCAATAAACTCTGCTCTTTTTATTATCATCACTTTATCTCCTGCTTTGCTCTTCCCTGGCTTTCTCAGTCAAACTCTCAGTTTTAGATACCAGACAAACTTCTGGACATCTTCTGGAAAGGATTGAGGTTGGACCTGATCTATCTGACGTGGAGATCCATCCGATCTATATGTGTAGTATGAATGTAATCCAGATGCACTATATTCATCATGTTATCATCATCATCATCATGTGACCTACGGCGTCAGTGGCGTCGCTTCACTGTCTTTCTCATGCTGTGCATCCAAAATCAGAGACTTCCGTCCTACATAGTGTCCGGGAAAAGTAAGCCAAAAAAAGCAGTGTCCGAATTCACAATACTCATAAAAGAGGAAAAAAGTACCCGGATGACCTTTTGCATTTACTACTTCATTAGGCGACAGGAGAGAGGATGATTTATGAACAACAGTGAAGAGACTCAACTGATGATTACAGCTCATGTGACAATGATACCATGGTGAATGTAGTCCAGATTACATTTATACCTTACAGAACGTACTCTAATATAGTAGCATCTGTAACAGTATGTGATTTCGGACACAGCGATGAGATAGTAAAGAGTCCATCACATGCACACTTGTATGACCAGTAGTCAAAATGTCCCTGGATCTTCCGGACAGATTCTGATATTCCGGCCAGAATAATATGATTTTGAGTTTGAGTAAATACCATAATAATCCTCCGCTCCAGTGACATCCATTAAAAACGTCCTCTCGTCTCCTCGCCAGTGATACTCCCACTCTATGCAAATACCACTGAAATTAATGCAAAGTGCCTTAAGCTGGCTTTTGTTATAAAAGAAAAGCATTTCTCCTAACTCAACTGATCAATCCAAAATGAAGCCGTGCTTCACTGACAAGCTGCGCATTAAAAATAATCACAGCCTTTGCGATTTCATAATCGCATGAAGCCAAATCGTTTTAAGCGCGATCTCATGTTGATTGTGATTAATAGATGAGCCCTGGTTCACACTCAGAGCTACACAAGGCAAGTGTTGTTCAGTTAACAATGACCAGAACTTATATAATGGTTATCAGAGGTGGGTCCCTAATTAGAATTACAAACTTACTGTTGTGAAATCTTGCTTTCATGAGGCCATGCATATTTTAACAGAGTAAGAATAATCTCTAACAGAGCCGAGCAACTTTGAAGTGTCACCAGTTCAAACAAAACCAAACGTGTGTGTCACAGCAGGAGAAAAGCTCAGTGAAATGTAGCCACTCGAGCACTGTTCGATGGAATTAGTTTTCCACAGGGGTGGATGGAGTAATGTAATTTACCACAGGACGCCTGTAATAATAATGGCCAATTTGCAGTGGATAAGAAATCTCAGTAACTATTTACACACCGCCGTCACCTTCCTGATATCATGTGCACAAAACAAATATAACCTACATTTATATACAGTGAGGAAAATAAGTATTTGAACACCCTGCTATTTTGCTAGTTCTCCCACTTAGAAATCATGGAGGGGTCTGAAATTGTCATCGTAGGTGCATGTCCACTGTGAGAGACATAATCTAAAAAAAAAAATCCAGAAATCACAATGTATGATTTTTTAACTATTTATTTGTATGATACAGCTGCAAATAAGTATTTGAACACCTGAGAAAATCAATGTTAATATTTGGTACAGTAGCCTTTGTTTGCAATTACAGAGGTCAAACGTTTCCTGTAGTTTTTCACCAGGTTTGCACACACTGCAGGAGGGATTTTGGCCCACTCCTCCACACAGATCTTCTCTAGATCAGTCAGGTTACTGGGCTGTCGCTGAGAAACACGGAGTTTGAGCTCCCTCCAAAGATTCTCTATTGGGTTTAGGTCTGGAGACTGGCTAGGCCACGCCAGAACCTTGATATGCTTCTTACAGAGCCACTCCTTGGTTATCCTGGCTGTGTGCTTCGGGTCATTGTCATGTTGGAAGACCCAGCCTCGACCCATCTTCAATGCTCTAACTGAGGGAAGGAGGTTGTTCCCCAAAATCTCGCAATACATGGCCCCGGTCATCCTCTCCTTAATACAGTGCAGTCGCCCTGTCCCATGTGCAGAAAAACACCCCCAAAGCATGATGCTACCACCCCCAGGCTTCACAGTAGGGATGGTGTTCTTGGGATGGTACTCATCATTCTTCTTCCTCCAAACACGTTTAGTGGAATTATGACCAAAAAGTTCTATTTTGGTCTCATCTGACCACATGACTTTCTCCCATGACTCCTCTGGATCATCCAAATGGTTATTGGCAAACTTAAGACGGGCCTTGACATGTGCTGGTTTAAGCAGGGGAACCTTTCGTGCCATGCATGATTTCAAACCATGACGTCTTAGTGTATTACCAACAGTAACCTTGGAAACGGTGGTCCCAGCTCTTTTCAGGTCATTGACCAGCTCCTCCCGTGTAGTTCTGGGCTGATTTCTCACCTTTCTTAGGATCATTGAGACCCCACGAGGTGAGATCTTGCATGGAGCCCCAGTCCGAGGGAGATTGACAGTCATGTTTAGCTTCTTCCATTTTCTAATGATTGCTCCAACAGTGGACCTTTTTTCACCAAGCTGCTTGGCAATTTCCCCGTAGCCCTTTCCAGCCTTGTGGAGGTGTACAATTTTTTCTCTAGTGTCTTTGGACAGCTCTTTGGTCTTGGCCATGTTAGTAGTTGGATTCTTACTGATTGTATGGGGTGGACAGGTGTCTTTATGCAGCTAACGACCTCAAACAGGTGCATCTAATTTAGGATAATAAATGGAGTGGAGGTGGACATTTTAAAGGCAGACTAACAGGTCTTTGAGGGTCAGAATTCTAGCTGATAGACAGGTGTTCAAATACTTATTTGCAGCTGTATCATACAAATAAATAGTTAAAAAATTTAACATATATTGTGATTTCTGTATTTTTTTTTTAGATTATGTCTCTCACTGTGGACATGCACCTACGATGACAATTTCAGACCCCTCCATGATTTCCAAGTGGGATAACTTGCAAAATAGCAGGGTGTTCAAATACTTATTTTCCTCACTGTATATATAAAACAGTTATGTCCAGTCGAATGATGTATTAATTAACTTCTGAGTGGGTTCTGTTGGTAATAGGCACTTATCTAACGCTAAAAGAAGTGTCGTGCCTCTAACAAGTGCTGTCGATTCTTTCTGCCCTGAGTGGTGTGAGAAACACTTGAGTTTTGCCACAAACTCATCCCAGTGTCTAGAACGCAACTGAATGCTTCATCAAGCGTCTTCATTCTTGAAAAAAACACGAAAAACTACTTTTAAACAGGAGATGACGGAATATTTACATACATATTTACAGCGGGTCTATTCGCACGGGATTAGTATCACCTGAGGTCATTGTTCAGGACCTTTTTACTGAAGGTAGAAGTCGCTGTAATCTTTACTGACATTGACCGTGATGATCACTGAGTTGCACATTCAGACGGGACTAAAATCACTGAGAAGCTCTGGTAATAATTACTCTACCCCACCTCTCCATGTTAAACTAATCCCGTCTGAAAAGGGCTTCAGTCACAGTGAGGCCTGAACAACAACCACATCAGATCAACAGATGAGCCACAAATGCCTGAGAAAGCATCAATTACGCTGCAGATCTTGCATGAAGTTTCCACAAGTTTAATACATGTGAAGGATCCCTCAGCTGTATTATAGTTGCTCGAGCGAGTACACCGTTGGGCAGCTGGTCTGGTCAGTCACCAGTAGACTGGGCTTCCCCTCCAGTACAGCGGGACAGACCCAGTTCACCTTCTCCGCGTGCTGGAAACACAGCCTGGGTCTCGTCTCTGAGCTACAGGCCTCCTCCTCGTCCTGCGGGTTCTGGCCTCTCCTCTTCTTCCTCTTCTTCTTCTTCTTGCTGTGGTCCACCAGTGGGTGTTGGCTGAGGTCCCAGAGCGCCACGAGCCCGTCGTTGCCCCCGCTGGCGAGCCAGTAGGGGTGTGAGAGGAAGCTGATGAAGTGAGCCTGCGACGCCCCCTGACTGTGTGCCGGGATCATCCCGCGCTCCCGGAGCCGGCCGTCGGCACACGCACGCAGCAGATGCAGCCCGCCGTCCTCCGCCGCGCACACACACACGTCCCCGCAGGAAGACACACACACGCAGTGAGCCAGAGGAGGGTTGAACACCTGCCCCGTGTGCTCCTGCTGTGTGTCCTGCAGACTGACGCTCCAGACGGGACGGGGCTTCGGGAGGGTCCACAGACACACCTGTCACACTCAGCATGTCATACATGTCTTTACTGTCACACTATCATACATGATGGTCTACCTGCAGTCAAAGCAAAAATGATTCAGACACCAGATATCATTTTAAAGTCCAACTGAAATCAAAATTGACCCTATTTACTTTGTTAGCGCATATTACTAGTCTTGTGGTGAACAATTAATCCGTGCAAGTTAATACACAGAAAAAAAATGTTTGCCGTCGTAATCTTTAATCAAAGTCTGAAATGTTACTTCCGGTCTGGAATGGCGTTCCTTCTCTGATGATGTAGGTTTGACGGCTTGGGTTGGGAAACGCTTAACCACTCCCCTCAAACCGTTAGTCTGTTATGAGCGAGAGATGGAGAGGAGGAGCGCTAGAGTAAAACCCTGCCCTCTGTTCAATATTCCGTTTCACTGGGAAATACGTCACAACACTGAAGAAAAGTCATTTGCAACTTCCGGTTCACGCGGACTTTAATATTTTTTTACTAGTGGGTGAAGGAAACTATAGTTAATTTAAATCTAATAAAAATTCTTACTGACCCCAAACTTTTGAATGGCAGTGTTTAATGTTACAACAGATAAATGCTGTTCTTCTGAACTTTCTATTAATCAAAGAATCCTGAAAAGACACTGTACAAAATAACTGTTTTCAACATTGCACACGTTACAAGTTGACATGCACAATGTGGTTTTTTGAACTGTCAGTGTATTTATGCTTAAAGTTTTGCTTTGCATCATCAACACACACACAACACATGCTGGTTAAAATTCAGTACTAAGGATGGGGCTGTGTATAGAATTGCAAAATACACTAAAATTCAAAAGATTGGGATCAGTAAGATTTTTAATGTTTTTAAAACGAAGTCTCTTCTGCTCATTTATTTGATTAAAAATACAATATAATATTGTTAAAATATTTTGACAATGTAAAACAGCTGTTTTCTATTTGAAAATATAGTAAAGTGTACTGTATTTCTGTGATCAAAGCTGAATTTCCAGCATCATTACTCCAGTCTTCAGTGTCACATGATCCTTTAGAAATCATTCTTATATGATGATTTGATGCTCAAGGAAAATGTATGATTATCAATGTTGAAAACAGTTTTTTTACATTTTTATTTCTGGATTCTTTAATGATTCGAAAGTTCAAAAGAACTTTTTATTTCAAATAGAATCTTTTGTAACATTAAAAATGTCTTTACTGTCAATTTTGATCAATATAATATTTAATATCTTTTTTACTAGTGGATGAAGGAAACTATAGTTAATTTATGTAAGTGAGGAGAGCAAAATAAAGTAAACTATGACAAATTATACAAGGGTGGATGGAGTAATGTAATTTTACCACTGGACGTCTGTAATAATAATAATTTTATTAATCCTTGATGAATAAAAGTATTGATTTCTTTTATTTCTTTCCCCCTAAAAATACAATAAAAATTATTACTGACCCCAAACTTTTGAACGGTAGTGTTTAATGTTACAAAAGCTTTTAATTTCAGATAAATGCTGTTCTTTTGAACTTTCCATTCATCAAAGAATCCTGAAAAAACCCGTAAATAAATGTTTTCAACATTGATAATAATCATAAATGTTTTTTGAGCATCAAATTATCATATTAGAATGATTTCTGAAAGACACCAGTCAAACTAATCAGTTTACATGCAGGTCTACCTACAGTCAAACCAAAAATTATTCAGACACCATATATCATTTTTTGATATATTTTTTTTTACTAGTGGGTGCAGGACAGGATAGCAAAATAAAGCAGTGAGATATCACATATGTGACCAGAACGAAGGGCAGAATGGTGAACGGTCTGTGGCCGAGCAGACTACGTCATCTTCTTCATTTATATAGCGCTTTTAACAACGTAGATTGTTTCAAAGCAGCTTCACAGAGATAAGCGTATAATTTAAGGTAACAGAGATTGTTTTGGCTTTATAGCAGAGTTAAGTTATTTTCCATCTAAAGTTAGTTTTGATTGATTTGCTTCCGTCGCAACGATCATTTGTTATTAAACCAGGGGCCGCTAAGACTACACCATTCCCTCTACACAGACTTTAAACGCGAAACTGTGAGAAACGCTGATGGCGTTCACATGCGCATTTAGAATGGGTTCAATAGTTATGTGCGTTTGAATATACGCAGGTTTGGAATTCCCTACAAGCCAAGCCTAAACAAAGTACTTGTCTTTCCTTATAAATTTTGATAAAGAATTTTATTTTATTTTGTTGCTTTGGGGTAGGAACGCGAAACGAATTTTCCTGACAACGCCTTATCTGTAGAGTGGTAGAGGGATCCTCCATAGGAAGGGACTAGTTGGCACTTCAGCACTGCGTTGTCATCGGTCCAGGCGAAGGTCCTTCGTCAGATCTGGATACGGCCCGGATCCGGCAGGCTGCAGGAAAACCTCGGGATAAACACAGACACTAAAATTAGCGTAGATGCCATTCTTCTCATGATGTAACAAGTACATCAGGATTTATGGGAAGTGTTCCCGGTTCCGGCTGACCTAATATATGCAGCCTAACATTAAATTATAGAAGTCTATAATGTATTATGTGAATGCTAGGTCAAAGAGATGTGTTTTTAGTCTAGCTTTGAACTGACAGAGTGTGTCTGCTTCCCGGACAATGGTAGGAAGACTGTTCCAGAGTTTTGGTGCTAAATAGGAGAAGGATCTACCGCCAGCAGTCGATTTTGATATTCTAGGTATTAGTAACTGGCCGGAATTTTGAGATCGCAATAGACGTGACGGACTATAATGCGTTAAGAGCTCGCTCAAGTACTGCGGAGCTAAACCATTTAGTGCTTTGTAAGTAATCAGCAATATTTTAAAATTTATGCGATGTTTAATAGGGAGCCAATGCAGTTTTGACAGAACTGGGCTAATATGGTCATACTTCCTGGTTCTGGTAAGAACTTGAGCTGCTGCGTTTTGAACCAGCTGTAGTTTGTTTATTAAGCGTGCAGAGCAACCACCCAGTAGAGCATTACAATAATCTAGCCTTGAGGTCATGAACGCATGAACTAATTGTTCCGCATTTGTCAATGAGAGCATATGGCGTAATTTAGATATATTTTTAAGATGGAAAAATGCAGTTTTACATTCAGCGCACATAAATTATTTAGAGCTTATGACCATATGGAAAGCTCTGAATCATTTTCTGCCTCGCCTGCAGGGACATCATGTGCTCGTACGCTGCGACAATACCACGGCAGTGGCTTATATCAACCGTCAGGGCGGCGTGCGCTCGTCGAAACTTCACACTCTAACTTACAAGCATTTGGTGTGGAGCAGACGGGTTTTCCTGTCGTTACGTGCGACTCATGTTCCGGGCATTCTAAACAGAGGCGTGGATCTTCTATCGAGGGGAAACCCAATCTACGGAGATTGGCGTCTTCACCCGCAGATAGTGGATATGTTATGGATGAGATTCGGACAGGCAACCGTAGATCTATTCGCCTCACGCGAAAAGTACCATTGTCCTATGTTCTTCTCGCTAAAGGACGTGGACATGCCCCTCGGGGGTAGATGCACTGGCCCACCCGTGGCCCAGAGTGCTGCTGTATGCTTTTCCTCCCCTGTGCCTGATAATTCCCACACTGGCCAGGGTGAGAGAGCAGGGCCTGTCTCTCATTCTGATAGCACCCAGGTGGCCCAAAGCACCGTGGCTGGCGGAGATAATCTCTCTGTTATATGCCGAGCCGTGGCGCCTCCCCCCCCCACACAGACCTATTGTCCCAAGCGAACGGGGAGATTTATCACCCGCACCCGGACAGGGTGGATCTCTGGGTCTGGCCCGTGAGAGGACAAACCTAAGCGCACTGGGGCTTTCGCCGCGTGTGATTACTACTATACAGAATGCCAGGGCCATTTCTACGCGGTCCTTGTATGGCTGTAAGTGGCAAGTGTTCGAAGGGTGGTGCGATGGGCATGGTCTCACATCTTATCAGTGCTCAGTTCCTGATATTTTGTGTTTCCTTCAAGACTTCATGGAAAAAGGGAGGTCTTTTTCCACAATTAAGGTCTACCCTGCTGCGATTTCGGCCTGTCATGTGGGTTTTGAGGGCTCAACAGTCGGGCAGCATCCTCTAATACGCAGATTTATGAAGGGTGCCCGTTGCTCTTTGCCAGTCATCATGGTGCTGGAGGCTCTGTCTCAATATCCTTTTGAGCCTCTGGGAAATATTTCTCTAAAGCTGCTGTCCTTCAAGGCAGCTTTGCTCTTGGCCTTGGCATCAGCTAAACGTGTCAGTGAGCTACATGCACTCTCGGTTCATCCCTCGTGCATTAAATTCTCTCTTAGTGGAGATAAGGTTTCATTTAAGCCTAATCTGGCCTTCATGCCGAAGTGCTTCCCTGCGTTCACTTCGGAGGTGTTGGAGCTGTCCGCTTTTCACCCTCCACCTTTTTCCTTCCCGGAGGAAGAGAAGCTAAATGCTCTGTGTCCCATCCGTGCTTTACAGACATATATGACCAGGACCAGTGCTTTCCGGAAGAGCAACCAGCTCTTTATTTCATGGGTGCCCCCTCATAGAGGGAATCCCATATCTAAGCAACGCCTCTCACATTGGCTTGTGAATGCTATAGCTTTGGCTTATGAATCAAAGGGAGTGCAGCCCCCAGGGGACATCAGAGCTCATTCCACGAGGGGCTTAGCTGCCTCTTGGGCTTTGTTTAGGGGAGTGTCACTGCAGGACATCTGCTCCGCTGCCAGTTGGGCTTCTCCTGATACCTTTGTGCGTTACTACTGGCTGGATGTCACCAGAATCTCAGTAGCACATTCGGTTTTAGGGGTGTGGTCTTCTTAACCCTTCCCTGCAACCCCGTTGGAAGTAACGAATAAGGAGTGAATGGACCGGCAGGCCATGCACATTCCTGTCACCAAGCATGTATTTCCATTCCTTTTCTGGGTGTATATATATGCACATTGGTGTTGCTGGGGTTATTATCGTGTGTGTGCTGCATACATGTTTCATGTCCTGCATGTGCACAGCAATCATGTGTGTGCGTCAGGATTGCAGGTTCATGATTATGGGACGTGTCAGGCACCGCCTCCCTGGGGCGACCGTCCTTCTCTGGCTTTCAGAACCTCACTGTGAGTGTATTGGGCAATCGGGGAGCTGTCCATGTCTCTCCCATAGGTGGATCTCGAACACGAGATGATGAAAGAGAACAATAGGTTACTGTCGTAACCCCGGTTCTCTGAAACATCGAGTCGAGAGATCCACCAGCTTTGCCCCGCTTGCTGCACGAGAAGCGAATATACTTACTGGAGAATAGCAGCTCTTGCAGGCGTTATATGCCCCTAGGTAAGGGGGCGGGGCCTTACCTGCCATTGGCTGCGCGCTTCTGTCTGTCTAGCCAGACTTGGTGCAATTGGATGCTTCTGCAGAGGTCAGGTATGGATATCTTTCCCATAGGTGGATCTCTCCACTCGATGTTTCAGAGAACCGGGGTTACGACAGTAACCTATTGTTTCCATACCAGACTGTAATGCAATATGTGCTTTCTACCATGCAGTCTGGCAGAGAGATATGGGCCTTTCTCAGTTCTGGGGAAGTAAAGTCTCTGTTGGACCTTTTTAACCAGGGCAGCAGTGTTAACTTTTCTTTATTTATATTGTATTTCTTTATTGTATTTATATAGCACAATTTATTACAACTACCGTTGCCCAAATGTGTTGTACGGAGATAATAAAATGTCATTTCAAAATACAAAGACAACACAAAATGGCATGAAACAACAACAGAAAATTTTACATTTATTCATTTAGCAGACACTTTTATCCAAATGAGAACAATAGAAGCAGTTAAACTAACAACAGGACAACACAATGCAAGTGTTATGACCCTTCCCAGTTTAATCTAACGCAGTACATGTACTTTTTATTTATTTTTTCATAAATAGATATAGAATAGAAGATTCTTTCATCCAGCCAGAAATGTCTGTCAGGTAGGCTGAGATGCGAGCAGCAACCTTCGGATCATCAGGCTGGAATGAGAGGTAGAGTTGTGTGTCATCAGCGTAGCAGTGATAGGAAAAGCTATGTTTCTGAATCACAGATCCTAGTGATGACATGTAGATGGAGAAGAGAAGCGGTCCCAGCACTGAGCCCTGAGGCACTCCAGTAGATAGATGTTGTGTCTTAGACACCTCACCCCTCCACGATACCCTAAAGGCCCTACCTGAGAGGTAAGACTTGAACCATTGGAGTGCGGTTCCCGAGATGCCTTTCATCTTTAGGATTGACAGGAGGATCTGGTGGTTAACTGTGTCAAAGGCAGCAGATCCAGCAGGATGAGAACTGAGGATTTGGAGGCTGCTCTTGCCAGTCTCAGAACTTCAATTAACGAGAGCAGGGCAGTCTCAAAAATATGACTCAACACCCAGAGGAATTAAAATCATGAGTTAATAGATGAGTTTTTAACAATGATTTAAAACTCGAAATAGTCGGAGCCAAATAACGTAAACGGGTAACAATTGCACAGTTTCAGGGCAGCGATCGAGAAGGCGTGGTCAACCCCTAATGCCGAGTTCACTCTGAACGATTTTAGGCCCGATTTTCGTTCGCCGACAGTATTTATGAGATCGCTGACAAATGCCCAAATCGGCAAATCGGTGCTCGTTCACGTTTGTGACAATCAAGCAGTGTGAATTATCAAAGACTCGATCTGAGAAAATATCCGTGAGATATTTGGCATGCTAAATATCTTGAGCTGTCGGCGATTCAAAATCCTGCTGTGTGAATGTGTTCTGACTGAAAACTAAGCGTGCCGCACAAGCCCTGAAAAGTGAAGCCAAAAACTCTCGATCGCCCACCGGTGACTGGTCCTAGTATAGGTCATAAGCCCCGCCTCCCCGTGTTATTCAACCATGAAACCAACTAAACAATTAAATTACACTTCAAATATCTTTTTTCCAAAGGTGGTTTCTTTCATTTGCTGTCATTTTTATCACGCTGGTGTAAGTTCAAGTGTCTGTTTCAAAAATAAGTCGGTTTTTAGTTAGTTACGTGATGCTATAAAACGGTGGTGTAACATCATGATTGACAGCTGTGATTGACAGGTTCTCTGAGCGAAGTAGTCACTGAAGCACCAACGGACATTTTTTGCGGGATCTTCGGAGGACTGAGGAGATTGTATTTACTTTATTTTAACAAGCCTATTGTTGTACTGCAATCAATTTTTTTAAAAGTGCACTCAGGGAGACTGCATTCTGCGAGAGTGAGGGCGGAGCGTTGATTTCGCGGCTTTACTTCCTGCTTACTACTCCGCAGGTCTGGGACACAGGTCGGGACACTGGCGGCTTCAGTTCTCACCAATGGAAGAGAGCGAAGGGGTGTCGTCCATCTTTTTTTACAGTCTATGCTGAAAACTACATCGGCGGTGACCTACAGCCAATGAGAGAGCAAGAAACAGGAGAGTGGGATGTTCGGGGAGGAGTTATAGACCAGATATCAGTATTTTAATAGATACAGTTGCAATTGCTTGACCCGCAGCAACAGCAGCACATTGCAAAATTATTTATTTACTCCCAACTGTCTTTGCAGAACACACAATCCTTGCTCCCCTCGTCTCCCCAACCATTTCCTCCTGCATAATCTGATTTTGTTTCTCCTTTTTGCTGCAAATTAGCGCACAGACAATTTGGATCACAAATCTTCTTGCTGGCTATCATTTTTAATAACAGAATGGAAATGAATTGGCAACCATTACAGTGAAGACAAAATCGGTGTAATGTGCTCACGCTTTCGTGTACCTGACGATAGCCTAGCGGCCGCATTTTGGACTGCCTGCAGACGCACCAACACTGTCTGGCTAACTCCTGTGTTTTCAATAATCGAGTAGTGAAAAAATAAAGGCATGAATAAATTTCTCAAGGTCATTAAAAGAAAGAAAGGTTTTTGCCTTGGCTATAAGGTTCAGATTAAAAAAGAGGGTTTTAACAACATTATTTGTTTGCTTATCAAATTTGAGTTCTTTGTCAAATAATACGCCTTAGTTCTTCACAGACGATTTATTGAACACAGCCAGGGGACCAAGATTAGAACTGAGAGAAACAGAATTTTCAATTTGTGCAAATAACGGTCCACTTGAGGTCCTCACTGACATGGACACCCAGGAACTTAAATCTGGGCACTTTCTCTACCACTTATCTCTGAAGCTCCTTCATCTTCTTGATGTTGAGAGACAAGTTATCTGCACACCACTCAACCAATCTACATACCTCATCTCTATAGCTGCCCCACCACTGCTGTATCATCAGCGAATGTGATTATTGTGTTAGTGGGGTAAACTGATGTACAGTCATGTGTGTAGAGGAAGTGGAGGAGGGTCAGGGTTGAGGAGACTTGTGTGCCTAGTTTATGAATGGTCCCTGAGAAAGTCCTTGATCCACAAACAACAGTTGGTTTACCCACCTTAAGTTGTATTAATTTAATTCTAAAGAGGTGTTATTAGGTCACACAGGTTCGACTCTCTTTTCATAAATGATAGGAAGGAAACATGGGTAAAGTATAACAAATAAAAAGTATAAAAATGTAAAGATTTTATTGGTACAAAAGTTAACTTAAAAAGGAGGAATAAATCACTTTAAAAATTGTCCTCGGTGATACTGTAAAGCATCTCTCACAGCCAGTGGCAGATTTAGGCATGGGCGGCATCTTGAAGGGGCATCTCCCCCGTAAAAAAGAAAAGGAAAGCGCAATCAGGGTTTTACCACTCATTTGCACATCACGTCAATGATATCATTTCACCGTGTGTCAATTAACCTGGACGGGACTTGGATTGTGAGACTGGAGAAGTACTCTCACTTGAGCGGGGTTTGGTTTATCGCCTCCGGCTTCCACTGGGGAGACCTGAGGTGACTTCTGTAGTTCTAAATCAACAAAAACAACATAAAATTATGGCTAAGAAAAAAGGTCTAACAATGTGTCTACACCAGACGCGAGCGGCGCAACAAAAGACACTAGAACCAGTTATATTCAGTGATGTCTACACTGGATGTGCAACGCGAGCGACAAATCTCTGACAGGAAATTGACCTCGTTCTATTGATGACGTACTGACATGAAGGACAAAATGCTTTGCAGCGGGCGCTTTGCTCCGTCCAGTGTAGACAGCTTTTAGCTGTTGAGACGCGAACGACAACGGTCGTGTCCGGTGTAGACACGGTGTAAGCATCAGGAGCCTTCTTAAAATGAACTGTGTAAGCATCAGGAGCCTGCTTAAAATGAAGATGGGAAACATGCAAAAAATAAAGGTATGTAGCCTATGAAGCTATTACTCATCTTGTTATGAGTATAATATTATCCATATAATAAAATAGGCTAATATCACTTACCTTATACTATATGTTGGTTGCTATTACACATATTACACAATAAAATTCCTTTTTCTGTCTAACTAGCTAATGTAACCAGACAGAATGTTTTGCAGCATAATAATGTATTTAAAACAAAAACAAATGTAATATCACTCACTTTAATGTTTTTAGTGAACAGTTGTGCCGTTTTGGGGGATTTATGGCAGGCTATATTTTTATTTGCCTCAATTTATAATAATTTAAATATATACATTTACATAAAATAGCATTTTTTGTTGTTGAAAAATTCACTTTAAAGAAGATCTACATTTTTCAATTTCATTTATGGTGATATGGAAGATATCTGCCATCTACTGGAAAACAAACACATGAATAAAAAAAAAAAAAAAAATTAAATATACAAAATTAAAATACCATGAATTTTCAACTACAGCCACTAGATGGCAGCAGAGGATTACTCAATGGCTCATTTACCATTCCCATGTTTTTCATTTAGATTTTATATATATCATAAAATAATTATCATACCAATAATTTACCTTTTTGACAATTTTTTTTTGTATTGAAGTATCTTTTTTTTTGCAATTATGTCAAACCTGAACATGATGTTATGCAATGTTGTTGTTGTTGTTGTTGTGTGTGTGTGTGTGTGTGTGTGTGTGTGTGTGTGTGTGTGTGTGTGTGTGTGTGCATGTGTGTGTGCGTGTGTGTTTATATGAGCTAGAACCGCCACTGCTCACATCTCTCTATCTCAAACAACAATACAAAAAAAGAAATAAATAAAATACACAAAAAGAAGTTTACACAAAAACTAAACTTTACACATTTCACAGAAACACAAATGATACTAAATCACAAGACAGAAAATCAACAAAATAATACACTCACTATTAGAGGTGCACGGCTGAAAACTGTTTCAAATAATCAAATAAAGAAACAAGAAAATAAACAAATACATAAACACTTTACATAGAGACTAATATCCACACAACTCACACAAAGAAAAACATCAAAACAAACTACACCAAACTACAGGGCTGAGGATCCCCACAGGAGTGATCACCAGAGCTAGTTATCCAAAAGCACACTTCCAGACACACCACCGTGCACTCAGATCTCACAACCAAACACTTAAAGGTGGGATCAGTAGTTTTAGAAAAACACTTTTGGCCAATGTTGATATTTAAAATCACCAAAACAAACACGCCCCTACTACACCAAAAGGATCTCGCCCCTAATTTGATAGCTCCACCCCACACTTACGTACGCGAGCGTAACCCAGGCAATGAATATGGCGGAATCTTTTTTTTTGGACTATGGTGGAATCTGCTGTCTGCCGGCCGAGGGTATGACGTCATAAATAAGTAAAAGCAATGTGTTACTATGGTAGTCCATGTCGAATGTTTCACGTGGAAGACGACACTCAACACCCATCCCAAAAACACAGTTATCATGATCAACTCGATAGCAAGAGCACGATAGTCATATAACAAATATATTGCAACTATATCAAGATTAGGGGGTTATATTGATCACTAAATGAGGAACCAAAGGAAACAAACATATATTAGGAGTATATTATCTTACTTTTCAGACATACTTTGGGGAGCCTACGCTTGACACAGACAGTGGAGGAGGTTTAGACGCTTCAGGCTTATATGGTGTGGAAATGAATGTGTCTTTTTCATAGCTGAAGCAAACGACAAGAAGATCGCAAATGAAAAAAACAAGCAAAGATGACACACGAGCATATTCAAGCATTGGCCAGCATATATTAGTTCTGTGAAACAAAGCTTAACAATGTTACTCACCTATCGAGAAGAAATAAAGCAAACTCAGCGTCCGATGTTAAGCCTTTCCGCTCCTTGATTTCTCTCAAGCTTCTCCGATATTAACACGAGTTCTACCTCTTGCCTGATCGTAAGCCTTCTTTTTTATTTTAAGTTCCCCAGAGATTTTCCTCTTTTGTTTTTTTTATCTGCCATCTCTCTCTTTCTGTAGTCATTCGGCTAATGTCTGTGCTGTGTGCACTGAGCGCTATCTCCTCCGCATCATTAGGAGACACGTCTCTTACTGCTGATTGGTTACAAGTGTGTTTTGCTACTCGGTCCGACAGTTTTCAAGTGTTTTTCAGGAACTACTTGGATCTACGGGCGTCAAAGGAAGATGCACCAGTAGCACCAGTAGCATTTCACAGATTCCCAGTACATGATTCAGAGCGATTGCAGTTATGGCTGCTCGCTATTGGTTGGGATATAAATACACCAAAGGAATAACTCTTGCGATATCGGATGTGTAGTGAACATTTCAGCCCAGAAGATTACGAGGCAAAGATGGGAAATACAAAACGACTTCTGAAATCGTCAGCCGTGCCTGTACCTGTGCTGCTTTTCCAGCAAAATCCGGTATGTATTGAGTACTCATACTGTAGGGTGTATTGTATTGTGTATTGATTGTGATGCTACATGTAAGGGATAATGTATATGCAGCAGGTTGTTATATAAGTCCATACAGTCTTGTATCACACTTTAGGGGCTTATTTCACAATAACAATCGTCTGTCTGTACATTACATCATAAGTAAGTTAAGGGACATTAAATATTGATTTAAAATATTTTATTTCCTAATTTTACCGAATACATAGTTAAGTTTTACTTAACGTTTTAAGATAAGACATGACGTTAAAATGTCATGGGCACACTTTTTTGTTGTATAAATATTTCATTTTTCTTTTAAAATGTAATCATGTATGATCTATTGTTGTAGGAAACACAAGGGGATCCTGTTGTTGCTACTCAATCAAGTCTCTGTTACACAGCTACACAAAAGGATGAGGAGACAGATGTCATGGGTGCATCAGCATTTTTTGAAGGTGTTCCACAGTCAACTCCAGTCAGACATAGCAGCAAAGAAGAGAATGAAGGAATTGTGGCAGGACTCAAATTTATGCTTAAAAGTACAGAATCAATTCCAAGTAGGACAGGTCCATCAACATCTGGGACATACATTGCCTTCCCCCCGATACGTTTCTATCAGTCAGTAAGTTCTCGTATGTGTTTTGTCATGCAATGTTTTGCCCAGTTGTCATGTTATTGTTATATTATTCTTGTTTATTTCAGACACGTGAATTATGGTCCATATTACAAAGAAAAAAAGAGACATAAAAAACAATACATTTATCTCCTGTATAGGCTCATAAGCCAGTGAGTCCAAATACTAGAAGAATATCGCACCGAGCTTAGTCTAGGGTTGGTCAATGCAGTGATGATACTGTTCGCCGAGCTCGAAAGCCTGCACATGCACCTGTACATAAGATTTCGCAGTACAGCAGGGCAGTTTGGCAAACCCACATTTACAAACATTTGGCTTGCACTACTCCATTGTGGGACCCTCAGTAGCATCCGCAAGGCATCATTATACACTACAATTAGCTTTTGCATACTACTCTTTTTGTAGCGCCTCCACAGGTGGGCAGTATACATGGTAGTGCAATACGCCTTAAAGAGTCTGATTTTAACAGGTATTGAGCACATTCCAAACCTGCGGATCAGCATGTTAGCCTGTCCATAAAGCATGCCACACTGTCTGTAAATGTCTCTGTCATCAGACAAGTCTGCGGTCACATAGTGCCCCAAATATTTACATTCATTAGTGACCTTAAGTCTATTGCCTGACAAAAAGAAATCAGGGAATGCCAGTTTGGAGTCCTCTCTGCTCCGGGCTATGATGACAATACTTTTCTTTGAGTTGTATCTTATATCAAAGTCTGTTCCATACTGAGAGCACACATGCAACAGCTCTTGTAACCCCGCACTATATGGACAGAAAATAACAAGGTCATCAGCGTACATTAGGTGGTTAATAGTACTGTTGCCAACTCTACAGCCCGTTCCACAATCATTTAAAAACCTTGACAAGTCGTCCATATATACATTAAATAAAAACGGAGACAAAATGCTGCCCTGTCTTACCCCATTTGACACACAAAAAGATGCAGATAAACAATTTCCCCATTTTATAGACATTAACTGATGGCCATACCAGAAAACCAGAATTCTCAAAAGACATTTTGGAGCACCTTTCTTGTACAACTTAGAAAATAGTTTTTCATGGTTTACATAGTCAAAGGCCTTTGAGGCATCAATAAAACACATAAACATTGTTGTATTATGCCTATTATACAAATCCAAGATTTCTTTCAGAGCAAAAATTCACATATCTGTTCCATGTTTGGGTTTAAAGCCAAACTGGTTATCAGAGGTCAGAAAAACGTCTCGGGTTATGACTATAACCCTTGTTCCCTGAGAAGGGAACGAGACACTGCGTCGTGAAACGACTCTTTGGGGAACGCTCCCTTAGCGTGCGCCTCTGAAGTATGAATGAAACTAATCCAATCCTGATTGGTGTTGCGTCATGACGTAACATGTGACGGCATAACCGGATGCATAAAAGTGACGCTGGCACACACACACATTAGCCTTGCGATGAAGCAAGCCGCTCTCAGGCATTGAGGGGCGTGGCAGGACGACGCAGTGTCTCGTTCCCTTCTCAGGGAACAAGGGTTATAGTCATAACCCGAGACGTTCCCTTTCGAGGGAACTCGCACTGCGTCGTGAAACGACTCTTTGGGGAACGAATGCCCACTAGGCCACGCACCGATAAATGCCTGTCCTGGAGTGAAACTGAACTCAGGCACCCAACTAGGACGAGAGCACACGTGCACCCGGCGTACTAGGGAGGTGCAGACTATAAAACCTGATAAAAGTGTGTGGGGTAGCCCTAACCGGCTTGCCTCACAGACCTCCTGAAGGGGCACTCCCAAGAGGAGGGCTCTAGAGGACACCATGCCTCTAGTAGAATGAGCCCTTACGGCCAAAGGTGAAGGCAAATTGCGCACCTTGTAGGCCTACTTATGGTTTGTTTAGCCGGGAGCCCCTCATTAGGTGACCCGAAACACACTACAGTAAGTCCGACCTCCTCCAAGAAGAGGACCTCTCAAGGTAATACTCGGAACTCTGACTGGCAGAGCAAGGAACCTCTTCTCTTCTGCCGACACATGTGGTGGAGGATGAAATGCTTGCAGGACCATGGACCTAGCCATGTTAAATTGCACTTAAGGCACATAGCTGGGTCTCGGATGCAGGATGGCCTTAACTCCGCCGGGGCAAACCCCAAGCAAGCTGGCGTTAATGCCAGGGCTTGGAGATCTCCCAGTCTCTTTATAAGAAGTAGCTAAGAGAAAGGCTATCTAGAACGTGAGGTCCTAGGCAAAGCCGACTGAAGGGATTCGAAGGGAGACAGGGATAGCCCTTCGAGAACCACCGCCAGGTACCAGGAAGGAACCCTGGACCTGACTGTCAGTCTCATCCTCTATGTACCAAGGAGAAATAGTATGACCTGATGGTGCCTCCCCAAAGGCCCAATATTCAGTGGTGCATGGAACGCCGCAATGGCATCCATGTGCACCATCCAAGTGGACGGGGAGAGATTCGCAGAGAACGATCTTGAGAAAAAATCCAGAACTGAAGCCACTGGGCAGTTAGCTGGACCTAACACACGTTCTCTACACCAAGTGGAAAAACATTCCACTTAAGGCCATATAATCTCCTAGTCGACGCAGCCCTGGAGATAAGAATGGTTTAGACCACCCCAGATGATAGACAGCATTTAGGTACTGAGCCCCCTCAAAGGCCAGACCCACAATTTCCACAGCTCTGTGTGAGGATGGAATATAGTGCCCTCCGCCTGAGATAACAGATCCCTCCTCAAAGGAATCTGCCATGGCGGAGCTATCAGGAGTGAAATTAAGTCCGAAAACCATACTCGGGCCGGCCAAAACGGGGCAACCAGAAGAAGACTGATGCCCTCCTGACGGACCCTCTCCAGGACTCCCAGGAGCAGAGCGATCGGGGGAAAAACGTACAGGCGAAGCCTCGACCAGGCCTGTACCATGGCATCCAACCCCAGCGGGGCTGGATGAGTGAGGGAGAACCAAACTGGACAGTGGGACGTCCCTCGAGACGCAAAAGATCCACTTCCATTGGTCCAAACCTCTGCCATATCAGCTCCACCACCTCTGGATGGAGTCTCCATTCCCCGGGCCTCAGCCCCTGCCTCGACAGGATGTCTGCTCCCTGATTCTGAACCCCCGGGACATATATTGCTCTTATAGATAATATTTTCCCTTTGGGACCATAATGTAATCTGATGCGCCAATCTGGATAGAGGGCGCGATCTGAGTCCCCCCTTGTCGGTTCAGATACGCTACCACTGATGTATTGTCTGAACGTATCAAGACGTGGTAACCTTTGATGTCTGGGAGGAAGCTCCTCAGAGCCCTGAACACAGCCAATATTTCTTGGCAATTTATATGCCAAGAATGATAATGGTCCTGCCACAGACCCCTGGCAAAGCGGCCGATAACCGCGCCCCAGCCAGTGAGGGAAGCGCCTGTCGAAACGGTTTCCCGGCGACATGACGTCCCTAATACTGGCCCTTGGGACAAGAACCAAGAATTCCTCCATATTAAAAAGGGAACGAAGGCATCTGCGCGTAACCTTTATTATACGGAACGGATTCCCCTTGGGGGAAAAACCCCTTGGCTTTGAGCCACCACTGAAGGGGCCTCATGTGAAGAAGGCCCAAAGGAATTATGTTGGATGCCGCTGCCATGAGGCCCAGCAGTCTTTAAAATTGCTTTACAGTGATGGCCTGGCCTAGCTTTATCCCTGACACCATGGTCAGGATGGATTTCGATACGTGCGGGAGACATACGTGCCTGCATCGTACCCGAATTCCATACCACGCCCGGAAAAGTAGTTTCCTGAGCTGGTTCTAACACACTTTTCTTAGTGTAGAATCTCAACCCCAATTTCTGAATGTGGCCAAGAACGACATCTCGATGCCGAACTGCCATTCCTCGAGACTGGGCCAATATGAGCCAGTCATCGATATAATTCAGAATACGGATGCCCTGAAGCCTCAGTGGAGCCAGAGCTGCATCCATACACTTAGTGAACATGCGGGGAGAGAGTGCTAGGCCGAACGGAAGAACCCGATATTGGTATGCTTCGCCCCCTAAAGCAAACCTCAGGAACCTCCTGTGACATGGAAGGATGGAGACATGAAAATAGGCGTCTTTTAGATCTATCGTGACAAACCAATCCTCGGATCGGATTTGATTCACGATGATGGGAATAGTGAGCATCTTGAACCTGAATCTCCTCAGAGAACGATTCAACTGCCTCAAATCTAAAATCGGCCTCAGCCCGCCATCCTCCTTTGGAACTATACCGGCTGTAAAACCCGGACTCTTTCTCTGGTAGGGGAACAATTTCTATGGCCCCTTTGACCAGTAGAGTCTGTACCTCTTGTTCCATAACCCGAGCCTGTTCTGAAACCTGTGCAGTCGGTACCACCCCAGCACACTTGGGAGGTCGGTAACCGAACTGCAGTCTGTACCCATATTTTATAATATTCAGGGCCCATATAGATATATTCGGAAGGCATTTTGCCATTCTTCTACAAATTCTAAGGGAACCAGCCCCTCGAGACTGACCTCGGGTGTTTTTCGAGCACTATTCTCGACCTCCTGAAGCGGAGGACCGGCAGGAAAAAGTCGAGAAAGACTTGGTAACCATAGTCGGTGCCCTGTTGCAAGCTTTTGGGGTGAACGCCACGGTGTGCGTTCACTGGAAATCATTGTGGCCCGAAGCGCACTTTACGGCGGGATACAGATATTGATTTCCTGAGGGCTCCCCCAGAGGGTAGGCTCTTTGGGTTTTCGTTCTCAACACCCTGAAGCGGAGGACCGGCAGGGAATAAATCGAAAACAGTTCCGATGGGCAAACGCAAACACTGGCCGCAAGCCTTTTGGGCGCCTTTTACAGCGTGCATTCGCTGAAAACCGATGTGTCCCAAAGTGCACTTGAAGCTGGATATAAACATCGATTTCCTGAGGGCTCCGCGGAGGAGCGATTCTCGCTCATACCTCCACGGGGGGGGGACAGCCATCTTCGTCTCGTTTTCGATGCCCTGAAGCGGAGAACCGGCAGGGAAAAATCTTAAACGATTTTTGACGTTCGCTGCTCATCATTTTAATTCTTCAGAATTAAATGCAGCCAAAAACACTCGATAAGTGAAACACGGTCTGGATGGTAGGTTGAATTAAATTATCTAACTACTTAAGGTCAGATAATATATTCCATCATTTCAATTCCATCATATTAATTCATAGAATTGAATGCAGCCATAATCACCAGACAATACTGTTTTAATATTTATTTATACGGTCTCGTAATCTACACGCTGCCTCGGCAAACGCGAGATTCGAGCCGTTACAATATATTTGGCTTTCATCCCTCGAGAAGAAAGTCATCAGGTGCGAGGTTTGAAACATCCGACAGCGCACGGCTTATTTTTATTGCACTCGCGCCGATATATTTCTCAATGAACACTGCCAGCACCCTCAGGAGCTGATTGTGAATGCCTCGCACCCAAACAGTATTATTTCACAGATCGCGTGTGTCCCTTTTATTGCAGACTCGTAATCTAAGCGCTGCCTCAACAAACGCGAGATTCGAGTCGTTCACAATATATTTGGCTTTCATCTCTTCGAAAAGAAAGTCAACGGGCTCGAGGCTGAAACACCCGAAAAGCACGGCTGTGTGCGTCGAGATATTTCTTAAAAACCACAGCCAGCACCCTCAGGAGCTGACAGTGCATGCCTCGCACCCACACAGAATCTTTATTGCAGAGTAGCCGTCATCTACGCGCTGCCTCGACAAACGCGAGATCCGAGCTATAGATTCTGTATTGCAATGTAGTGGGACAACTTTTTTTTTATTTTTTTGGTTACAACAACACTGGCGAGTGTGACTCATGTTCCTCGTTCCCGATGCTGAGCACATCCACTTCCTCAGAAGCAGATAGCTCGAGCATCGGGCACTCGTCACGGGCAGAAGAAGCCACATCGCGGGCTTCTGCGTCGTGAGCGAGCGTTATAGAATCTGCGGATGATGAACAAGAAAGTGCCTCGGCAGTCTCGTTCTCATCCGTGAGATCCTTCTGCGATCCCCACGATCCAAGCCACCGCGCCGCCTCAACGGACGCGGGACTCGAACCGCGGGGATCGCGAGCCAAGTGGGAGCACAGCACTCTATAGTACTTTCACTTAGTCTTCACAGGCAGCCCCCTCGAGAACTGGCTGTGCGTGCTGCGCTCCTAACAGTGTACACACAACTGATGCGTGTCTCCACCCGTGAGAAATATAGGGCAGGGGTGCACACACCTAGTGTAACTTCACTCGCCATAATATAGAGGATTTCACTGACAAACAACATCAAATAAGACAGACAGTTTCACAGAGAGCGCTTGCTGAAGAGCGAAAGCTAATGTGTGTGTGTGCCAGCGTCACTTTTATGCATCCGGTTATGCCGTCACATGTTACGTCATGACGCAACACCAATCAGGATTGGATTAGTTTCATTCATACTTCAGAGGCGCACGCTAAGGGAGCGTTCCCCAAAGAGTCGTTTCACGACGCAGTGCGAGTTCCCTCGAAAGGGAAACTCTTCCAACTTATTCAAAATGGACTTTTCCAGTACCTTAGACAAAGTGCTGGCCAGAGCTATAGGTCTATAATTATCTTTACTATTAATTTTACCAGTTTTATCTTTTACAATTGGAACCAAAATGACAGACAATAATCGTTCAGGTAAGACTCCATGTATTAGAAAGCCTGTAAAACAAATGGCGAGCAAGGGATACAGTTTGCTGCTGGCATATTTTAAATGCTCAGCAGATACCCCGTCTGCACCACATGCCTTATTGTAATCCAGCTTCATCACTATCTCAAGGACTTCTTGTGAAGTGACAATCACATCTTCACTCTTCTCAAATTTGTCTACAATAAAAGAATTACTCTTAACAGCATTGAAAATGTCAAAGTAATGTTTCTGCCACATCTGTGCAATCTGTTCTGCTCCATTTACACCATCAATGTGTGTTGGTAGTAACAGTTTATTGCTGCTCATTGTTTTTATTTCTTTCCAGAAATCTGTAGGGCTATTGCTTTGCAGTTTCCTTGCCAGTAAGTCAGCCTTGAGAGTGTTCTCATTACTTTTAATAAACCGTAGTGCATATTTAAAGTTTGCCTTTGCTTTCTTCATGTACTCAAACACATGACCACACTTGGGTCTCCCTGATTCAGCCCAAGCTTTAAAGGCCCTTCTAGCCTCAGCATGGGACTGCTCCACATATTCATTCCAGCCTGGTTTAGCTCTATATGTCTTCATCTTATACAGAGGTTGACTTGAGGCAAGGAGAGAATCTACAATCTTATCATACAATGAGCACAATTCAACTCTGTGTTGCAGATTCTGACAGTTAATATCATTACAGGTTACAGCACTCTTAGGCAACTCAATATTGCTCAGACTGGTTTCACCAGGTTTCAGACTGGTGTTGTTTGGATTATGTTGTCAAACAGTGGTTTACGTAACTACTTTTAATTAGGGATGCACCGAATCCAGATTTTTTGGGTTCGGCCGAATACCGAATCCACTGTTTAAGATTCGGCCGAATCCGAAACCGAATACCGAATCCTCTCATCCTTATTCCATTAACACAGTAAAACACATTAATGAAGTAAACAACGTCCACAGCAGTGTATTTTTATTTCATTTTATTTTATTTATTTTATTAACTGTAAAAAAAAAAAAAAAGAATAAAACAAGAATAAGAAGCAACATTATGCCAGGATGACAAGTGGGAAAAACAATTCCCAATTTTTGACAATTACCTATGCTTGCCCAAGTTCAAACCAAAACCTGTCAATAAAAGTGCAACAATGCAAAGAAAAGTGTTTTTCTTTTTTTTAAATCAGAATATGTTTGGTGACTTAACTGAAATTAATGTTATTGAACATTTACTCAATAGGCTAAACATGGATAATAGGGCTGTTTAGTTTTCGTTTATAACAGTAGGCTGATTAGAACAGTAGCCAAATAAAACGAAAAATATTATGGAAGATCACACACATCTCCTGCATCATAATTAAATTAACGGAAAAGCTCTAACCTTTCACATGAAATGAGAGATTTAGCTGTGACTGTCCAGCTGCCGTACCTGAAGTTGCTGCATTTTGGCTGCTGTCTGTAGATTCCTTCATGCACAACTCGTATTATTTTGGATGTTTTAGACGCACATGTTTTAACATCGGCGATGTTGTGTACTGCTTATAGGGTTCCTTGCCACCACGAGACAAATCGGCATTGCAAACTGAACATAAAGCTCGACTTGAATCGCCTTCTTTTGGTTGAAAGTTCTGCCAAACAAAACTTTTTTGCTTACGAGTTCCATTTTCAGATTCTCACAGCCTACTACATTCGAACGGTCCTATGTAAACAGCTTCACGTATACGGTTGCGTGACGTCGACCAGCGTAGCGCAAGCCTAGGGTTCGGTTCGGTGGAAAAAAAATCTAAGGTTCGGCCGAAACCGAACCCCGTCAAAAAGCCCAGGATTCGGCCGAATCCGAATCCGAATCCTGGATTCGGTGCATCCCTACTTTTAATTAAATTACTTTCACTTTAACCTCTACATGTATGTAAACATGTACTATTGCATTATGAATTGTTTTAGGAAACACCAAGGGATCCTGCTGTACAGGCTCAGCCAAGTCTGCTTTGTACATCAACAGAAAAGGATCAGGAGAAAGTTGTCCTGAATGTATCAGCACTAGAGGGTGTTCCACAGTCAACTCCAGTTAAACATAGCAGCAAAGAAGAGAATCAAGGAATTATGTCTGGACTCAAGTTCACGCTTAGAAGTCCAGAATCATTTGACAGAAGGACAGGTCCATCAACATCAACATACATTGCCTTACACCCCATAAGTTTATATCAGTCGGTAAGTACTCAGTAAGTGTTTTATCATGCAATTTTTTTTACAAGTTATGATAGTTATGTTAGTTGTGATGTCTAAATATCAAAAAAATTTTAAGTGTTGCATAACCTGCGATGCCCTCTGTGTGGTAGTGAAGCGCTCAGTGAAACCATCCACAGCAGGGCCGAAGAGACCAGTGGAGGAAATAGGAGATTCGAGGAAGTCGCGCTACACACAGACGTAGCAGTTCCCATTTTTGCAAAAATATATAATTAGAAGGAAAAATATTCCACGTGAGGGAAATCCATGAAGATGTGAAAAAATAGGCATAAATCTAGCTTACACATTTACCAAAATTATTATACGCCTGTTTCACCTAAGCTTATTTGGGTGGGTTTCTCCCATCCCCATACAATGTCACTTTTCTGTCTTTTACGACCCTGACGACAACGTCGGTCTCCTCGGCTGTGAACCGCTCCTGGCGTGCGTCTGGCAAATCTGCCGTTATAATAGCAATCAGAGAGTCATCGTGAGGATCCTCCTCGGATCCGTCAAACGAGACGAGGCCACGCGCGTCACAAGAGGGGCACTGGTCTGAATGGGAGAACAACCAGTGTTGGGCAAGCTACTTGGAAAATTTAGTGAGCTAAGCTAGCAGTTACTCTACATTAAATGAAGCTTCACTACACTGAAGCTACCACCCTGGAAAATGTAGCAAGCTAAGCTACAGGAACATGGCAAAAGTAGTTCACTACATCTAAGCTATTTTTTAAAATTACATTTTTATATTGAACCAACTTCATTCCAAATCAATGCTATCTCAGTGATCAATAAAACTGTAAGTCAAACAGATAGGCAAGCATAATTGTTCAGTTCAATTGTTTATTCAACAACTGTTCCAAACCAATTTGGCAACAAAAACAAACAAACAAAAAACATGATCCACATAATAACAAAACCAGGTGTCGAGAGTGTGTGTGTATTCATCTGTATGTGTACGTATGCATATGCACATGTGTTTGCCTGGGTATGCACAATTTAGAATTGGACACATTTGCAGGACTAACTGTAAGTTAATTTAAAACTCAACTCAGCTCAAACCACAGTAGCAAAATAATTAAGACCTGCTCCAAACAGTACCAACATGGCAAAAAAACAAACAAACATGTCCTCTAAATAACATTTGGTGTGTGTTTGTTTGTTTGTTTGTTTGTGTGTGTGTGTGTGTGTGTGTGTGTGTGTGTGTGTGTGAAAGATATCTATCTCTCTCCATGGAAACAAGTTTCTGCCACCACATATCAAGAGGTGGCCAGGCTGGACCCCGAGATTTTTAACAAGAGGTGTTTATTCACACGACACAATAGAAGCTTTTCAAAATTTGCATCAGAAAGACGGTTTCTCTTTGGTCGGAAAATGTCTTTTCCTACACTAAAGAGTCGTTCACAAGCTGCACTAGCAGGAACTCATGTGTTGTACTTCAGGAAGATCTTCTTCATCATCTCCAGGTTTTGGAATGCATTGACAAGGTTGGTTTTGGGTGATTGCAAGTAGCTGTCCACTTCATTCAGAACTGTTCTTGTTCTGAGTGAGGGGAAGTATCCAGTTATTTCATCGCCATCATCAGTTGGGTCCTCGCCATCTGTCTGCATGTGATCATCTGGGTATTGAGTTTGAAACAGGTTAACTTCTGCTTTCAGGTTTGACACAACATCAGCCTTCTTTCCACTGGGGATGTACGCCAGAAGCTATGAGCAACCTTGCATTTTGAAAAATGTATCCAAACCTCCTCTTCACCCCATTGATGACGGCATCTACCAGTGGGTTACAGTGATGCATGTTTGCCTCATGCTTCATCTGCTCCATTCTATTGAGGAGAATTGAGATTGTTGGCACCAACACTCCTGTATAGGCCATTTTATCTGGCCAGAGGCGCCATAACCTTAAAGATGCACAGGAAAGACAAGGAATAAATAACAATTACTCAAAAGTAATAATATTATAAGTTTTCTTATTCATAATCATCATCATTCTAATAAGTAGTAGTTGTTTAACATTCAGTTAACAACCTGGGGAAAAAAATTCCCCACACTAAGCTCAGTTAGAGGTATGTGGTTGCCTTTATGTTCAGACAGATACATGGATTACAGCATGAACACCGGTTAACTTAAGTACATATCAAAATAAAGGTAATATTTACTTGAACATACTCCTGTATGAAGGTGAGTTCTGTTGTTTTGAAGCGAGTCACCAGAAGCTTCTCACAGGTCTCCTGGAGGTCTTGTTCTTTTGTCAGGATACAGGTATTCAAGCGCTCCATATGCATGGTAAGTGGAGGTCCACCTTGATGGACTGGGAACTATCAGCTGGCACCCTAGCTTGTCTTTGATAATGTCTGAAGCTTGTGTGCTTCTGTGTTGCTTGTTCCACAGTCCCTGGCATTTGCCAATTGTTGATCTTGATACTTTTTTAAAGGCCTCTGACTGGGTCAAAGCACCCTTAATGTCTCTCGTTGCAACCAGGTTGAGGGTGTGGCAGGCGCATCGCTGATGAAGTGGGAGACTGTAGTCTTATTCTGTTTTATTAAAAATGTCTGTGACATTTATGAAGACAGTGTGTCCCTCCTCGTCTTCCTCATCCTCCTCTTCTCGGTCTTGAATGGTTCTTTGAACTTCTGCGAAGACATTGAAAGCCTTCACAAAATTTTAACCATTATCTGTGGTTGTAACGGTCACCTTGTCTTTTATGTTGAAATCTCTGTGCACATCTTGCAACATCTCAGCTAAAACATCATATGTGTGGCGCCCTATGATCCTGCGACAGGCTAATGCCCCAGAGCAGATGCTTAATGTTTCTTGGTTTATCCAATGGATAGTCACCCCAAGGAAGCTTCTGTTGTTTGAAGACCACACATCTGTTGTGGTACTGTACATACATGGTTCTGTTTGGACAAAATCATAGACAGTGTGCTTTTCATTGATGTATACTCATCCTCAAGCATTCTTCCCAATGTTCTCTGGACATCAAATGCATAGAGGGTAAAATCTCTCTGAATAAATCTGTGTATTCTGGTCTCTCCACAGTGTGAAGTGGATGCAATCCTTGAATGATGAAGTTAAGGATCAACTTGTCAAATCTCTCTTGGGTTAGACCTAACCTAACCAACCTACAAAAAGTCATTTCAGGGAGGTAATGACTCCCCTCTGGTAATGACAGGGAGGTATTTAATAGGGGTGCACGATTCAGAAAATGTCACGATTCGATTCGATATCGATTTTTAGGCTCACGATTCGATTCAAAATCGATTTTCGATTCAAAAACGATTCTCGATTCAAAAAAACGATTCACAGTATGTAAATGTAGTTTACTTTTTCCTATGTGATTGATTGCAGTAGACATACAATTTTAAAGAAAAGAAACACAACAAATTAAATGTAGTTTGATATTACTTTATGTCTTAATGCAAAAATAAAAACTTTTGCAACTAAAAAGTGCAAAGTGCCAAGCTTTGGCCAGCTTTCAAATACATTTCAAGTTTCATTTAGCTTTAAAGTGCTGTAGGCTACCAGGTTAACTGTTGAAATGTGAACTCGACTGGGCACATTGAACTTCATAAAACTAGGCCCTGTCTTTTTAGAACTCTGGCAATATAGTCCATTCAACAGAACGTTTGTGATGTATCAGAATCACATAATGGATCAACATTTAGGTGTATGTGTGTGTGTAACCAGTTCATAGTCCACCACTTGCTGGAATGTGTAAATTCTTTTGCAAAAACAGAAGCTGGTCTACGTGTTCTGGAGTGAGCATGCTCCGCTGTGCAGTTACAATGTCTCCGGCAGTTGAGAACACTCTCTCTGACGCAACGCTAGTACCAGGGATGCATAAATAGCGCTTAGCTAACTTAGCCAGGAGGGGAAAGACAGTCTCATGGCTCCTCCACCAGATGAGGGGGTCTTCTGAGAGTGATAATGGGGAGGTTGTTTCCAGATACTTTTTCATCTCCTCCTCAGCTCTGGTGTTGGAGGATTTAGGGATAAGGACCACCCCGGCACTGAATGTCTTGCCTAACAGGCTCTCCAGTGGAGTACATCTTCTTTTGGGTCCAGGAGGGCCTTCATCATTTAGCCCTTCATCTGGGCCACTGGGCACCTCAGCATAATCCTTAGGCCCCACCTCTTGCTGCAGTGAAAGATCATAAAAGAAATCACAATCAACAAATAAGCCTCATATTTAAATTCCAAGTTCAGTGTTAATATTATCCCTTGTATATAATAACAAGGTCCCACTACAAGATAAAATGCAATACATCTGAAATATGTGACCCTGGACCACAAAACAAGTCACAAGTCACACGGGTATTTTTGTGGCAATAGCCAACAAAACATTGTATGGGTCAAAATTATCGATTTTTCTTTTATGCCAAAAATCATCTGGATATTAAGTAAAGATAATGATCCATGAAGATATTTTGTAAATTTCCTACCTTAAATATACCAAAAATGTATTTTTGCGAGTGAATGCAGCACAATTGCCAACAAAAATGGAAAACTTTAAAGGCAATTTTCTTAATATTTAGATTTTTTTGCACCCTCAGATTCCAGATTTTCAAATAGTTTTAGTTCAGCTGATGTATAAATCTCAAGTTTAAAAAAAAATTACCCATAAGCAGTGTTGTGTGTAACGCGTTACAAAGTAACGCGTTACAGTAACGTAACTACTTTTTCGGGTAAAAAGTAGTGTAACGCGTTACTACTAAAAATTTGGTAACGAAACATAGTTCCTTTTTCAATTCGGCGCAGCGTTACTTTTCCAATGTATATATTTGACAGCGACACTGCCTCAGCTGCGCGCTTGAGAGAAGAGAACTGTTGAGAACTGAAGAAAACAAATTAGTTTCATATTTATGTTTAAATAAAATATAATAAAAATTTTGTGTGGAGACATGATTTTGACCACTTTATTAAGTTTGTTTTTGTAGAAAACCTGTATTTAAAGTTAATTTCGTTTTGTATTAATTGTATCTTAATTTTAATCAATGTTTCATATTTTTGTTTAAATAAAATAAATAAATAAATAATTTAATCTATGTTGATTATATGAAAAGTGAAAAGCATGAGTAAGATCATAATTTTGTGCAATATATCGGGAGATAAATGGAGTGGGCAGACATGATTTAGACCACTTTATTAAGTTTGATTTTGTAGAAAGACTTTCTTTAAAACGAATTTCGTTTTGTATTAATTTTATCTTAATTTTAATCAATGTTTTACCAACCAATTAATTGCCTGAATTTAATAAATAAGTAAATATAGCATGCAAAATAATCATGACGGCACCAGCGCGTGAACTGAGCTCGTCTCCATACTGTAAATGAACCGAAACTCAGATAAGCTATACTTGTCTCACAGACCTGAGAAATATATAGAAAGCTTGAATATGTGTACTTTTAAACAAAATATTTTTTTTTCTCTCAAAATCTCTTTTTTTTCTCCTACTCCCTTGATAGAGTGAGTTGTATGTCTGAAAACTAAGCTTATGTCTTCTATATCATTTTGTCCTATGCTATCAAGACGCGATTCGCACCGGTGTTAGAGAGCAGGAGCGCTTTATTGGCTGTTGCCGAAATTTAAAGTTCGGTGGATAGGGGGAGCGGAGCGGAGAGAAGTGGTGCGGCCGCGCTGCTCATCGCGGAGTGTCGCACTCTACCCCATGATGCAGAGCCGGCTGAGAATAAAAGTTGCCGCACACAGCAGCGCCAATGAGAAGGACTTTTTTTCTTTCGAAATTGATACTATTTTTTATAATAAAGAGCACAAAATAATTACCTGTTATGTCCTCCATTGTATAACTTTATGTCTACATATTTAGGAACAGATATTGGGTTCTGCCCAAAGTCAAGCAACATAAAAGTAACGTAAAAGTAACGAGTAACGTAAAAAGTTACTTTCCAAACGGGGTAACTAACTAAAGTAACGGATTACTTTTTTAAAAAGTAACGAGTAACGAGCAAACACTACTTTTTAAAAGTAACTTCCCCAACACTGCCCATAAGACATATTGGTGCATCTCTCCACAAGTAACATTCATCACACACACACATACACACACACACATACACATACACACACACACACACACAATGTGTATGGTTGTGCTAATGAAAACTGTATTATAAGCTAATTATGTTAAACACATAATTGTGATATAATACAGTTTTACAATATTTTTTTACATGTTTTATTGTTAAAGATAGAAATAGTTAGCCTACCTCAAGTGCTGCAGCTTCAGCTATCACTTTGGATTGTACATCATGCTGCTCATCTTGGGAGAGAAATGGAAGGGCTTTAAATCTTGGGTCCAAAATTGAAGCTGTGTAGAGCATATTTTTATCAGCCACAGTCGAGTATCTCTTAGACAGATCTTCGTGAATGGCCTGCTTGATTTCTCGGACCATTTGCGTTTCACCGCTGAAGCCTGTTTCTGTGTCGTGGAGTAACTGTGCATGCAATGGAGCAATCACGGACAAAGTCGGTGTGCTATCCTCACACATGATGTTGGTTGCATCCTTTATTGGTTTCAGGGTCACAGCGATTTCTTCGGCATTGGTGACATCCGCTTCGCTCAGGGTACAGATATCTGTTCCACTTTTTCTCACCTCGGGAGAGAGAAGCGCAGCGCAAATGGCTGGTTGTTGCTCGAGGAACCTTTCAATCATATCGAAGGCACTATTCCATCTAGTAGCCACGTCCGTCTTTAACTTGTGAGGTGGCAGTTCGAGAAGCTTCTGTTTCTGCTCAAGGATATGACTTGCGCTGGTGCTGCGTTGAAAAAATCCGGTGATTCTCCTAATCCTCCCCAGCAAACGTGACACAGTCGGCAGTTTCAAAGCTCTCTGAGCGGCGAGGTTAATGGTGTGTGCGAAACACTTAACGTGCTCGAAGTTGCCGATCTGCATAGCAGCTAGCATGTTGGCAGCGTTATCTGTGACGATTACTAGGTCGGAGGTTGTGAGATGCCATTCCTGAGCAACAGTCTGAAACATCTCATTCATATGTGCTCCTGTGTGGCTCTCATTCATTGCACGAGTTTGCAAAACACGAGTCTCAAGTTGCCAACAATCGGTGATAAAGTGAGCGGTAAATGTGACATAAGATTGAACTGATCTTGATGTCCAGGCATCGCAGGTTATTGCAACTCGTATTGCTTTCTGCAAGCCGACCGTGACCTGTTCCTTTGTCTCTTGATATAGTTGAGGTATCGTTTTTTCGGTAAAAAGGCGATGGGATGGTATAGTATACCTAGGCTCAATTATGTGCATCATATATCGAAAGCCATCATTGTCTACCATGCTGTAGGGGCGCAAGTCTTTTGCAATGCAATAGGCTATGGAATGCGTTATTTTCTTTGCCCGTTCAGAGTTCGGTGGGAGTTTAGAGCATTGAAAGAGAGTGCGTTGGTTGACGGGCAAATTAGTTACTTTAGGTTGTTGTTCGTCTGCGTCTTTAATGTTAATCTCTGGGTGATGGCGTACCATGTGATTTCTCACGTTTGTGGTGTTTCCAAAATACTTAACTTTTGCTTTGCAAAGCCTGCATATAGCATGAGTCCTATCAAGTTCCGTCTTTCCCTCGAGGTTATAAAAGCCGAAATGTGCCCAAACTATCGCCTTCAGTGAGGATGGAGCAGGTTGAATAACTCTTTCTGTGGGGTTTGCCATTGTTTGCGCCGACTTACTTTTGCTGCAATTCTTCTTTTGGTTATGACGAGTGTGCAGGCGTCAGTGTGAATTCGACGCAGCGCCATCTATAGGAATGCTGAGCTAAACTCATTTCAGGACAATAGTAACACGGCATTACAAAAAAAAAAAAAAAAAAATTATGAATCGATTTTTGGAATTCTATGAATCGATTTTGAATCGGCAAAGCTTGAATCGCGATTCAAATGTGAATCGATTTTTTTGCACACTCCTAGTATTTAAAAGCATAATATATCATTTCTATAAGCTATAGGCCCATGCAATTACTTGATAATTATGTTAAAATATGTAGATTACTTTTACTTATATAAGCTGCTTGTACTATTTATGTAAACTGCTTTTATTTATATTCCATTGGGACTTTAAACATGTCTAAGGAGTTTGTTGTTTTCATGTAGCCTTGGCAACTAGCCGGCCTGAATAATATGCACATGAATTGAATGAAACTTGTTGAACTCACCTCAACATGTCTTTTACAATCATTTAACCCGCCATGGGCAGTGCTGAAGTCACTGTTACAAACTATACAGTGTGCAAGACTGTCATTATATTTTACTCTTATAAGTCAGGTGTACACTTTCATGTAGTCTGGCGTAAAATGTGTCTTATACTTTCATTTTTTGTGGCACTCTTCCTCTGCCATGACCCTCTTGTTTCTAGATACACTGAACTGATTCATTCGGTTCGGGAGAAGAGATAAAAGCCCGCCCACACTGACAATTGATTGGTTGATTTACCGAAACAGGCCAATCAGGATGCTCTCTATCTTACATTCGCTTCATGAGGCACACAAGCACACTAGCACACACACGCAACGTCTCTCGCTCCCTCTCCCTCTCTGCCGTGCGCGCGCTACACAGTTTGGAGCACAGTCTCTGTCTCCCATGCGCGCTCTTGCTCGCTCTCTCTAGATTCCGGGAGATTTTAACTAATTTGCGGGCATCAGGGAGCCGCTATCAATATGCGGGAGACTCCCGGAACTTACGGGAGACTTGGAATGTCTGGAACAGGGGGTGTTTCTCAATTCCAAGAACGCAGAGAACGGACTTGTGTTCTCGTGGAGACCGGTCTTGCCAAGCTTCCTTGGAAGAATGAACTCGGAAGGACGCAAGAACACAGAACCCACCCTTATGAGAATTGAGATGTGCTGCGATCTTCCTGTTGGTCACATGACCTTCACATTTTAACGGAAAATAAATTCAAATTTACAACAATCATAAAATGATTAAAGTTGTTGTCTACGTTATTTTATTTTTGTAGTTTTCCCCCCTTTCAATGCATGTGTGTTTATAAATAATATATATTCATATATATATATATATATATATATATATATGAATATATGCAAAAGCCTTGCCAACAAGATTATTTGTACTATGGAAATAAAACAGAATTTAATTTAATTTAAACACTTTTCCGTGTGTTTACGGCTTTATTAAAATATTTACATGAATGTTTAACTTCACCGTCTCATTGGCATGGTCGCGCGCGCGGCAAAATTTGAGGTAAACCCACAACTGAACTGTAAGCAATGGTAAATAAAGAAGTGTTAGCTCTTGCCATTCTGGCAGGAAAGCTGTATTTGGAAGCAGAAGAGGAGGCGGAAAATATAAGGCGTGTCGCCCATCAGAGAAGAGCCAGGATAAGGCGGAGACAAGTCAGGAGGCGTTCCCTGATGACCCTCATCCTTGCCACAGTAAGAAATGTTGTCGCTACCGAGTGCTTAGCATCTCTTCCAATGCCCAATCATAAATATATATATATATATATATATATATATTGAGCAATTTAATAACTAATTTATTCAATTAATTGTTTGATATGTCCCCACAAATATGGAATAATAATAACAAGTAGTACAGTAGCCACAAGCCCACTAGATGGCAGCTGAACCCCTCTGATGAATTATTAACTTTCAATAAATGCACAAACCCCAATACCCACTGTGAAGTGCAGTGTTGGGCTAGTTACTCAAATAATGTAATATATTACTCATTACTAGTTACTCCTTTCAAAAGTAATATTGTTACTTATTACTTTCTGGCAACAGTAATTAGTTACACTACTAGTTACATTACTTTTTCTTCACGCCCCACAGAAGTTGCAACTATCTTCCACATACAATTCTTCTAGAATGTTACTAACAACATATTTCTGCATCATCATTTGACCAAAATCCACATTGGATCGCAGTCAGAAGTTATTACAAACACTCAATAGTGACTGATAGTGACATTCGAGCAGAAGTGTTGTATTAATCTCATTAACTGTCATGTGTAGCTTGAAGTAATTTTTCCGTTACCCATATATACAATTATATTTTGTTATGTATTTTATCAAATCACATAAGTTTGTAAGAAACTGCTTAATTTTCCAAAAAGATTTTTAATTATAGTAATATAATGTACATGTTGATCGAGGATGTGGGTGGGATGTAATGCCAGAGTAAAGTAAAGCCAAAACTTACACAACAGTGCTCAGGTCATCTTCTTTCCCGACAAAATCAATATAATGCAATATTTCTATCTGCTGAATGTAAGCTTTTCAATATTTCAAGATTGCCTGCTGCACAGTCGTGAAAATTATGAAAATACATCTGGGAATTATTTGATTGTTAGGTTATAAAAGAGGCAGGGTTGAGGCATCAAAAGTAACTAAGTAACTAAGCTGTTTTATGGATAGTAACTGTAATATTATTACTAAAATCTTATTAGTAATTAGTTACACTACTAGTTACTGCAAAAAGTAATAGTATTACAGTAACTAAATTACTAGTAATTAGTTACTGCCCAACACCAGTGAAGTGTTAGTTTCAAGTGAAAAACAGAGAGAAGCACTGAAATTGTAAAAGAAAACCATAGATTTATTTTTTGAAACTGTGAAAACAATAAAGATACATTTAATATTTAAGGGGAGGTCATTAAACATTACCATTTTATTTCCAGGGAAAACAACACTTTCAAAAATATGCAGTGCTAAACTATCAAGTCCCAATTCTCAGAATTTATTTTTCTGAAGAGGACACAGTGCCTTCACTGAGACTCAGCAGGGTAACAATTGGGCTGTTGTGTCGGGTGCTGCCAAGAATAAAAGATCATGGTTGGAGTCACGAGATTGAGGTGCTCGTTCTACTGTACTGGCTGGCATGTGGAGCCTCTTACCGTGTCACCTCACAAACATTTGCAATGCCCACATCCACAGTATGCCGGGTTGTGCATAATGTGACTGAAGAAATGTTGGCAGTCCTGCACCGAATAATTCACTTCCCTGGGCCACAGGAGATGGAGGAACTTGGAAGAGGCTTCGTCCGTCTGGCAGGGCACAATGCCTTCAAGAAAGCTGCTGGTGCGATTGATGGGTGCCATATTAGGATTCGACCACCTGGCGGACAACAGAAACAGTGCTACATCAACAGAAAGCTGTTTCCATCAATTATACTCCAGGGCATCTGTGACAGTACAGGGAAATTCCTTGACATTTATGTAGGCAACCCAGGATCCGTCCATGATGCTCTGGTCCTTCGAAGGTGCCCAATGTATAAGGAATCCCTTTATCCACCAAATGGGTTCTTCCTTCTTGGAGATGGGGGCTACCCATGCCTGCAACATCCTGTCACCATAATCACCCCATACAGACAACCTGTGGCTGGTAAGTAGGTCTACATAGTTATAACATTACAGTTTATTTACTTAATTATGATAAATATAGTGACAGTTGCATTTTCAATGTCATTGCATTTTAGTGAATAAACATTGTCAATGGTCGATTCATCTTGACCCTAACTGACCTATTGTCACTGACTATGTGTCTTACCGCCAGGTCGTGTTGAAGGCCGCTTTAACAAACACCATGCCAAGGCTAGGTGCATCATTGAGCGTGCCTTTGGCATGCTTAAAACACGATGGAGGGCTATATTCCTGAGGGCCCTGGAGATCAATCCTCTATTCGCCCCAAAAGTGGTTGCTATATGCTGCATTCTTCATAATCTGTGTCACGCCACTGATGACATCCTGGAAGAAGAGGACCTTGGGGATGAGGATGCAGAAGCAGAAGACATGGGTGGGGACCTGGAGCAAACTGGGAACAACATCAGGGCTAGACTTGCAGCACAACTCTCTGCCCCTGAAGAGCTACCTGCATGCCTACAAGAACATGACTATAGTTAGATCAAGTTAGTTTGTGTGTGTGAGGGAATGAGAGTAAGAGTATATATATATGTATATTTGTTATACAAATACTCAGCTGAGGTATGTTTTGTTATGTAGTGTAGAATTATTGGGTGGGGTTTATGTTAATAGTCAGTGCAAGTGCAAATAAACTTTGGAAATATTTACAATGAAATCATAATGTAAATAAAAAATCTTCAAACCAAAATATACTTTCTAATGAACTTTTATTATAATTTATTGACAAGTTTCTCAAAAAGAGCAAGGTAGCGCTCAGCCCTTTCTGTAGTAGCCCTCTCCCTCTCTTCTTCTTTTGCAGCTGCCTGCCTTTCCCTCTCCTCATCTCTCTCAGCCTGCTCCCTGAACAGCTCAATGAGCTCTGAGGAGCTTCGCCTCTTCATCGGTCTCTTCTGTGCTTCACTGCCTGGAAGAGGGGCAGAGGAGGAAGAAGCCACAACGCCACTTGCAGTAGCAGACACATTTGCTGCTACTACCAGGGGCGGATTAATGGAATGCTGCCCCTGGAGCACAGCATCCATTTCATTATACCACTGCCAAGTGGCAGCTGTGACTCCTCCCGCCTCTACCCCTTTCCCTGTCGGTGGGTCCCTCAACTCCTAATAATAAAAAAAAATATCATGCTTCACTGCACTATATATAAATATGACTGATCAACATGACTGAAAGACATTCTTACCTTGTATTTCTCCTTTAAATTGTTCCATTTTTTCTTTGCCTGTTTAGGCATGACTTGAATTCTGGTGTCTTTCACAAAAACCCTGAAAAGAGAAGACATCTGATCAGTAACAGGAAACTACAGAAAAGTAACATTATAATGTAAAATAAAATAAACCAAGAAACTGACTATATACAGGGGCGGAGCTACGTGGTGGCCAGGGGGGGCCACGGCCACCACTGGTCAAGGCTCGGCCCCCCTGCCGGCCCCCCCAAACTCACGGCCCCACCCCCAGTCTGAGGAGGGGGAAAATAAATTTAATTTAAAGAAAAAAACCCTCCTGAGTTTAAATAAATACTCAGAAATAAATACTCGACCCCCGCCGAGTGAACAGGAGGGCGCGAGGGGCGGATTCGCTTTCTGTACGTAAGAAAGCTCATCTGCCGCCAGAGCCGGGATTCGAACACGGGTCTCTGGCGCTAAAAAGCTTAGATTTCACCACTGAGCCACAGGGGAAGATACATAATTATATCGTTAGAGTGAGTATAGAAGAGAGCGTCATACTTTGTGTCGGCGTTTATTTGTAGGTGTGCATGCTTTGTTTATAACACTCTATTTCCACCTTTCGCCGATGAGTGACGCAGATTTGAAAACTCACTCAGCAAACAAACAAAAAGACAATTATGAAAAATAAATTGAATATTGCACTTAAAATGCCATGGTTTACATAAATAAATTATCGCCTAAAAATGACAATTCATATTGTGTCTTTCTGTCATTTGCACTAAAAAATCCCCGTCTCATGTTAAGGTCCCTACGCAGAGGAAACACTGAATTTCGATCTCACCAGTGTGAGTAGAACGTGATCAACTGCTAAATTCAAACTGTCCCAACTAACGTGATCATTATAAAGGCGATTCAATGCTTTAGCTAACAAATTTGTGAATATTTTGTATATTTACATCAGTATTGAGTGGTTGTGGTCGTGTGACGACACGTCACCATGGAAACAAAGTGATACGATCTATAACGGTCGCCTTGAAAAGCTTACGCTTGGGAGCAGCTGATTTTTTTTTTAACTTAACTAAGTGTGTGAAAAGGTTAAATATAAATGAATGTTAGGTGGATTATTAAATTATGAAAAGTTCAAAACTGCTATTGTGGCTTCAATCTGGCAAGAAAAGTTTGGATCAGGAGGAGAATGTTTCAAATACAAGAACTGAAGAGGATGAGAGTGAACCAAGCACTAGTGCTGCTAACAACACAACAGCGGCAACTTTGAAAGCGCCGGTGAAGGCAGCAGCAGCAAACGCTACAAAACAGTGAGAAATTATGATGACATTTTATACATTTTTTAAAAAATTACCTGTGTAACAGTGCACACAGTGCAGTGTTGATGTTAAAACTGTGTTGTTACAATGTTTAAAGTGGCTGACAACAATACATATTCTTATTATAAATAAAACTGCCTGTTTTTTTTAGCTGTGCATAACTGTAGCTGAATAGTTAGGCCTACTACGCTATTTTAATATTGATCATTATGGTGGTACTTGGAGAGCCAAATATTTTCTGAGGTGGTAGTCTACTTGGTGTAAAAAGTTTGAGAACCACTGATCTAAGCACCCATCCCAATAACATGGATTATCAATAAGACATTATTAGTGTCCATAAGGAAGTTCAATCCATTGTTTATGGCCTGACGAGCCGCGGGAAAACCGCTACTCTGAGTGAGTTTTAAAATAGTAGTTTTTGACAATCAAGTGCCACCCCAAATAAAAGACTGGCCCAAGCTGGCCCCCCCAGAAATAATGTCCTGGCTACGCCCCTGACTATATACAAGAGTATATGTTCCAAAATTCAACAGTATGATATATCATGATAATGAACATGCAACAAGAAAGTAGAATTACTTACTCCCAGCCAGACTTAGGCCCCGTCCACACTACTGCGTTTTCGTTTAGAAACGGAGAATTAAAACGAATACGATCTCCGTCCACACCAGCGTTTTAGCTGCGTATTAGAATTGATCTCCGTCCACATTAAAACGACTGAAAACGCGGATCACGTGACCATTCACCAACACTGGGCATGCGCATGCCGGTGTAAACACAACTTCATTGATAAAATTGTCCCACCATGCGCTGGTTCTTCCCGGGTTAACCCAAAATCGACGCTCCATGTGCGGTCGGTACCGCCGCTGCACACGGGAATTGTCACAGATCGCTCGAGTGATAGCTTGCCTCCGGCGCATGTAGGCAGTTATAGCATTGTAAAATGCAGAATTTACTTGCACAACAGCTGCTAGCAAAGATATACGCCATGACTGATGACACCCAATCAGAGCCGAGCGTGAGCCTCTACTACGTCATCGTTTCTAAAGTCCTCCGTTTTGACCCGTCCACACTAAAACGCCCTCCGTGGATTCAAAACGAAAAACGGGTCAGCAACGTTTCTAAACTTCTCCGTTTTGGGTCTCCGTTTTTGTCGTTTTAGTGTGGACGGGAGGTGCAAACGTAGCAAAAGGTCTCCGTTTTTAAACAAAAACGCAGTAGTGTGGACGGGGCCTTAGAGGAGTTCCTCTTTCCAGTGAAGAGGGCTTCGTTTGCTCCTCTCCACTGGATAAGCATTCTTGTCTCTTCGTTGCTCCCTAAGTATAGGGAAAAAAAAAAAAAAAAAAAAAAAAAATACTAACTGCTAAATAGCTGATTAACTAACGTTAATACAGATGTAAGCTCTTGCAACTGCGAATTCGTGCTAAATAAAACCGTTTACATTTACCTCAGGATGTAAGCTAGCGTATTTTAATTTAAAAAAAGTTAAGTTTTGATGGATAAATTTAACTTTCCACAACCCCATATATTTCCCAACTTCAAATAATATATCAAAATCAGATGTATATTTAGATTAGTGACGTTAAAAATACATTACAAGACTTACAGGTATGCGCTGCGCTTCCCTCCTCCATTGTTTTGCCGCAACGACTTCTGGGACACCAGGCGAGCAAGTCTGCATTCGATGCATCCTCGGTATCAAGAACACATCCGGGTTCTTTCATGCGTCCTTGCGTTCTTGAGAATTGGGTCTGAACTTCGACGGTTATGATGACGTAAAACGAGAACACAAGGACGCAAGATCGCTGAAGAACGCATATTGAGAAACACCCAGGGTGTTCCTCCTCCTCATTCCTGGGTGCACTCCTTTTCTTGGCGTGCTCACGTTCCATTTCCATGGAAGCCATTTTAGTTGGGTGAACCCTCTATAAAATGTTAAAAAAAATAATAATTTCAGAATAATCTAGACTTTTCACTTTAAACTTTTCCTCTGATCCTTAATTCTGGTAACACTTTAGAATACTGTATCTTACTTAATGCATAACTTATAAGGAATTATTGAAGTACTAATAGGTAATTCTTCATTAACTACTTCTTCACTATTGTTAACTACTAAGGAAGTTGTGTTAACTAATCAGTATGTAATATAATTTTATTGTTGTGTTAAGTAACAGTTAGTTAATCAATAACTAATGAATTCTGTCATACCTCCCTATGAGCTATTATTAATTATCTACTAATTAAGGTTCAAGAAAAATAACTAAGAAGTAACTAACATACAATGCCGATATGGTGCATTTCTTCACAGGTTTGTGTACGTTTTATTGAATCTATAAAATCATTACTGTGCTGTAAATCATGTTATTTTATGCAAGGCAACATACAAGGACACAATGTCAGTTAGCTAGCTAACGAGTCTGTCTTTTTTGCGTGATGGAAACGCCTGATTCCTTGCATAAAACAAATGTTTTTATTTCTAAAGATCCTAAAACATTAGATGTTAAAAAATGTTCTTAGAGCTGTGCACTGTTTGTTTATGGGCAGGTTATGGAGTCAGTAACAGCATATTTTGGCTATGAGTGAAACGCAGGGCGGCGGTCTGGTAATTCTTTATTAATTACTAATGAGTTCCCTATATTTTCACTTTAGAATACTGTATCAAGTAATTCCTGAAGAATGATCTAATAATTCTTTATTAATTACTAATGAGTTCCCTATATTTTCACTTTAGAATACGGCTTCAGGGTAAAAGTAGCCTAATTCCTGGATAATTATTTGATAGTTCTTTATTAATTACTAATGGGTTCCCTATATTTTCACTTTAGAATACTGTATCAGGTTCTAAGTAATTCCTGAAGAATTATCTAATAATTCTTTATTAATTACTAATAAGTTCCCTATATTTTCATTTTAGAATACTGTTTCAGGTTAAAAGTAGCCTAATTCCTGGATAATTATTTGATAGTTCTTTATTAATTACTAATGGGTTCCCTATATTTTCACTTTAGAATACTGTATCAGGTTCTAAGTAATTCCTGAAGAATTATCTAATAATTCTTTATTAATTACTAATGAGTTCCCTATATTTTCACTTTAGAATACGGCTTCAGGGTAAAAGTAGCCTAATTCCTGGATAATTATTTGATAGTTCTTTATTAATTACTAATGGGTTCCCTATATTTTCACTTTAGAATACTGTATCAGGTTCTAAGTAATTCCTGAAGAATTATCTAATAATTCTTTATTAATTACTAATAAGTTCCCTATATTTTCATTTTAGAATACTGTTTCAGGTTAAAAGTAGCCTAATTCCTGGATAATTATTTGATAGTTCTTTATTAATTACTAATGAGTTCCCTATATTTTCACTTTAGAATACTGTATCAGGTTCTAAGTAATTCCTGAAGAATTATCTAATTATTCTTTATTAATTACTAATAAGTTCCCTATATTTTCATTTTAGAATACTGTTTCAGGTTAAAAGTAGCCTAATTCCTGGATAATTATTTGATAGTTCTTTATTAATTACTAATCAGGTTATAAGTAATTCCTGCAGAATTATTTGACAATTATTTATGAATTACTAATAAGCTCCCTTTCAGTTTCCCTCAGTCGTTGCCTCAAATACATGAATTTACTCAATGGCATATGCTGAGGAAAACAGACACACACAGTACTTTACAGGTATATAAAATATAAAAAACTAATCTGAGGTAAGTTGAGTGGGGTTCCTTTCTGAAGTTGATTTCTTACAGAACACACTCAAAAAACCACACAGGTAAAAACCTCTTTAACATTGTATGCATTTGTTAAAATTGTATTTTCATAATACTACTTATATTAATAACATTAGTAAATAAGGAAGGTCACAACTCAATGTAGTTTGTATGACTGTTCATTAGTTACTTCTTAATTATTCTTCTTGAACCTTAATTAGTAGATAATTAATAGTAGTTCTTCAGGCGGTATGACAGAGTTAATTAGTTATTGATTAACTAACTGTTACTTAACACAATCATAAAATTATTTTACATACTGATTAGTTAACACATCTTCCTTAGTAGTTAACAGTAGTGAATAACTAGTTAATGAAGAATTACCTATTAGTTCTTCAATAATTCCTTATAAGTTATGTAGTAAGTAAGATACAGTATTCTAAAGTGTTACCTTAATTCTTTCCCCACCTCTTCCCTCCTATATGTACTGTATTTGTTTATTTATTTAAGTTTGGGTAACACTTTATAATAATGTTCAGTTATAAGTCCCTTAAAAGTTATTAGTTAATGATGAACTAATCATTTACAAAATATGACTATACATTCATAAATTATTAATATGTTTTATGCTAACATTTTATGAATGTTTTAATTCAGTTATAAGTCATTTATAAATTCTAGTACATACGTTCATAAATTATTGTGGTATGCTATACCGTATCTATCCGTGATTAATAGTTTACACTTACAGTGGGTACGGAAAGTATTCAGACCCCCTTAAAATTTTCACTCTTTGTTATATTGCAGCCATTTGCTAAAATCGTTTAAGTCCATTTTTTTTTCCTCATTATTGTACACACAGCACCCCATATTGACAGAAAAACACAGAATTGTTGACATTTTTGCATATTTATTAAAAAAGAAAAACTGAAATATCACATGGTCCTAAGTATTCTGACCCTTTGCTCAGTATTTAGTAGAAGCACCCTTTTGATCCAATACAGCCATGAGTCTTTTTGGGAAAGATGCAACAAGTTTTTCACACCTGGATTTGAGTACCCTCTGCCATTCCTCCTTGCAGATCCTCTCCAGTTCTATCAGGTTGGATGGTAAACGTTGGTGGACAGCCATTTTCAGGTCTCTCCAGAGATGCTCAATTGGGTTTAAGTCACGGAGTTGTTGTGAAGCCACTCCTTCGTTATTTTAGCTGTGTGCTTAGGGTCATTGTCTTGTTGGAAGGTGAACCTTCGGCCCAGTCTGAGGTCCAGAGCACTCTGGAGAAGGTTTTCGTCCAGGATATCCCTGTACTTGGCCGCATTCATCTTTCCCTCGATTGCAACCAGTCGTCCTGTCCCTGCAGCTGAAAAACACCCTCACAGCATGATGCTGCCACCATCATGCTTCACTGTTGAGACTGTATTGGACAGGTGATGAGCAGTGCCTGGTTTTCTCCACACATACCGCTTAGAATTAAGGCCAAAAAGTTCTATCTTGGTCTCATCAGACCAGAGAATTTTATTTATCACCATCTTGGAGTCCTTCAGGTGTTTTTTAGCAAACTCCATGCGGGCTTTCATGTGTCTTGCACTGAGGAGAGGCTTCCGTCGGGCCACTCTGCCATAAAGCCCCGACTGGTGGATGGCTGCAGTGATGGTTGACTTACTACAACTTTCTCCCATCTCCCGACTGCATCTCTGGAGCTCAGCCACAATGATCTTTGGGTTCTTCTTTACCTCTCACCAAGGCTCTTCTCCCCAGATAGCTCAGTTTGGCCGGACGGCCAGCTCTAGGAAGGGTTCTGGTTGTCCCAAACGTCTTCCATTAAAGGATTATGGAGGCCACTGTGCTCTTAGGAACCTTAAGTGCAGCAGAAATTTTTTTGTAACCTTGGCCAGATCTGTGCCTTGCCACAATTCTGTCTCTGAGCTCTTCAGGCAGTTCCTTCGACCTCATGATTCTCATTTGCTATGACATGCACTACTTCTTCTTCTTCTTCTTCTTCTTCTTCTTCTTCTTCTTCTTCTTCTTCTTCTTCTTCTTTCTTTTAATGGCGGTTGGCAAACAACGTTTTCTGACATGCACTGTGAGCTGTAAGGTCTTATATAGACAGGTGTGTGGCTTACCTAATCAAGTCCAATCAGTATAATCAAACACAGCTGGACTCAAATGAAGGTGTAGAACCATCTCAAGAATGATCAGAAGAAATGGACAGCACCTGAGTTAAATATATGAGTGTCACAGCAAAGGGTCTGAATACTTAGGACCATGTGATATTTCAGTTTTTCTTTTTTAATAAATGTGCAAAAAAAATTTCTGTCAATATGGGGTGCTGTGTGTACAATAATGAGGAAAAAAATGAACTTAAATGATTTTAGCAAATGGCTGCAATATAACAAAGAGTGAAAAATTGAAGGGGGTCTGAATACTTTCTGTACCCACTGTATTACACTGATATTAAGTGATGCAGAAAGTGTAAATGACTTGTAGGAAAACAGTAATTTACTCCACACAGAACACAAGCCTGTACTGATAAGTTAATTTAACTAACATAACCTACTGGAAGCCCCTGACTGTAAGTCATTTATAAATGACCATCTGCTTGAAAACAAATATAGTACTCTTCTTAAAAATACTGCATGTTTGTAACGGTCACCAGCTGGAGTGCCCATGAGAGCCACCAGAGGGCACTCCACACCAGACTTTCATGTTCACTCACAGACTAAATCTCCCATCATTCTCTGCCTGGACTCATCAGCACTCATTATCACATTCACCTGTATCTCATCTTCTTGTTTAGTTCACCCCATATAAGCCTGGTTCACCCCATCACTCACTGCAAAGTTTTGTATGTTGTTGCACTGCATTTCTGAGCGTTTTCCCTGGTTTCATGTCTCTTGGTTTTTGGATTTCTTGCCTGTTCCCTGGATTACTCTTTTGCCTTTGACCCCTGCCTGTTTTGATTGTTTGTTTATTTGTTTGTTTGTTTATTTGTTTGTTTAGACTGCCTTCCTGTGTTTGACCCCTGCTTGTGCTGATTACGATTCTGGATTACACTTCAAATAAAGCTGCAATTGGATCTCAACCTTTGTGTCTCGGAGCAGTTCGTGACAATGTTTGTGTTTTAACACAGACCAGCTTACAACATAACAATACATCAATAAATGATATACTGATAATTTACTAATGGTTTGTTCATCATTTGTTCATGATTAACCATTGTTTTTTGAGATAATAATACTAAAACAATTTTGCCATAAATACTTCAATGATTTGTGATAAATAATGTATCATCAAGTTTGTCAACAATAAACTACAAAAGATGGTGGCTTCGTGCTTCCCACATAGGTGCTTTTTTATGTTAAAAAGGTTATTAATATTGACTATCATTGTATATTGTTAACTACATGCGTTGTTTTATTTTAAATGTACATTTTCTCTGAAATCTACACTAGAGTAAATTTGTTGTGCTACACAATGACAATAAAGTACTTGAATTTATGAATGTAGTCATGTTTTATAAATGATTAGTTCATTAATAATTTATAAATGACATAACTGAATAACAAAACATTTATATAAAATGTTATCATACCACTTTTTATTCATTTATGAATATATAGACATGATGTTTAGTAAATGATTAGTTCGTCATTAACTAATAACTTATAAATGACTTATAACTGAGTTAACAAAACATTTTTAAAATGTTACTGTTAGCCATTGTTACTGTTATTTATTATTAATATTTCCCCTTTGAGCTAATATCATTACACAGGTTTAGAAAACAATTCCGCCACTGACCAGGAGAAACCTAGTCTAAAATCAGTGGCGCGTTGCGCATGTTATTCATATGCTATTTTAAGGGCGCATGCTTGGCCATAATCAATGTAGCATGTGCACAACGAGCATACACTTTGCTTCTCTACTCTACACAGAAGCAGTAGTTTTCATTTTTAGAAAACCATACATTATTACAAGGAAAAATATTAACACACGAGGGAAATCTTTATTGTGTCCATGAAGATGTGAAAAAATAGCCATAAATCTAGCTTACACATTTACCCCCATATATGTCTGTGTAACCTAAGTTAATTTGGGTGGGTTTCTCCCATCCCCATACAAAGTCACTTCTCTGTGTTTTACGGCCCTGACGAGAACGCCGGTCTCCTCGGCTGTGAACCGCGCCTGGCAAATCCGCCGTTATAATAGCAATCCGCCATGGAACAAGCGCGCCTGCTCTTAAAGGGAATGTGAGATGACGCTCTGATTGGTTTATTTCATGTTACGCCCAAACCACACCTATGAATAATGAAGCTACTTCAGACCAACCCCTTTTAGATTTGCGTCGGGCGCAAGAGTCATTTATCCCGCTGGGAAAATAGCAACAGCGCCCGAGACCCGCCCACAAAGTTAGTTGCGTTTCGCGCTTGATACTTGCGTTTCAGATCGTTAAAATAGGGCCCTAAGTGATCCCTGACGGATCCATGACCTTGTTTTCACTGGGGCTGAACAGACCGGGTGACCCGATGAAGGAGCTGGGACAGTGTGCACAGGAGGAACCGCACCAGCACGGATTCTTGGTTCTTGCTTCGGCATCCCATGTTGAACTCCATCATATCGCCGGGATTATAATCATCCGGTCTAAAGTGAACGCTACACACTACCGCATTTTTTGAAGCAGATGCAGAAGTGAAGTCCTGTCTCTCTTACCTGCACAAAACGCACCCAGGCACGGAAGATAATAGCACTGTCCTTTTTCTTATTCAATGTCCTGACAGGCTATAATTCACATTAATTGACCATGACGATCATAAATTGAAATACAATAACTACTGAAAACACACTGAATCACGACCGCTCCCACTGAATTATTCTGCACTGAGCAAACGCCCTCTCGTGACGTACAGTAATATATTGCGATGATAAAAAAAAAAAAAAGCGTTTTTCAACATGGTCAAATAAACTGTCACGTTTTCTACTAAATTTGTGCCCTAATACTAGTGGCATAACTAATTAATGAACCCCCCAACACATACACATTAATCTCTATCCTAAAACTACTGTAGAATAAATGATTCTTACACTGTACAAAAAAAAAGACCTTCAAGGCATAAGCAAAAGACTATAGTTTCTTTATGACATGTTCTGTACTCTAAAGACAAATTTCAAGCATTTTAACTGTCCAGTAGAGCTCAAAACACTTCACCTCTCAGTGTGTCTCTGCAGTCTTTTTAGTGCACGCCTACAAACTTCTTCGACCTCACGACCTTCTCACGACCTCTTTCACTTCTTCTCAAACAGAAAGAGAAGAGAACGTGAGAGGATTGAAATCTCAACTATATGAAGCAGCCTAAATCACAGTGATGAAGTTTTTGAAGAGGCTTTTTTGTGAATACTCTACACCACAAATACTAGTGGTAAAATCCTGTAGAATCGGAATATTGTATCGCGTGTATCAGATCTCAGTGATTGCTTTGATTTTCAAGTAAGTTGCAACCTTAGAAAATTCAGTCATCAATTTACAGTGTAGTCTTTATCTAATCTAAATGATTTGTAAACAAATGACATTCACAGTTAATTTCACAGAACTTCAGCATACAATATAAATGTTTAATTATACTTTTTTACTTGTATGTGATTCTGTTACAGTTATGTGATTCTGCGTCGAGAACACCAGACCACTGACAACATCCTCAGCTCTGTCACAACCAAAGTGAAAGGCATCACTCTAACAAACACCAGCGAGCTCGGTGAACAGATCTGGGATGTGGCTGACTACATCATCCCATCTCAGGTAGTCTTTTGATATGGTGAGAGGTACAGGCTAGCAGTAGCACGGGAAGGGAAGTGGGAGGCTGTGGACTAACATAATATTGTACTTTAAAAATGTTAAAAAAATAAAATAAATGCACAGCGTTAACTAACTCTATTATGCCTAATGTAGTAAGTGTTCAAGCTATGGAGAAAATGAAATAAAGTTTGCATTTGTCATGCTTTGTTCCGATCAGAGCTCGTGAGCGGAGAGCGCATTTCTGAATATTCCGCTCCCACGCTCATTCCGCTCAGGGTCGCTCGCTCAAATCAAATCGCCCCTTTATATTAATTTTATTACTTAAATAGGCTATATACAGGATAATGAGCGTGTAGCCTACGCATAAAGACTGCCACAATAAACATGCAAAAGTATGAATGTGTCAAAAATAGCAAGGAGACATTTAATTGTTTATTAATAAACTGGTGTTTTGTGTGTTGCTGCAAAGATGAAGTTGGCGATGTGGACTCGCATGAACGCCAGAGAGAAATACATGTGAAATGCACATTTCATATGGATGACATTAGAGAGTAGCCTATTTCTTTTCGTTTTGAATAGTTTCGTTTAAAAGTAGACATTTCACGCTTTCTATAATAGATAGCCTATATTTCTCAAATCTGTGAGGCACAAGCTGAGTTTCGGCACCTTCCAGTTCACGTGCAATGCAAGTGATTGTGCCAGCGTCTTATTACATTGTCTGCTAAATATTTGCTTCTTATTTATTAAATACAGGCAATTGGTTGATAAAACATGGATCAAAATTAAGATACAATTTATACAAAACGAAAATCTTTTAAAAATTGTCTTTCTACAAAACAAAACTCAATGAAGTGGTCAAAATCATGTCTTACCCACTTCATTTCTCCAGTCATATTTCACATCTCATGATGTATCTTTATCTTTCTCATGCTGCATATGCTCACTTTCATAATCAACATTGATTAAATTAAAAAATAACATTAGCCTATAATATTTAAACATAAATATGAAACTAAATGTTTTCTTTAATGGCTACAACACATATACAGTACAGAGAAATTTTATGTCTTGTTGTCAGCCACAACATAATGACGTCACATATTTTCCAACCCAGACCCCAGACCCCAGACCCCCTCGCATGAAACCGCTTCCAGCGCGCCTGCAGGCTAGATGATTTTAATTGCACAAATGAACCCTTGACAGTGCCAACACCTCACCTCAATGATCACAGAGAAGTTACTGGCTGAAGGATTTTTTGCATGCTCATTCACTTTCGCTTTGTGTTTGCTCTATTAACTTACAAGAGTTATTTACAATGTTAGTAAAAGAAAAAAGTATGCTATAATACACTATTATCACTATTTTACCACATTGTGTGTAATTTTGTGTTATCTTTGTTAAGAGGGATAAAAACTTGTTCGGGCTAAAAGTAGCCCTAACTGTATTGTTCTTACCTAGACTCACGTATGTGTTAAGAAATAACACAGGATGTGTGGTTTTTAACAGGATGTGCAATTTTTAACAAATTAGTTTTACTTCAATAAAGGAGCCTCTATATACATCTCTCACTATGTCAATGAACAGTTGAGGTAGCTGTATTTCCTCCTGTGATCTGATCATGACATTGTGAGATAAAGTTCCAAATGCATCTCTAAAGTCTAAGACTGAATACAGTCTACATGACTCATGCTTAAAGTCATCTATCCCTGTTTTGAGGCAAAATACATGTTCGTTCCTACCTTGTCTATTGATGTATGTATTTTGCTTAGTGGATAAGATGTCAGCTTCCACCAACCAAGGAAGAACTCTGGCCAGTATGCATTTCATGAACACCTTATAGATGGTAGGGAGAAGGGATATATCCCTCCATGTCGATGGATCTTCAGGAATGTTGTCTTTTTTTGGAATACGATGGATTATTGCTCCTTTCCATGAATCTGGTACCTTCTTATTTTCCAAACAGACGTTAAAGATAGTTGTTAAAATCTTACATGACTGTATGGTTTTAAGAGTCTCATATGTCACACCATCCTTATCACTCGCTTTATTGTTAGGGAGGTTCTTTAAGACAGTCTCTACTTCCTTAAATGTGAAGTGCGTGGTTTCAGGGAAAAAAGTTGGTTTCATCGGCAGCACGTTCAAATACCAGGGTGGGGGTGGAAGATCATCATTACACCTCTGATTTAGGCATTTATTGTCATAATAAGTTTTTATAACTGTGATATCGCTAGAGCACGGTGGGTGGGCGGGATATTCACTGTTGTTTAAAATGACTTGAATCGCTTTAGATCTTCTATGCTGCCACAGGTATGCAAGTTTATTCCTGCTTACCTTTCTGTTCCGCTTGGGTTGAAATGCTCGCGTCCGCAGAGAGGGCAGGACGGTTTCCCGCAGATAGCGCAGCTGTTCACGGATCCAGTCAGCGGTCGAGACCGATGTTAAGTCTTCAGGATATGATTGTATTGCCGGGAACTTCTTTAAACCACATATTTCAGGAGTTGTAATCCGAAAGGTTTACCAATGTGGCTTTCAGCTGTAAAAAATCCGTTCTTGAAGAATATCCCGTTTAACAGTTTAGCAAGCGTTATCCACTTTCCTGGATCACCAGAGGAACAAAAGCTCGTCTCGCGTTGGCGTTTGGTGTTCAGACTGTCTCTATAGACTTTTTCATGAGACTGGAAAGCCATCCATTGATGCTCAGACAGCGGGCATACATACTGCTGGAAGGCCGTAGGCTCTTCTCCCATTAGATGTAATCCACGGGAGGGATCATGCGGTGGCAACGGCTGTTGGTAAATTCTCCCGGTGAGTAATGCTTGTTTGTATGCTAGCTTGATTGTTGCGATCAAACACATAGTCCACAATAATTGGCAAAACATCATATCTGCACCTATTGCATTAACGATGGCAATTACAACAGGGTAGTGGTTGTTTAGTTTTTACCAAACAACATTTCAGCGTTCACCCGTGCTACCGGAACCGGAACACACCGGAATGCACTCAGTGAGGACATTGTTATTTTTACAGTAAAATCCAGACTACAAGTTCTTCCAACCAGACTCAACCTTTCTATTTGGTTTCCTACAACCCAGGCTCCTCATTGTTTGCATCACACGATAGAACAGATCACTGAGATACTGCCACATATCTTCAATGGCTGCCATGCCTATAAAGGAATGTACATCGCACACCACGACAGAATAGTGGATCTTATAGTGAAGGACATATCAAGTCATCTCTCATCTTCAGTAAAAATGTACAAACATTCTTGTGTAAAACCATCCATGTTTCAGAATTGTAGTAGCTCTGAAACTTTTTCTCATGTGTCTGCTAATACACCAGATGTGGTTGTGGTTAATGAGGAGATCAGCAAGGTGTTCGTTGTGGAGGTTGCATATACATTTGATTCTAGTATGGAGGAAGCTTTTATGACTAAAATTATTAAATATCAACCACTCCTAAATATCATCTCAGAATTAGGTTATCAGAGCCGACTACTTGTGTTCATATTTGGTAGTTTGGGACATGCACACAGTCTGGTTGTAAGAGGGCTTCAACAACTAGGGATGCCCAAAAAGAGGGCTAAACGGCTAGCAAAGTACTGTGCTCTGTCTGTTATTATAGGTAGCCGTCATATCTGGCGGAGACGGTGTTACTTGTATCCATAACAACTGAGTGATATGCTTAATATTGTGAAGATCTGCTGTATGCCATTGGTCCATGATTATGTGCATGCATCTGACTGCATCTATAGTATTTATGTCCCTGTAAATAATTTATTTTAAGTGGACTTAAATAAATAATTAAAATGTGTGTGTGTGAACATGATGGTTATTGTAGTTCTAGACTAAATGTTTCACTTGCACAAAAAAAAAAAATCAAATATTCCTCAAAATCAGTGAAATGCAGAATCATGTAATACTATGTAAACCTCCATTAACTAAATATGTTAAATAAAATATAATTTTTTTATGCATTTAATCTAAAAAAAAAAAAAAAAAAATTTTTTTTTTTTTTTTTATGCATTTAATCCCCCCTTCTTGAACTGCCACCTTAACGTGGTGGAGGGGTTTGAGTACCCGAATGACCCTAGGAGCTATGTTGTCCGGGGCTATATGCCCCTGGTAGGGTCTCCCAAGGCAAACAGGTCCTAAGTGACGGGTCAGACTAAGAGCGGTTCAAAAGCCCTTTATGAGAAAAAATATATCGAGGACCGTGACGTCGCCCGGTATGGCGCAGCCAGGGCCCCACCCTGGAGCCAGGCCTGGGGTTGGGGCTCGTATGCGAGCGCCTGGTGGCCGGGCCTCCCCCCACGGGGTCCGGCCGGGCTCAGCCCAAAGGAGCGACGTGGGGCCGCCTTCCCGTGGGCTCACCACCTGCAGGAGGGACCGTAAGGGGCCGGTGCTGAGAGGATCGGGCGGCAGTCGAAGGCAGGGACCTCGGCAACCTGATCCCTGGACACGGAAGCTAGCTCTAGGGACGTGGAACGTCACCTCGCTGGCGGGGAAGGAGCCTGAGATTGTGCGTGAGGTTGAGAGGTTCCGACTAGAGATAGTTGGGATCACCTCTACGCACGGCTTGGGCTCTGGAACCACACTCCTCGAGAGAGGATGGACTCTTCACTACTCTGGAGTTGCCCATGGTGAGAGGCGGCGGGCTGGTGTGGGTTTGCTTATAGCCCCCCAGCTCAGCCGCCATGTGTTGGAGTTCACCCCGGTGAACGAGAGGGTCGTTTCCCTGCGCCTACGGGTCGGGGATAGGTCTCTCACTGTCGTGTGTGCCTACGGGCCAAACGGCAGTGCAGAGTACCCGGCCTTCTTGGGGTCTCTGGGAGGGGTGCTGGAAAGTGCTCCAACTGGGGACTCCGTCGTTCTACTGGGGGACTTCAATGCACACGTGGGCACGACAGTGACACCTGGAGGGGCGTGATTGGGAGGAATCTCCCGATCTGAACCCGAGTGGTGTTCAGTTATTGGACTTCTGTGCTAGTTACAGTTTGTCCATAACGAACACCATGTTCAAGCATAAGGGTGTCCATCAGTACACGTGGCACCAGGACACCCTGCCGTAGGTCGATGATCGACTTTGTGGTCGTTTCATCTGACCTGCGGCCGTATGTCTTGGACACTCGGGTAAAGAGAGGGGCGGAGCTGTCAACTGATCACCACCTGGTGGTGAGTTGGATCCGATGGCGGGGGAGGAAGCTGGACAGACTCGGCAGACCCAAGCGTACTGTGAGGGTCTGCTGGGAACGTTTGGCTGAGTCTCCTGTCAGAGAGATCTTCAACTCCCACCTCCGGCAGAGCTTCGACCAGATCCCGAGGGAGGCTGGAGATATTGAGTCCGAGTGGACCATGTTCTCCACCTCCATTGTCGAAGCGGCCGCTCGGAGCTGTGGCCGTAAGGTCTCTGGTGCCTGTCGAGGCGGCAATCCCCGAACCCGGTGGTGGACACCGGAAGTAAGGGATGCCGTCAAGCTGAAGAAGGAGTCCTATCGGGCCTGGTTGGCTTGCGGGACTCCTGAGGCAGCTGACGGGTACCGGCAGGCCAAGCGAACTGCAGCCCGGGTGGTTGTGGAGGCAAAAACTCGGGCCTGGGAGGAGTTCGGTGAGGCCATGGAGAAAGACTATCGGCTGGCCTCGAAGAGATTCTGGCAAACCGTCCGGCGCCTCAGGAGAGGGAAGCAGTGCCCTACCAACGCTGTTTACAGTAGAGGTGGGGAGCTGTTGACTTCAACTGGGGATGTCGTTGGACGGTGGAAGGAATACTTCGAGGATCTCCTCAATCCCGCCGTCACGTCTTCCATTGAGGAAGCAGAGGCTGAGGGCTCAGAGGTGGACTCGTCCATCACCCGGGCTGAAGTCACCGAGGTAGTCAAGAAACTCCTCAGTGGCAAGGCACCGGGGGTGGATGAGATCCGCCCTGAGTACCTCAAGTCTCTGGATGTTGTGGGGCTGTCTTGGCTGACACGTCTCTGCAGCATCGCGTGGCGGTCGGGGACAGTGCCTCTGGGATGGCAGACCGGGGTGGTGGTCCCTCTTTTTAAGAAGGGGGACCGGAGGGTGTGTTCCAACTATAGGGGGATCACACTTCTCAGCCTCCCTGGGAAAGTCTATGCCAGGGTACTGGAGAGGAGAATACGGCCGATAGTAGAACCTCGGATTCAGGAGGAACAGTGTGGTTTTCGTCCGGGCCGTGGAACACTGGACCAGCTTTATACCCTCTACAGGGTGCTGGAGGGTTCATGGGAGTTTGCCCAACCAGTCCACATGTGTTTTGTGGATTTGGAGAAGGCATTCGACTGTGTCCCTCGCGGCGGCCTGTGGAGGGTGCTCCGGGAGTATGGGGTCCGGGGTCCTTTGCTAAGGGCTGTCCGGTCCCTGTACGACCGAAGCAGGAGCTTGGTTCGCATTGCCGGCAGTAAGTCAGACTTCTTCCCGGTGCATGTTGGACTCCGGCAGGGCTGCCCTTTGTCGCCGGTTCTGTTCATAATTTTTATGGACAGAATTTCTAGGCGCAGCCAGGGGCCGGAGGGTGTCAGGTTTGGTGACAACACGATTTCATCTCTGCTCTTTGCGGATGATGTTGTCGTGTTGGCCTCATCAAATCAGGACCTTCAGCATGCACTGGGACGGTTTGCAGCTGAGTGTGAAGCGGCTGGGATGAGAATCAGCACCTCCAAATCCGAGGCCATGGTCCTCAGTCGGAAAAGGGTGGCTTGCTCACTTCAGGTTGGTGGAGAGTTCCTGCCTCAAGTGGAGGAGTTTAAGTATCTTGGGGTTTTGTTCACGAGTGAGGGAAGGATGGAACGGGAGATTGACAGACGGATCGGTGCAGCTTCTGCAGTAATGCGGTCGATGTACCGGTCTGTCGTGGTGAAGAAAGAGCTGAGCCGCAAGGCGAAGCTCTCGATTTACCGGTCAATCTACGTTCCTACTCTCACCTATGGTCATGAGCTTTGGGTCATGACCGAAAGGGCAAGATCCCGGATACAGGCGGCCAAAATGAGCTTTCTCCGCAGGGTGGCTGGGCGATCCCTTAGAGATAGGGTGAGAAGCTCGGTCACTCGGGAGGAGCTCAGAGTAGAGCCGCTGCTCCTCCACATCGAGAGGGGTCAGCTGAGGTGGCTCGGGCATCTGTTTCGGATGCCTCCTGGACGCCTTCCCGGGAAGGTGTTCCGGGCGCGTCCCACTGGGAGGAGACCCCGGGGAAGACCTAGGTCACGCTGGAGAGACTATGTCTCCCGGCTGGCCTGGGAACGCCTCGGTGTCCCCCCGGAAGAGCTGGAAAAAGTGTCCGGGGAGAGGGAAGTCTGGGCATCTCTGCTTAGACTGCTGCCCCCGCGACCCGGCCCCGGATAAGCGGAGGAAGATGGATGGATGGATGGCATTTAATCTCACTTTATTGACAAATGTACTTGCTTCGTACCTTCGTACCTTCGATGATTCAGTTAAACCATAAGCAAAAATGAATATAGACTTTTTAGTTTTTTTTGGTAAAGTGTAAAACTTTTTTCTCCTGCATCCTATTCTTCCGTTATCCAGAATAACAGCAGCCGAAAGGTTTGTTTGAGCGGCGCCCTCTTCTGTACACACATTAATATGCATTTCCTTCAGCCTAAAGTCCGAATCCACTTTTTCTAGTTTAAAAAACTGGTCTGTGCACCAGCCTATGGTCTAAAAGGAAAATTACGTCAGAATCTCTTTCTTCACGCTAGAAGTCTTATCTAAGTCATTGTGGAAGTTGCAATAGAGGACTACTGACCCCTGTTTTTCCTCTCTGCATCCGATGGCTGCTACATACCAGATTTGTGCGGGTCCCATTGACCCGCCCGACCTTCACCAGTTCTGTGTCACCTGCCTGGGCCTCGCCCACGCCGAGGTGGCACTCACGGATGACACGTGCGCCCACTGCGCCGAGCTGCCAGTGCGCGCCCTCAGAGCCAGGAGAGAAGTGGCTCGGGCAACAGCGGGGATGAGGCCCACTGCCGCCAGCGAGCCACTGGTGGGCCCTCCCCTGCCCGAAGACGAGTTTGACGCTGTAAACTTCGCGGACGATAGCTCTCGCCCCCCCACCACGCCGTTGCGAACTTTGCACTGGACGAGCCTGTGAAAAGTAAGCTGGACTCGTGGTTCCTCCAGTCGCGTCGCCGCCAGGCCTCATCGAGGAGAAGAACCCATAGACTGTAAAAAAATATGGACGTAATGTCTGTGACTTCACCCGTAGGTTTTTGAAGAGCATTTTTGAAGCCTAAAGTGGGCGGAGCAGGCCGTCGCCACCTTGCGTCACTCCCGGATAACAGAAAATGGGCAAAGAGGCGGGGCGTGAGTGGAGCTCAGGAGCCTGGCCATCTGAAATCACGCCCACCTAGCTCGACGTGATCGAGTTATCTCAGGCTGGGGAGGTAATGCTATAACGTTATGCTACTGACAGTACCAAGTCTGCGACTGCACAGGGCCTCGCGCTAAAGTGACAGTTGATGATGTAAGCCAATTAAAAGTTCCTATTTTTGCCCTTCGAAATATTATAATAGTTAAAAGACATGGCTACAAGTGAGACTGTGTATCGTGATTCTGTACTATTCTGCTAGTTGAAAATGTATTATGCAGTAACTTAATATTACTCTGAGAGTGTATGTGTGACTGATTTATGTGCATAACGTTACATGTCAGTCACTCTTTTTTTATAGTCTATGGTCTGTCAGCGCGGCATCGCTCGTCAAGTTCGTAGAGAGCTTATTCAGTCCATTTTAAATTCTGATTTTGGCCGCCTCTCAAATGGGTTAAACCATAGATATATTGCCTATGAAGTTCAAGTAATGCACTAAAAAAATCCACGCTCATTCAAGGATGTGCATTTATAGCATGGACGGAGAAAGCACCGACACCTGCAGGATTTCATCTGACGGTACATAAGCATATTATAATCTATCTGTTCCGTGAGAGCAGAACGAACTTTAAATATTAATCAACTAAACGGATGAGTTATAAAAAAATTCACCCCCCTCACAGTTGTTATGAAGGGCAAAATTAGCTGTATAGACCAAAGCCACATAGAGAACCAGGCTGTAAAGATGTTTTTTTCTGCTGTAAAGTTGGTAATTTTAACATGGAGGAGATACAGATTTGACTCACTCCTGCAGCCAGCCTCAAGTGGCCAGTCGATGAATTGCAGTTTAACTCAATTTCCGTGTTGGTTTCAAGAAAGAGACGGGGAGGTTGCCGTCTGGAAGAACCCTGTTCTTTCCAGACGTGCACGAGCACGTGGTGAAGTCGTGGGCTGCACCCCAATCGGCACGCACCCACTCTGCCACGCAGGCCATGTGCGCGCATGTGGACGGGGCGGAAGCCCACGGTTATGTGCGCATTCCCCCCGTCGAGGAGACTGTTGCCGCGCACCTGTGCCGGCCTTCCTCTGCATTGAGTTCGGACCGCAGCCTGCCTTCCAAGCTGTGCAGGTTCACGGCCCAACAAGCGGACAAAGCCTATGCTTCTGCAGGGGAGGCAGCTTCTGCTCTTCATGCCATGGCAGTACTCCAGGGGCCTCATGTACAAAGACTTGCGTTGAATTCATACTAAAACATTGCGTACGGACAAAGCTGTAAATGTGCGTGTCTCAATCTCTGCGTACAAAGGATCCCACGCATATTCTCTTTGTACATCCCAATTAACGTAAAATTGAGCGCACATGCACGAGCACAACACCCCAACTCAGTGTCCTCCCTTAATTAAATCAATTTAAATATGGTAATGAGTCCACTTTGGCAAAAGAAAGCAGTAAGAAAATGGCTAAAGCAAGCGACAAGAAACGAAACTTTACAGAAAGTGAATTGGAGGTGCTACTATTGGAGGTAGAAATGAGAAAAAATATTTTATTTGGAACTTTGTCCTCCGGAATTAATAACAAAAGGAAAAAATATGAGTGGGAGAGTTTGGCTGATGCCGTCAATGCGGTATTATTATTATTATATAAATTATATATATATATATATATATATATAATATTTTATATTATATTTTATATTAATTCATATTTAATATTTTTATTTATATTATATAATATTTGATATTATTTTATTTATAGACTAAGGGTTGTATCAATTTGCATATGCTTTTATATGTTCTTACTTAATTGCATAATTGATAGAATATTCCCTTAAAGCTACACTGTGTGATTTTTACCCCCATCTAGCGGTGAAATTGTATATGACTACCCAGTGAATATTAGTTTCTGTTCCTCTCAATTCCGAGGGCGTTTTCACTCCTACGGTGGCCGTATTATTCCAAGATTAACATGGCTTCCAGTTATCACTTCGTCCATGACAATAATAAACAATACGTCTAAAATGAATAAAACTACAGGACAGATGTCAGGAGGTAAACGTCACCCTTGGAATCGGCTATCCCAGCATAATCAGATTAGGCTAACGTTACAATGTGTACAAAGTAAAAGCAATTAAAAATAACTAAAATTTACAGTGTCCTTTTTTTTATATAGCTTAAAAAATTGCGCCTTTAAAACTATTCATCACCTGTGATCCGTCGCAGCACAGATTTATGTTACAAGGTAAACAATACTTTTTCACCATTGACGCGAGGATGAAGTTATATAGAGGTCGATCTGGCGTTATGCACAACCATGCTATGGTTAGACAAGCAACTATAAAACTTCGAATTTACACAAATGAATTACAACAGGCTGAATTACCTGTCGAGAAGAAAGCAGGCAACCTCGGCGTCCGTTTTAAAATCTTTGCTCCTCATGAGCTCTTTCCATCTGGGAAAAGTTACTCCAATATTGACTATGGTCTTGCTGATTTGTCTGTCGCGTTGACGTTTTAATTCTCTCTTTCAAATGTGAGTACACACACACACATATGAGGTGTGATTTGTGCATTTACTTTGCAAACTAAGCAATCATCGTGTCAATCGTCGCGTGCCTTGCCGTGAGTGACCAATGACGTATGATATCGTGCGTGAGAATGAACGTCTGGATAACGTACGTGTGGATAAACATCTGGATTAATTCTTAGGCTATATTCTATTATCTTTACTATTGTACCTTTTTAATTTTGGATATGATCATAACACACACGTTTTCATGTTTTTGTGGGTTGGGCAACAGTGTAGACTATTAGCCCTCTATTGCACGCATTATTAATTAGACATTGTAAAAAATGTTTTGCATGTTTTTATTACTTAACATGAGCTAAATAACAGATATATATAAAAAAAATCTAAAAAAAAGTTTAAAGGGGGGTCGTTGGTAAATTGTTGCCATATGGCAACAATATGCAATCGTGGAAAGTACCATAAAATCAAAAAAAAAAAAAAAAAAAACTAATTTTATTTAAAACAAGACTCAACGAATCCATCTCATACTTAGTGAAATGTTTAAACAAACATTTATACAGTAAAAACATTATATAATTTCAACAGTTATCTGAAATGTCTGGTAATAATAACCAGGAACCTGGAACCTGTCTCACTGAAATACACTATTCATTCGTTTCATTTCATTTAGTCATTTTTTTTTTGCTGTTTCATTTCATTTAATTCTCTTCATGACTTGTGAAAGTCAGTGAAGCAGAGGAAAACTAAACACTTGGAGCACTTGCTTCTTACAATGCCCTTGCATCCTGGCATTTTGCATCTGCCCTTCTCAGATGCATGCAAGGGCCAGTGGTCTGTGTGGTCTCTGCGGACAGGATCTGGCGGGACAAAGCTTTGGGGCCCTCTTTTATTTTTCCCCACCACAGCTTGTGAAGGTCTAATGTTTTTACCTTTAAAATATAAGCAAAAGTTGTAAACATAGTCTCAGAGTAGTTTCATGCTATGTAAGTCAATGGGACTCCATTAGGTTGAATGCACCAGGACGTTTCCATATTTGCATATAGTTGCCATATGGCAACAAATGTATTTTAGCATATTACAAAAAACTTATAAAATCAAAACTGAATTTAATGTTAAAAAATTTAAGTTTACTTACCCCAGATACTGATTTAATTTTTTTATTTGATGAAAATTTTCCAAAATTCTGAATAAAAGGCTATCTTCAGGAGCCCCAGACAGTGATGTTTGCATGTCAATGTCCATGAGCAAAAAGGACTGGCAAACAGGATATCCTGGTCATGTGACCTCATAAATTGTATTTTCTTAAAAGTTAAAGCCCCCTTTTCACAACTAACTGTAAAAACATAGATTTTATATCACAGCTTTAAAAAAAATTAAGATAAAGTAATTGTTGCCATATGGCAACGCTATGCAATAGAGGGTTAGTAATCAGTATAATAATAATTAGGCTAGTATAATTATATTTACCCAAGATTTAATATAGTAGGACTGCAACAAGTGTTAGCTATATTACTTAAGGCGGCCAGTTAGAAAAAGGTAAATCAATTAATTAAATCTTGCAGTTGGTATTTGACAGATTTTACTGCCTACAGCAATTTTATAAAACTAAACATTTAGTAAACATGTCTAAATGAAATGCCTAGGTTAAAAAAGGTGTTAAAAATGACCCAGAAACTAACCCAGTGATGTGTTAATATCACTGAACTATTGCTATGTTGTTGTGTTAGTATAGTTTTGACCAATAAATTTAACACAAATATAAATCGTTGGATTATTTGGCTAACATTTTGCATTAACCAGTATGTTATTGTTGTTGTTGTTGTTGTTGTTATTATTATAGTCGTGTAAATACTTTTCAAGTTCAGTGCACTGACAATATTTACATTCAGTAAGAAGTAGCAAACCATTTTTTTTTCAAATGTATTGGTTGCAATTGTTTTAATTTACAAACCAAGCAATGAAGACACAAAAAGAAACACGCTGAAGTCAAGTAAATGTAATTACAAACTCTGACAGTACAAAAGCTGACAGTGTGTTGAGGGAACACCTCTAGGAACAAACAAACACAGGATGAACGCCCAAAATGTAACAAGGCAAAAGAACAGCTAGCAGTCTTTAATTGGGCTTGTTAGTACGGTGACGCATTGCTTTTCCACTCAATTATGTCGTAATAACGAGATCTTATGTCGTTTTATCTTTTCTCGTAATAACGAGATCTTATGTCGTTTTATCTTTTCTCGTAATAACGAGATCTTATGTCGTTAAAACGACATCTTTTTCTCGTAATAACGAGATGCTATGTCGTTAAAACGACATGTTTTCTTGGCCTTATAAGGACATGTGTAGTCATGTACAAAATATGCCTTTATCCACATAAAATGTATAGCCAATCATTTTTTATCACTTCAACGTTCAAAAATCTAAAGCAATAGCAGCCCCCAATGGACATTCATGTTAAAATATCAAATTCTGCACACACCTTATTAATAAACCATACTATCCTACAGAAAAGCAGATGAGCCCGAATATGAACGCAACGCATTTAATTACACGTTAAGCGTTTTCCTCCCATAGAAACCCTTTGTTATAAAGAAAATAAAGGTGTCTCTAAACGTGTCTTTCGAAGCCGGTGCACAGCAAATCCTTTAAATGGTATTCAATGTAAAAGAAAAATGAAAAACATAAGTAGGCAATAAAATAAACAAATTATTGTGGCATTTATTAGCCCTCAAACAATATTTATTTTAAAGCCTAAACGAATTTGTTTAAAGAAAAACACCAGCGTTGGGCGTTTATCTGTGTAGGCTAAGTGTTTCAGCCACCCTTTTCAAACTGGCGCAAGAAAATGCAACATAATTTGATTTGTTAAACATAAAGAGGATTATCCGTCTGGCATGGCCGCTCGCTCTAACGTTAACCTATAAATGTTCGCTATTATTAAGCGCATATCCGAGTGTTTGTGCGGAGTGTGGAGCGCGCGCTGCATGACAGAGGCGCCGGTGCCATCACTCGCATTTTCCTATCAACAGTGGAAACAACTTAAAATACTCCATCATTTCTGGTCATACAGAAAAGAATAATACATCAGTCGCAGCTACTTTTATTTGTGTAAACTCACAACAAGAAGAAAACGTTGTGCATTTGTAAAATAAAATAAAACAAACAGGGCGCGCTTTCATGATCTCTGTGAATTGGAGCGCGTCTCAAAAATAAACTGAAAAACAGTGTAGCACAGACATGAGAAATATAGCTATCTATATAAAGCTTATAAAAAATGTCCACCAACGAAAAAAAGACGGTACCATCTGATTATGTAATCCTGTCCGTATGAAAGGCGCATCTAGGCTACATTACAGCGGAGATGTATAGAGATATGTTTGCTGGCAGCCTACATTGATTTAGAAAAGACTAGTTTATTAATAAACAGTTAAAATGCTTCGTTATTTTTTCAGACACATTTATTATCATTAGCCTACTTTTGCCGGTGCTTTGCGGCAAGTTTTCTGCATGCGCTTGAGCGCGGAATATAGGCTATAGCCTATGCAGCCAGGATTGAATATAAACGTGCGATTAGTCCTAATTGCTTAAATGAATGACTAGTCTAGACAAGTCTATGGCAACTCTAATCAATAGCCTACTATTTTACATTATTTAATTAGTAGGTAATTAGTATCCAGCTCTTTACATTAAATTAGTGGAGTTATAAAATAGTAATAAAATAATAAAATAAAGTTTAAATTAAGAAACTAACAATATATTTCTATATAACATTGCTTATTCCACCACACAAAGGACTGTTTAGAAGGCTGTATCTTGAAGATTTTTGTATTGTATTTTCTGTTATAAAGACGAATATTGACATTTCGTTAATTAAACAAAATAAGAACATAATGTTGTAAAAAATAAACAACTTAGGCTATGTTCTGTTAGATGACTACTTTTTGTTTAATTATATCTCTAGGTAATAAAGGTATAGCCTATTAACAAAAATAAATATTATATATAATATATTATATAAAAAAACTTATAGGCCTATATAAAATATATATTTTTAAAAAGGGCCTCATTGATTAATTTGTTTAATTTGATTAATTGTTCGCCTCTGACTGGGGGCTGCTACTATTTGCTTAAGCTTTTTGAATGTAGAAGTGTGATAAAGGCGTGATAGGCTTTCAATCTTATGTGGATAAAGGCATATTTTGTACATGACTACATATGTCCTTATAAGGTCAAGAAAATATGTCGTTTTAATGACATAACATCTCGTTATTACGAGAAAAACATGTTCTTTTTGTATAAAGTCCCTATTAATGAGCTGATCTGAATCAGATGATTCTGATTGAGGAGACATGCATACAGAACAGACAGAGAAACCCATAAAACATTACGTTTAACAGGTAAATTAAAATCAGTCAATGACCAGTTAAAAAATAAATTAATAGGCTACCTTTATTTTTTTTAACCTTACTTCTGTTTTTTATTTACAATATTACCTTTAAACATACACATAAATAAATATATAAACATATGAGATATATTACTAATAGTGTGTAGGCCTACACTTTTGTACAACCCATAAAAACATGAAAACAGTGTATGAATGATCATATCCCAAATTAAAAAGGTACAATATTAAAGAAAATAGAATTTAGCCAGTTTTATCCAGACGTTTACCCAGACGTTTATCCACGCGTACGTTATCCAGGCGTTTATCCACGCGTATTATCCACACGTTTATCCACACGTACGTTATCCAGGCGTTTATCCACACGTTTATCCACACGTACGTTATCCACACGCAAAGTAAAAAAAAAATCCTTACACAGCTACGTCGCCGCCACGTCACCGCGCACTTTGAGCGCAGCTCCAACACGTGGCCGTGACGTCTAACATCTCATATCTTACGTCTGACGCCTGATTACTATGGGATTTTGGCCAGACGACTGGCGAGCGTATACACGTTAGTTCACCTCTCAGTTTGCTTCGCGATCGCCAAAAAGTGCACAAATCACACCTCATACACACACACCACACTATCTTTCAAATCTGCCGGCACTCGCGAGCTCGCGAGTAATCTCCCCCTCGCATTCGTCACGGTGTCACTGAGTGAAAAACGCAAAAGGCGAAGCTTGAATTTACTGGTATGTCCCTCTTTGGCTAATGTAGTTTCAAGATGGAGGGGCAACATGGCGACCGGCATTCGAACCCCTCACCCGTATGTACTTTCAATGGCAGATTATAAACTTAAGAGAATACTTTAATACTTGAAAGAAGTAAATATACATTAATGAGCACATATATTTTTGAAAGAACTAAGTGTTTTTTGCTAAGAATCAACTAAAAAAGTTACACAGTGTAGCTTTAAGGCTCGTGTGACAATATACTGTATGTAAATTATTTTATAAATTGCAAATTAATAGTAATGCTTTCCACAGGTGGTGGTGCGATAGACTTGTAGAACAATTCTTTGTGTAATGTTTGCAACTTCACTTCATTGCCTGTAAGAGTCGCCAACGGACAAAAACAATGAGAAAAGTACGTATGCCAGACATGAAATTGGCGTGGAGGAACGCACATTCTCGCGTTAATTTCACTGTTAGTACATCCGACCGTGAGCGTGAAAGCTGGTGTACGCACTGTTTTTGTGCGTACGCAAGATTGATACATGAGGCCCCTGGTGTTCCAAGCAAAACTGCTTCAATCCCTCGACGGCGGCGCAGCTGATGCTGACGTCATCAGGGATCTGCGTGCGGCAACTGATCTCGCGCTGATGGCTACTAAGCGCTCTGCTCAAGCCATCGTCCGTTCCATGGGGTTCATGGTCGTCCTTAACAGGTACCTATGGCTTACCTTAGCTGACCTGAAGTAGACAAGTATTTTTTATTGAATTTTCCAAACATTTAAACAACAGTCACATCAAATTAAAATGTTAATACAACATCTCAAACAAAATAAGAAAAAAAAGCAAACAAAAAACCTACTAGGTGGGGGGTAAAGGGGGGAGGGGATTAAGGGGGGAGCTTACACTTAGTGTTTGGGTTGAATCTATCTTCAAAATATGAAAGGAAAGGCCTCCAGACTTTAAAAAAATCTGTTGACAGAGCCTTGCATGGAATGTCTCAGTTTCTCTAACTTTAAATATGCACACGGTTGCCATCTTGCCACAGGGAGCTTGCTCACTCATAACATGGTGCATGTACGTTTAAATAACCATAACTTGCTCAATTTTCTACCGATTTTCAAACGGTTTGGTTTGTTATAAACGTCAGAGATGTAGTTATGACACTGCATACATGTGAATAATTATAACAATGGACTTCCATATGAAAGAATTATAGCCACGTTAATAACGTTTGTAAGAAACCAAACCGTTTGTAAATCCGTCAAGATTTCAGCGAGATAAGAGGATTTGTGTGTGTGCTGATCACTCACCTTAATTCACAGCTTCCCTGTGACAAGATGGCCGCCAGTGATGCCTTTCGAGACTCCGCCTTAAGACATCTAGCCTTATATGGATATCTATGGACCCGCCTATAGGCACCAGTGTTGTGTGTAACGCGTTACAAAGTAACGCGTTACAGTAACGTAACTACTTTTTCGGGTAAAAAGTAGTGTAACGCGTTACTACTAAAAATTTGGTAACGAAACATAGTTCCTTTTTCAATTCGGCGCAGCGTTACTTTTCCAATGTATATATTTGACAGCGACACTGCCTCAGCTGCGCGCTTGAGAGAAGAGAACTGTTGAGAACTGAAGAAAACAAATTAGTTTCATATTTATGTTTAAATAAAATATAATAAAAATTTTGTGTGGAGACATGATTTTGACCACTTTATTAAGTTTGTTTTTGTAGAAAACCTGTATTTAAAGTTAATTTCGTTTTGTATTAATTGTATCTTAATTTTAATCAATGTTTCATATTTTTGTTTAAATAAAATAAATAAATAAATAATTTAATCTATGTTGATTATATGAAAAGTGAAAAGCATGAGTAAGATCATAATTTTGTGCAATATATCGGGAGATAAATGGAGTGGGCAGACATGATTTAGACCACTTTATTAAGTTTGATTTTGTAGAAAGACTTTCTTTAAAACGAATTTCGTTTTGTATTAATTTTATCTTAATTTTAATCAATGTTTTACCAACCAATTAATTGCCTGAATTTAATAAATAAGTAAATATAGCATGCAAAATAATCATGACGGCACCAGCGCGTGAACTGAGCTCGTCTCCATACTGTAAATGAACCGAAACTCAGATAAGCTATACTTGTCTCACAGACCTGAGAAATATATAGAAAGCTTGAATATGTGTACTTTTAAACAAAATATTTTTTTTTCTCTCAAAATCTCTTTTTTTTCTCCTACTCCCTTGATAGAGTGAGTTGTATGTCTGAAAACTAAGCTTATGTCTTCTATATCATTTTGTCCTATGCTATCAAGACGCGATTCGCACCGGTGTTAGAGAGCAGGAGCGCTTTATTGGCTGTTGCCGAAATTTAAAGTTCGGTGGATAGGGGGAGCGGAGCGGAGAGAAGTGGTGCGGGCGCGCTGCTCATCGCGGAGTGTCGCACTCTACCCCATGATGCAGAGCCGGCTGAGAATAAAAGTTGCCGCACACAGCAGCGCCAATGAGAAGGACTTTTTTTCTTTCGAAATTGATACTATTTTTTATAATAAAGAGCACAAAATAATTACCTGTTATGTCCTCCATTGTATAACTTTATGTCTACATATTTAGGAACAGATATTGGGTTCTGCCCAAAGTCAAGCAACATAAAAGTAACGTAAAAGTAACGAGTAACGTAAAAAGTTACTTTCCAAACGGGGTAACTAACTAAAGTAACGGATTACTTTTTTAAAAAGTAACGAGTAACGAGCAAACACTACTTTTTAAAAGTAACTTCCCCAACACTGATAGGCACACATTACTAACGCACTCTTTAAAGGGTAACTAAACCTTAAACCAACTTTTTTTTTAATGATCTGTAAGACTGGGTCTTTGTTAATGCTGTTCATTGATTCAAGTAATTTTTTTGACATTTGTGTTTAAAGTGTTTTAATTCTACAAAATATGGTGTAACAACGTCTGAGTGCTGCCCTCTTCAGGTTGAACGGTGGCTACTGCAGTTGAATTTTCTTATTGAAAGTTGTGGTTCCCTCTGGGTGGAGTCAGGCTCTGAACAGGGGTTTAGTTACCCTTTAAATATGCGTCACTGGTAAACTTGCGTCACTGATGTGAGTGAGTGGAGGCGGGACCAATTAGCATATTCATAGATCCGCGTATACTAAATCAAGTAAGGGTGTCGAGTTACATTCAAGCTATTTTAATGCTTGAAGACATTTTTTTTCTTTCCCACAGGATTTACGTTTAAATATGTCATTTTGGTGATCAAAGATGAGTTTTATGGGATAAAATGTCTTTCTGCTCTTTGTTGGATTCGCTGAACATTCTACTGGCCAACATTTATGCAGTCTGGGATTCTGACAGTCTGACATTCTATCAACATGCCTTTAGACATCTTATACTCATGAGGAACTATTTCAGGTGTCACTGATCACATTCACATGTTTTGCATGTTGCAGGAGGCCAGTTCTTTCTTCCTGATGACCAACATGATCCTCACACCAAACCAAACACTGTCAAAATGTGCAGAGGTGAGACATGAAGAAAGTGTGCTCTCTCGTAATCTTTCCTCTTCTTTGAGCTTCCATTTAGACACAGGCACAAACACAACTAAAATTACACCTCAAAACAAATTCCGAATAATATATAACATTATATCAATGTCATTCAACTTATTGAATGACCATAAAAGATTTGGCTGTTAATTTATTTTAAAACTAAATCAACTTATTTGACATTTACCCGTCTTTGGCTTAGTATTACATTTATGAATTCTTTGTATTGCATTACTTGGTATTCATTTTAATTTCATTTAGTATCCAACCCTGAAATCCATTTGCACATCTGACATGAACTGCACCAAAGGCTTTAAATATGCTCGAGGGAATGGTATGGCTCAGTCTGTACACTGTATACAAAATATTACTTTTTGTGACTTGAAATCCAGGCAGTACTGACTATTTAGACATGCCTCTGTTTTAGGTGTTCAGACAGGTAGATGTGTCGATTTCTCAGACTCAGTGAAGACATGTGAGGTGCTGGCCTGGTGTCCTGTGGAGAAGAAAGTCGAACCTCCGAAGTAAAACTCCAACCACTCACCATCTCAAACTAAAAAAAATACACGTTGAAACTTATTTCTTAGTTTTAGATGTAAAGTTATTCATAATATTCATGTTTTTTGCCTTGATATTTCAGTCCAGCACTCCTGGCAGATGCTGAAAACTTCACGATACTCATAAAGAATAATATTCAATTCACCAAATTTAACTTCAACAAGTATGTTCATCTTTGTTCATCATCAAAGAGATCGTCTTTATCTAACACATATTTCAGCACCATTTTTTCTGTATTTTAACTACAAATGTGCAACAGAAGTGCTGCAAATCAAACATATAAATTTTACTTAATAAAGTGAGTTAATGTAGTGTTGCTTATTTCTTTATTTCTTGCAGAAGGAATATCCTACCAAACATGAGCCGCTCCTACTTGGCAAACTGTGTGTTCAACAGGAATACTGACCCTAACTGCCCAATTTTCAGAATCAAAGATATTTTTGAAGAGGCTCGAGAGGATTTTCAGACCATGGCAGTCTATGTCAGAAACTAATTTTATGTTTATTTGACATTGATCTTATCATGAATAAGCTTTAATCCCCTTATGATACTCTGTTGATGAATATGTGTTTTGTTGTTACACACTGCTGTAGAACTGACTGACATCTTTGAGTGTTTTCTGTGCTCAGGGGGGAATAATGGCAGTGCAAATCCAGTGGGATTGTGACCTGGATACTGACTCGTGTGCTCCCCAGTACTCTTTCCGCAGAATAGACAAGAAGGACCCAGAAAGTAGTAAAACCCCAGTGCACAACTTACGGTAAAAGATGTTTATACTGTAACTATGTAGGGCAGTGGTGTAGTCTAGTTTTTTGTAGTGAGTATACTGTAATATCCCCAATCCCCCCCCCCCCCCCCCGCCCCGCCCCGCCCCGCCCCGCCACCGCATACTCAAAAAAAAAAAAAAAAAAAAAAGTGTTACTTTAAAATACATTTTACTGTGCAATTTCTTTCTGATTTATTTGAGTTAGACCGAACTTTTATTTTGGTGGGTTGTAGGCATTTGAGTTTCTATGTGTTTTAATAAACTATTATTATTATTATTATTATTAGGCCTGAAGTATACTTTACTGTGCAATAGTAATATATTTCTGTTATAATTTCTTCAAGTTATACCGAACTTTTATTTTGACAGGTTGTCGTAAAGACATAACAGTTTCTGTGTGTATATGAAACGAATGAATGACGATAGTTTTATCAAATGAAATGGTGAAATTCTCGTCAAGTGACTCTAATAGCAGATCTGCGATGAAATGCACATGTGTAGCCAACATCATGTCTCAATACAGCGAAACGCTGAAAACACCACGAGCGTGAGTCACGCGTGCTTCTGTGTGTGTGTGTGTGTGTGTGTGTGTGTGTAACAGTTAGTGGAGCACACATTGAGCGCTCATTCCCAGAGACGTGTAGAACAACTGCAGTCTCTTTTAGCTTTAATATTCATAGACACTAGTCCATATCGAGATTTGATTCATTGTACAGCCCTACTTTTGATTTATTCATTCAAAAATAGCCGAATTCCATGACGTTTCGTGACTGGATTCCGCGATTCGATCCGTCGCTTCGCAAACACAGACACGGTGAATTTATGAATTAAAGTGTGAAAGTTCTGACACAAAACGAAGTTGATACGTATCCTCACGCTTTTTTTAAGTGGGTATACGCAAATCCTTGTTTTTTTCTAGTGGGTATACGGCGTATAGCCTACCTGCGTATCACGTAGAATACACCACTGATGTAGGGCCTGTTCAGTCCTGTGCGTTCGGTCTTTTCAGTGTGGCAAAGTAATATAATTCCAATTAAACTTTTATCTGACTCCATTTTATCACAGCCTCAAATTTAGGTTAGAATGCCAATTAGTTATTGACCATTTATATAATAATTTATCTACACACTTGATTATTCTATTTAACTCTTTATTGAAATCACACTCACATTCGGATTCCTATAACACTTCGAGTCTCGCACCAGCCGGAGATACGGATCATATAATCACAAACTCATCGGTCTTGGTCATTAGACAGAGGCAATTGACTTTAGATGTTACACCATGCTTGCTTATTTCTAATAGTGTGCTATTTAGTGCCCATAGATCTGTACACACTTAATAAGATGTCATGACCATTACCATATAAATAAGCTGACCAACTTTAGTTACCTTAACCCTTGTATGGTGTTCAGGTCTGTTGGACCCGTTTAAATTTTTTATCAAAAGAATAATGATACAATTAATTATTTTTTCAAACTGAGACTCATTGGCCTTGGCTCATTTTCTGTGAGGAATATATATCAGAACACATTTTCAATGAAAACACACTGTACACATTTATATTACACACAGGATGTTCGGGTCCACTGGACCCGGGGCTAATAAAAGTGTGGAAATTGTAGGTCCTGTGTACGTTTACTCTGTCCTCCTCCTGTCAGGGCCTGCTGTTAGTGTGTGTATGTTCTTGTATATGGTTTATGAGGACACAAATGTGTATAATGACATGGGTATTACAACGTAAACATGGTTTATGACGACATCTGTGTCCTCATACTAAAACATACTAAATGGTGTTTTTTGAAATTCAAAAAATGCCAAAAGTTTTCTGTGATTGGTAGGTTTAGGGGTAGGGTTAGTGTAGGGGGACAGATTATACAGTTTGTACATTAGAAAAACCATTATGCCTATGGAGAGTGACCATACACCACATATCCAAGTGAGTGTGTGTGTGTGTGTGTGTGTGCATGTGTGTGTGTGTGTGTGTGTGTGTGTTTTGTGTGTGTCTGTGTGTGTGTTGTGGGTGTGTGTATGTGTGTGCATGAGTGTGTGTGTGTGCGTGCGTGTGAGAGAGAGATTGTGTGTAAGTGTGAAAGAGTGCAAGAGTGAGTTTTGTGTTTCTACTCCAGCTGTTCCCACACGAGGTTGCAATTCTTAAATGTGATCTAACAAAGGTAAAGAGAAAATATTAACCATATATGCTGTTTATATTGCTTGTAATTGGGATGAAGTAAACATCTGTTGAGTATTTTAACATAACATTTTTGATTGTGTTGAATTAAAAACCCAAAAATGCAGCGGGTCCACCAGACCCACGAACACTGGCTGAGTAACTAAAATATGAACACCACACAAGGGTTAAAAGTGAAGTTTGTAATTTCTGCACTACTAACAGCACCAATCAGAATTCCAAAATTGTTTCCAAACAGGTTTCATCAAACAAATGCGTTCTATTGACCAACATGTATGCAGTCTGGGATAGTTACATTCTATCAACATGCCTTTAGACATCTTATACTCATGAGGGAGTATTTCAGGTGTCACTGATCACAATCACATGTTTTTGCATGTTGCAGGAGGACAGTTCTTGTGTTGCTTCCATCTTCCAACATTGCTTCCAACATTTCGGAAGTGGAAGTCTATTGATCAGACAGTATTTTCGAATTCTCTTGTTTTCACTTTCAATGATCTGCACTTCACATCTTTGGAGGAGAAAGTCTCACAGCTGAATAACGCTCTTGCTGTTAATCTGGATACCTTTACTCCCCTGAGGTCACGCAAGGTTACTTTTGCACGCAATGCTCCATGGTATAATGACAATCTGCGCACTAAGAAGGCTGCCTGTCGGAAAATGGAGCGAAAATGGCATCTCACTGGCTTGAATGTTCATTATCTAGCCTGGAAGGGCCTTCTAAGTGACTACAGAGCATTTATTGAGATTGAAAGATCTTCGTATTTCTCTCAGACTATTGAAAACAATCAAGAAAACCCAAGACATTTGTTTCAAACTATAAATAGACTGCTTCAAGTTAAAGCTGTTACTACCATGCCTGTTTCTCAGCAGCTGTGTAACTCTTTTCTTCATTTCTTCAATTCAAAAATTGATAACGTACATACATTTCTGTCTCATCTGTTTCTACTCCTTCATTCCACTGTCCACCTGGGTTCACTGGTACATTTCTAACCAACTTTCCTCTTCTTGATACTGAGACTCTTAAAAGGGAGGCATCTAGCATGAAATCTTCCACTTGCTTGCTTGATCCTATTCCCACATGCTTATTTAAATCATGTCCTGTGCCCGGCTGTTCTCGGTATTATGAACGACTCTTTGCAGACTGGGGATGTTCCAGCAGCATTAAAGATTGCTGCGGTAACTCCAGTACCTAAAAAAGAGAATGTATATGATTTTAATAATTATCGTCCTATTTCAAACCTTCCGTTTCTGGCAAAAATACTTGAGCGTATTGTTGCCTCTCATTTGTGTAACCATCTCAGGATTAATAACCTTTTTGAACCACTTCAGTCAGGTTTCCGTAAATTTCACAGTACTGAGACGGCCTTGGATAAAGTCACCAATGATTTGATGATGGCTTCTGACTCTGGTGCAACATCTATTCTCATTCTTCTAGACTTAAGAGCCGCTTTTGACACTGTTGATCACAGTCTATTGCTTACACACCTTGAGAGAGTGTCTGGTGTGTCGGGGACAGTTTTAAAGTGGTTTAGATCCTATTTTGCAGACTGTTCCCAGTTCATCAATGGGTGACCATAGGTCTGAGATTAGCTCTGTTCTCACTGGTGTTCCTCAGGGGTCAGTTCTGGGCCCTTTACTTTTTAACATATATCTATCACTACTTGGCTATCTCTTGAGATCGCTCGGCCTCCATTATCATTTGTATGCCGACGATACACAGATTTATATACATTCAAAACCAGATGAGCGCCCCGACACTGATTTTCTTTCTGGCTGTATTACTGAAATAAAAACCTGGATGAGTAATAATTTCCTGTGTTTGAACAATGATAAAACTGAAGTTATGCTCATTGGTTCCAAAGCTGGTTCTTCGTCTTTGACTCTTGATGGCTCTGTCTTGGGTATCCAGAGTAAAATGAGGAACCTTGGAGTTATTTTTGATGCTAATCTTTCATTTGATTCTTTCATTCAGAGTACTGTTAAAACATCTTTCTTCCATCTTAGAAACATCGCTAGATTGCGGCCGATGTTAACTTTTCCTGTAGCTGAAAAGCTGATAAATTCCTTCGTTGTCTCTCAGATAGACTATTGTAACGCCCTTTTAGCCGGAGTTTCTAAATCTACACTACACAAGCTTCAACATGTACAAAATTCTGCCGCCAGGATCTTAACTGGGTCCAGAATATGCAACCATATCATTCCGGTTTTGGAATCTTTGCATTGGCTTCCAGTCAGGTTCCGAATCGATTTCAAGATTATGATGCTCACATACAAATCTTTGCACGGCCTGGCTCCAAATTATCTAGCAGAACTGTTGTACCCCTACACTCCTAATCGCAGATTGCACTCCTCACAATCGAGCATGCTGGTTGTTCCTAAAACTCGCTTAAAGTCTATGGGTGAAAGGGCTTTCTCTTTCTATGCACCTGTCCTTTGGAATTCTCTACCTCTTGAACTTAGGGAAGCTCAGACTTATGTGTCACATGCCTGTCCTGTCTTGTTATGCACATGGGTGTTTTGTTATTTTGGGCCATGTGCTCATGTCTATTGTCTAGCCCCTCCCATCTTGTTATCTGATTATTGGTTAATTTGTCCCACCTGTTTGTCTCGTTACCCTCCTTTGTTTGTTCCCCTATTTAGCCTCCTTGTGTTTGTAGTCTTGTGCTGGAATGCACCGAAAGTTGGTTTGCCAACCGCCATAAAACACCAAACAATGAAGAAGAAGAAGAAGAAGAAGAAGAAGAAGAAGAAGAAGAAGAAGAAGAAGAAGAAGAAGAAGAAGAAGAAGACTTGTGCTGGTTCGTTGTCCGTGTTTCTTGTTTCCTGGAGTTCCTGAGTTTTTGTGTTTGTATCGTACCTGCATGTCACTAATAAACTAACTCTGCATTTGTATCCTCGACTCTCGTTTACCATTCCGTGACAGAACGAACCAGCCAAGTATGTGGATACAGTGGAGTGAAATTTTTCCTCAGGGAGAGGGAGAAGGAGCCTCTATTTCCTTGCTGGAGTACTTTTCCAGATGCGCTCAAAGGACTTTGGAGGAGGAGAGTATCACGGCAGATGGCAGTCAGTGGAAGGGAAAGCCTTCGTCGCTGGTCCCGAAACGGAGGAGAGGTTGGAAGACTTCCTCCGTGCCTGTTCCGGTGGTCCCAGTTCCGGTGGTCCCGAGTTCGGTGGTCTCAGTTCCGGTGGTCCCGAGTAAGGTGGTCCCGAGTCCGGTGGTCCCAGTTCCGGTGGTCCCGAGTCCGGTGGTCCCAGTTCCGGTGGTCCCGTGTCTAGTGGTCCCAGTTCCGGTGGTCCCGAGTCCGGTGGTCCCAGTTCCAGTGGTCCCAGTCTCGGAGGTCCCTGTGCAGTCTGAGATAGACAGAGCAGCTGAGACTCTGTTGGATTACTTCGAAAAACTATACAAGATCCTAGAGTTTCCCAGAACTGTTCACGTCACATCTGCCGATCCAGAGATTGTCCACGTCACGTCTGCCCAGCCAGAGATTATTCACGTCACGTCTGCCCAGCCAGAGACTGTTCACGTCGCGTCTGCCCAGCCAGAGACTGTTCACGTCGCGTCTGCCCAGCCAGAGACTGTTCACGTCGCGTCTGCCCAGCCAGAGACTGTTCACCTCGCGTCTGCCCAGCCAGAGACTGTTCACGTCGCGTCTGCCCAGTCCGAGCCTGTTCACGTCACGCCTGCCGAGCCTGGGTCTTCGGACAAGATGGCCGCCGCCGAGAGTGTTCACGTCACGTTTGCCGAGCCTGTGTCTTCAGACAAGATGGCCGCCGCCGAGCCTGTTCACGTCACGCATGCCGAGCCTGTGTCCCCTGACAAAATGGCCGCAGTCGAGCCTGTGTCTGTTCCTGAGCCTGAGCCGGTGGTGTCTGTTCCTGAGCCTGAGCCGGTGGTGTCTGTTCCTGAGCCTGAGCCGGTGGTGTCTGTTCCTGTTCCTGAGCCGGTGGTGCCTGTTCCTGAGCCGGTGGTGCCTGTTCCTGGGCCGGTGGTATCTGTTCCTGAACCGGTGGTGTCTGAGCCGGTGGTGTCTGTTCCTGAGCTGGTGCCTGTTCCTTGGCCGCCCGAGGGGTGGTCTCCGCCCTGGCCGCCCGAGGGGTGGTCTCCGCCCTGGCCGCCCGATGGACTGTCGTCTCCGCCCTGGCCGCCCGATGGACTGTCGTCGCCGCCCTGGCCGCCCGATGGACTGTCGTCTCCGCCCTGGCCGCCAGATGGACTGTCTGCTCTGCTCTGGACTCCCAAACGTTGTGTGTCTCCCTGGCCTTCTGAACTGTCCATTCCCCTTGTCCCGCCCTGGTCTGTCCCTCCCGTCCCGCCCTGGTCTGTCCCTCCCGTCCCGCCCTGGTCTGTCCCTCCCAGCCCGCCCTGGTCTGTCTCTCCCGTCCCGCCCTGGTCTTATGGAGCGTCTGGTAGCCGCTCCGTAGGGAGGGCGTAATGTCACATGCCTGTCCTGTCTTGTTATGCACATGGGTGTTTTGTTATTTTGGGCCATGTGCTCGTGTCTATTGTCTAGCCCCTCCCATCTTGTTATCTGATTATTGGTTTATTTGTCCCACCTGTTTGTCTCGTTACCCTCCTTTGTTTGTTCCCCTATTTAGCCTCCTTGTGTTTGTAGTCTTGTGCTGGTTCGTTGTCCGTGTTTCTTGTTTCCTGGAGTTCCTGAGTTTTTGTGTTTGTATCGTACCTGCATGTCACTAATAAACTAACTCTGCATTTGTATCCTCGACTCTCGTTTACCATTCCGTGACATTATGCCATTTTTAAAGGTCAACTTAAGACATATTTTTTTAAACTTGCATTTACCTGTTGATGTGTTTCTTTTAACAATTGTTTATTGTGTGTACAGCGCTTTGAGAAGCTGCTTTTAAAGGCGCTTTATAAAATAAAGGTTATTATTTTTCTTTCTTTCCGACAAACTCGTCGGTCTTGGTCATTAGACAGGCAATTGACTTATACCTTTAGATGCCACACCATGCTTGCTTATTTCTAATAGTGTGCTATTTAGTGCTCGTAGATCTGTAAACACTCTTCTAAGAGACTTGTTTTCTTCTAAGAGACTAGGGCTGTGTATTGGCAAGAATCTGGCGATACGTATCACGATACATGGGTCACGATTCAATATATTGCAATATATTTCGATACTGTGCATAAGGCGATATATTGGGATTTTTTTTAAAGTAAAATATATTAAAAATATTTTTAAAAAGACATGATGTGCATAAAAGTCAAAGAAGTTTACTTTAGGTAAACAATTCAGTACACAGAAAATCAAACTGCCAGTTTGGGATTGTGGTTCACAGGTTCTTAGTGAGCAAATTGTTATATGCTCAAGTAGGCCATAATAAAAGAAAATAGGTACATAGCCCCTGTCACAATACAAAACAACAACGTGAACTGGACGAAAATGAATGAAAGTGGATGAAAGTGAACAAAATGAATGTGTCATATTGAAATCAAGTTTTATGTGATAAAAGATTTTAAAAGAACTGGACGCGCGAATGAGGTGAACCGCGCCGCGCTAAACGCCTCGTGCCGCAGGACCTCTAGACGCGCGTAAACGCGTCTTTGCATTGACTTAACATTGAAATCACTCGCGCCAGATGCTCTATTCGAGTTTGGTGTGAACGATGCACGCGATTACATTAAGAAATAGACAAGCTTTGTTTCCAAATGCACCAAGCAAAGATATCCTTTTAGTTGTATAAACTTTTATAAAACCAGCCAATATAATTACAATAAACACATCCAAAATGAAATATTTAACATATAGGCTATATAACAACTGCACAACGTCTAATTTGTAAACAAAATGATTTACGCACTAAATCCAGCATAAACTCCGGCACAATTTGCATATGTTTAAACTCTCAAGACAGACGTCACATCCCGAACCTCACAGCAATTGGCTGCCGACTGCGTTTTTCGCTTGATATTTGTATAAAGGAACTGCCCAACTTTTTGACGCTCTCGGTCGCTCTCAACGCTTTCTCCGGTCCGCTGTCAATCCTAAAATGTCCAGTGGACACGCACCGTTATAGGCGAGCCTGGCGAGGACACTAGTGGTGCGTCTCAGCATAGCTATCTAGTGGTAGGGATTTAAACAACATAAACGTGAACCACTGTCTTACGGTCTTACCATGAATATTTTTGGACGTAAAAAAAAAAAAAAAAAAATCGATATTGCGTTTTTGAAAATCGATACAGTATTGCAAAATAAAATATCGCGATACTCAAGTGTATCGATTTTTTCTTACACCCCTATAAGAGACTTTATATAATCATGCCATAGTTTCCCATGTACACTTAGAATAATATTACAATAATACAAGGTTGAGGCTCACCCTATTTAGACTGGTCTAGCAACACTCTGTTGCTCTAAACGGAAATTTAATTATTAGCCCCTACATCCAATTTGTTAGGCGGAGCTCTAAAACTTCAGTCGGCCTGCCCCAGTGCTCCACCTATTCTGAGAGTGTACTTACACTAGACACGGTTGGTTGTCTTGTATCATGCCCTGGGGTGATTTCTCCCCCTCTTTCAGTTGCTTAGTCGGTATAGGGTCTAACATGTTGTTGATTTAGATGATTTAACAAGTTTAGACAATTCTTCCTCCCCTATAACAACGAATGAATGGAATTGTTCCTCAGGGACACTACAATGCACTGCCTGATGCAATACTGTAGTAGACGTTCGCATAGTTATAATTTTTTCCCTAATATTATCAATCTTGCAAGTAAAGAAGTTCATAAAGTCTTTTCTGCTATACTTTTTGGAAACTTCAGAATTAGCAGCTTTATTTCTCGTTAATTTAGCCACTGTATCAAATAAATATCTAGGGTTGTGTTTGTTTTCTTCTAAGAGACAAAAAAAAAAGCAGATCTAGCAGTTTTTAAGGCCTTTCTGTATGAAATCGTGCTCTCTTTCCACGAAATGCGAAAAAAGTCTAATTTTGTTTTCTTCCAGATACGCTCCATTTTTCCTCTTGCAACATTTCTTTAAATACTCAGACCAAGACAAAACATCAGTCGGCCGAGCTGTGGCACTTTCCGCTATAGACCGCCGTCCTACTTGCCCCAGCGTCGGTCAAGTGAGTGTGTGACTTGCAAGCACTCTCTGTGAGCACGTCTTGCCTTGATTTTCTGTAAAGTCATTCTCAAACCAAGACAGCTATGTACCTAAAATGCTCTCTACTCCATTTAGAGCACAGGTAATTACTCTCTCTTCCGGTTTCAGAGGACAGGCAAGATTTGCACTTAATCTGCCCTATTCAGGCCTTAAGATTATATATAGAGTGCTCTGCCCACTTCAGTTCAGGTAGGCTGAAGACCCATAGGTTCATGAAGTTTCACTGCGTGATTCAAAAAGGCTTCAGTATTCGGAGAAAAAGTAGTTTTCCCAAAGCATTTAGCGACGCAATACTCATTCCTGTTATTTCAGGGAACCAAGGTTTTGTTAGTAACAAGTATGTTTCTTTCAGTCAAGACTCCTTGAGTTTGATGCTTTAATACATGATTTTATCTCATCTCGACTAGACTACTGCAACTCAATGTATATAGGTATTAGCCAATCCTATATAAATTGCTTACAAACAGTCCAAAACATAGCTGCTAGACTTCTGACTGGCACTCGCAAATACGAACAAATCACCCCCGACTTACACTCTTTGCACTGTCAGTCTGTTTTAGAATAGAGTTTAAAATTTTACTCTTTGTTTTTAAGGTTTTAAATGGACTAGCACTAGGGGTGTAACGATACATCGATATGGATCGATGCATCGATATAACGTCTAACGATACGATGCATCGATTCCACACTTAAAATATCGATATGCACCTTTATTTTGACACTCTCCACATTATCACGACACGTAACATCCTTCCGCCAAAGCGCACATTTTCGTTTACTCACCAACCGCCTGTCGGTGTGTAACGTTAATCTCCTCATCTGAAAAAGACGCCTGACAAGACTGACCCCAGATAGCATGTAACCATTGAAACAATGTTGAGTCAGTGTTGATGCGTCAACGCTGATTACATTGAAATAACGTTAGAAAGTGATGTTGTTTTACCATCACTCTTGCACCCTCAGTTAATATTGAAATAATGTTCAGATTTCAACCACAAATCAATAGTGTTAATATTGCTTCAACATTAAAAAGTGATGTTGTTTCAACATAACTTTTGCACCCTCGGTTAATATTGAAATAATGTTCAGATTTCAATCACAAATCAATGGTGTTAATATTGCTTCAACATTACAAAGTGATGTTATTTCAATGTCACTTTTGCACCCTCAGTTAATGCTGAAGCAATGTTGAGATTTCAACCAAAAATCAACGGTAATAGTATTGATTCAACATTACAAAGTGATTTTTTATCAACATGACTTTTGCACCCTCAGTTAATGTTGAATCAACATTACACTATGATTGATTCTACATCACCAATGCTGAATCAATACTGAAATTAACACAAATAATCAATGGTAATATTGAACCAACGTTACACTAAGATGTTGAATCTACTGTACATCACTGCTATTGAATCAACACTGAAATTAACAGAAATAATCTTTGGTAATATGGTTTGATCAATGTTACAATGTGATGTTGATTCTAAATACATTTTGTTGAAACACTGAAAAGGAATGTCAACCAATGTTGCCATCTGATGTACTAAGTTAATGTTGAAACAACATTAATATTTCATCTACACTTCAATGATGCGTCAACAAATTCCTGACCAAAAATTTGGCAAAAACCTTTTAAAATATAAATGACACATTTCCAACAGTTGAGTTAATTTATTTTATTCAATCAATCAATGACAAAAATATATTAAAATATCATTCTTTAAAAAAAGAAAGGGGGAGAAATAGGACACAAGCATTTCAACCTTTAAAAATAAAATTGGCTTCAGAAGTCTGATGTCATAACTACAGGTGGTCCAACGGTTCAGGTTTTTAAAAATCTGTCATACATCAGACTACTGCCTCTTTTCCTCTGGGTTCTCTGAAATCTGAAAAAGAAAGCATGATGTTACTCGAGAACAAGTCAATTCAGTTGCCACATTCAAGAATGTTAATATACTAAACACAATACGATTCGCTTTTTAAAAAAAGTTGCTGAACACAAAATATTCTAACTATGATTAAAGTATCGTTAAATTCTGATTATTTCATTTTTTTTTTTTTTTAAATCTATTAATGCTTCAATATAAAAAAAATCACTACGGCAGGGGTGTCCGATTTTATCTCCAGCCCTAATTAAACACACCTGAAGCAGCTAATCAAGCTAATCAAGGTCATTGGGATCAATGGAAACTTCCAGGCAGGTGTTGGAGCTAAACTCATGACTTCATGGAACAAACACCTATGGGCTATAGCCATTAACAACATCTCAGTTCAATTTCTGTGAAACTACATAGCATTCAAGTAACACGTTTATCTTGTAGAATAAAAGAACTTTGGGTTTTACAATAAAAATTTCTTTAAAGGGATGGTTCAGCCCAAAATGAAAATTCTGTCATCATTTACTCACCCTCAAGTTGTTCCAAACCTGTATGAGTTTCTTTCTTCTGTTGAACACAAAAGAAGATATTTTAAAGAATGTTGGTAACCAGAAAGTTGACGATGGCCATTGATTTCCATAGTAGAAAATAAATACCATGGAAGTCAATGGCTACCCTCAACTGTCTGGTTACCAACATTCTTCACTCTCTTCTTTTGTGTGCAGCAGAAGAAAGAAATTCATACAGGTTTGGAACAACTTGAGGATGAGTAAATAATGACAGAATTTTCATTTCGGGATGAACTATCCATTTGAAGCTGCAGATTCACCTTATGTAGAACTTAATCTCTTCAAATATCACAAAATAAAATAGCCATGTCAGTCACTTTCTTAAGAAACACAAGATGTTTTTTGTTATTGTGTTTCAGTGGAAATTTCTCAAATTTAATACAGATTCAGGAATATGAATGATTACCTGATTAAGCAGTGATAAGGCACAGGATATCATCAAGTCCCAGGTCAGGTGATTATGCAGTCGACAACAACTCGGTGTATAATTCATAGATATCATATAAAGGCTAGATGTCTCGTCCGCGCTGCTGGCCAATGGAGGTCGACGTCCGCACACGGCGGCTATCTTACAACAGGGTGCTCGCTCACTCGTAACATGGTGCATGTACTTTTAAATAACCATAACTTGCTCAATTTTCTACCGATTTTCAAACGGTTTGGTTTGTTATAAACGTCAGAGATGTAGCTATGAAACTACATACATATGAATAATTAAACAAATGGACTTCCATATGAAAGAATTATAGCCACGGTAATGACGTTTGTAAGAAACCAAACCGTTTGTAAATCCGTTAAGATTTCACCGAGATAAGAGGATTTGTGTGCGTGCTGCTCACTCACCTTAATTCACAGAGCCCTGTCGTAAGATGGCCGCCGGTGATGCCGGAAGTGACTCTGCCTTGAGACATCTAGCCTTTATATGATATCTATGGTATAATCAATGTCAACATTATCAGGAGGGGGGTGCTTTCTATTTATTTATTGTCCATCTTCGTCGGCCTTCATTCCTACTAAAGGAGTATGTGCTCTGCATGCAAGCACTGATGGATGCAAGACATGGGCTATGTTTGCAGTGTAACTTTCTTGCTCATGTTCATGTCTTCTGCACTTCAAGAAATGTGTTAAATGACGTTAGAACTTTATTCAGGAAATTCGTAATAAACTTTACTAAAGTAAGGTGCATTTTTTAAGTATGTAGATGCACCATTGTTTGAAACTGTGCTAGAGAAGTCATGTAAGTATGTCAGGTGCTTCAACAAACCAGACGTCTGTATAGGATGCACCTATGTTTTCTCTCTAATGAGGAAGCATTACACTACTGAGAAGTGCACATGAGAAGTGCACATGCAAAACCAAAATGGGCAGTGGCCAATTTCAAACTACAATAAATGTTTTTCAACCATTTTTCAACAGACTTGCTAAACCACCCCACCCCTAAACCAAGCCCCCACTGGATTAGAGCAAATCAGGTAAAGCGGTTGAAAATGCCCATTGTGGTTTGAAAACGCCCCACTGATAGAGAAACACCCACTAGTGTTCTGCAGAGATACCTGCCTGTATGATCTTGTGCTCATCAACTACAAATCACTGTTAGTTCAATGTCACTGTCTCCACCCATGTGTGCTGTTGGCTTTCATCAAAATTTCAATGCTGATCCAACACACTTTAAACACTGAAATGTCAATCTCAACCAAAATTATGGTTTGGATCAAAACTCAACATTGTATTAATGTTCCCATGCTATCTGTGCGATTTATTTCAACACTTTACTTACCTGGAAAATTAATGTATGTTAGTAGATTTAGTAACAATAAATAAAATGCAAGTAAAAAGCATGCTAAAAACAGAAATACATTATATGCACCATTGTTTGAAACTCGGAGAGCATGTCAAACACACAAGACTTCCGTATAGGATGCACCTTGTGTTTTCTCTCTAATAAGGAAGCATCAATTAACTACTGAGAAGCCCACATGCAAAACCAAAATGGGCGTATACCAATTAGTGCCAACTTTTAGTGCAAACTACAATTGGTTTTTCAAAAGACTTGCTAAAATCATGAGGGCCCACCCCTAAACCAAACCCCCAGTGTATTAGAACAAATGAGGTAACACCATTGAAAGTGCTCATAGTGAACTGAAACGCCCCACTGATTGGGAAACACCCAGTAGTGTTTTGCACAGATACATGCCTGCAAGATCTTGTGCTCATAAACTAAGACTCACTGTTAGTTCAATGTCACTGTCTTCAACCATGTGTGCTGTTCCCTTTCATCAACATTTCAATGCTGATCCAACACACTTTAAACATTGAAATTTTGATGTCAACCAAAATGATGGTTTGGATCAAAACTCAATATTGAATCAATGTTACCATGCTGTCTGGGACTAAACCCTAAACAAGTTGTTTGTTTTTTTTTTCACAAAAGCCGGTATTGTCTGCTGTCAAGGCATCGCGAGTTCATGTTTTACAGCAGAAACAGACAAGCACTCGCACCCTTGTTGGTGAACACAACACGATAAGTCCGTTTTAGCGACTCAGCGCGCAGTATTCAGGTCAGATGTCACTTTGAAAAGACGGGCTGGCTAAGAGGAGTTTCGTCAAAGCAATTAACGTTATGAAGATTAACCGAGTGTTGTGTTATTTATCATAGCAATTACTTGGTTGTGTTTGACTCAGAAAGATGAAATGTGAATGTATCTGCTCTGCTAAAAAAAAAAAAAAAAACTTAACATATAAGCATACTTTCAATTAACTTTAATTTTGTAATTTACCTGTATTTTTTAAGTTATTATTATTATTATTATTATTATTAATAATCAAAACAACCCAGCTGCAGTTTGATTGATATTACTTGGAATGCACAATAATAATAAAAAACATGATTTATGAGTAGGCCTACTTGCAAATAACCACTTCTGTTATAAATGTCCCATTTGGGAGAGGGTGTGCAATTTTCAAAGAGTTTAATTAAACGTTCATGTTATATATTTTGGTTGCTTTTGTGAGTTAATAAAAACGTAACTGGTTGTGTGAACATAATATCTAAATATCGATTAATCGATCGATATAGCCCTGAATCGAATCGAATCGAATCGTATCGTGGAATTTTTTGAAGTATCGAAAAATATCGTATCGCTGGCTGAGAGAATCAATATCGTATCGTATCGTGATGAACTGTCCGATTTACACCCCTAACTAGCACCTTCTTACCAGCTAGATGTTTAAAGTCACCGAAAAAATGTGACCAGACTTTTGCCATAGCCGGCCCTAAACTGTGGAACAACCTACCACTCTCTATTAGAATAATCTAGTCAGAATCACATTTTAAAGGGATAGTTCACCCAAAAATGAAAATTCTGTCATCATTTACTCACCCTCAAGTTGTTTCAAACCTGTATGAATTTCTTTTATCTGCTGAACACAAAAGAAGATATTTTGAAAAATGTCTGTAACCAAACAGTTGATGGACCCCATTGACTTCCATAGTAGGAAAAAAAAAATACTATGGAAGTCAATGGGGTTCATCAACTGTTTGGTTACAGACATTTTTCAAAATATTTTCTTTTGTGTTCAGCAGAAAAAAGAAATTCATACAGGTTTGAAACAACTTGAGGGTGAGTAAATGATGACAGAATTTTCATTTTTGGGTGAACTATCCCTTTAAAGGTGCAGTGTGTGATTTTTAGCGTCATCTAGCGGTGAGAATTGTGAATTGCAAACAGTCAGTCACTCGCGGCCAATCCTTCAAATTTCAAACTCGAATGAGAAGCTACGGTGGCCGACATAGGATCGGAAGATGTCGTTGTCTGAGTCAGCAGAGAGTAGCAAGTCAAGCAATGAGGTTTCTTTATATTATATTTTATATTAAATTATATTTACTTAATTATTCAGTAAAACCACATGTTATTGCAATTGTTATTTTTACTTGTTCATCATTGTGTTAGTCTTTTATTCACTGACTTTACCATAGCCTGTTTCCATGCTAGTTAGAATAAGATAAGAGCTATGGATAAGAGCATCAAAGCAGCTAGGTAAGGGGAAATAGCTAACGTTACGATGTCCGAGGTGTCGTTCAGACAGCATGTTTTTCTCCACGTTTGCAGAGTCAGGGACAACCTGAGTATTCTGCTGCATCTTTTTCTGCTGCTGCTCATTCAAGTTAGTGACGAAACGCGCTCTGTAGCGCTGTTTGTTCGCTGTCGGCTATGGTAGAAACATGACGTCACGATATGTCGACCTTCATAGAAGGGGGTGCCCACGGTTATGTAGATATAAATTACTCATTCTAAGGTAATACAAACATAACGGTTCATTAAGTAAGGTCTTTATACACCACTGAAAACATAGTTATGGATCTTATATTGCATTTCTGTCAATAGATCCTCAGAGATATCACACATTGCACCTTTAAAGCAAAATTAAAAACCTCTCTTTGAGAAGGCTTATAATCAAATGGAGTTTGTCTAAACATCAATTGTGTGTTTGTGTCTTATTGTCATATTGTTTTTTGTCTTTTAGTTTTCTTTTAAATTATATTGTTCAGCGCAATGCTCAACCACTGTTGTTTTTGGGCTTTATAATTAAATTGAGATTGACTCAGTGACTCAGTGATAAGGATGCCCATGTTGAAGAGAGTTTAAAAGCTAATTTCCTTGTTAAAAAAAAGCTAAAGCTAAAGTACATTAAAAGCTAAAGTCCTTCGTTTTCTAAGAGTGTAGCCCTTTCTGAGTCTAGACAGCTTGGTTCCAGTCAAACAGTAACTAGTAAAGATGATTCTTCAGAAGAAGTGAACAAATGTTGCAAATAAATGGGTGTTTTTGTGTAATCTTTACAGATTTGCAAAATACTACAAGAACAGTGATGGCAAAGACACCAGGACCCTGATCAAGGGATATGGCATTCGTTTAGATGTTCTGGTTTATGGCAAGGTGAGTTTTCCAAATAAAGACAGTTCAACCTTTGTTAAAGACATTAAACTTAATATAATTCTCTTAGGGGTTAACAGTTTAGGACCCAAGGACCAGATGTTTGAAAGAAGATCCGGAGTCAGAATTATAAAAAATTGAAGAAAAGTTTTACTGAAGATAGTTTGCAGTTTCAGTTTCAGACTCACACAGGAGTTCGTAGGCTGCCCCGCTTACAGTTACAAAGATCACAGCAGTTATACCATTTCCAAGGTCTAAGCTACGTCATTGCTTACAGGCTGAATGATTCTGATTGGCTAAGAAATTGATAAACATAGTAATTTTCCACACATGTTCAGATAGACTAAAGCATATCTCCATAGATTATGCAGCTGACACTCTGACCCTGAAGTTAGGCACGTCATGACCTTCCAGGTCGCAGATTTGGGTTGCTGGCCGCCAGCATGTCCCGAACAACAACTCAGTAAATCTCCAATAATGCCAGTGGTTCCTTAACCTGTAACCAAAAAGACTAACACACACATCGACACACAGCTTTTCCAAAGGTTGGATTTGGCCAGACTCTAACTATAAACAGGAGTCTCATCTCAAAACATCAAGATAACAAGTTCTTTCTCTCAAGGATATAGGAAACTTTAGTCTAAATGGAAAGTAAGGCTTTAACTGAGAAATGGTCCCTTAAACTATAGACTTCAATGACCCCTATATGTTTTAACACGTTGAAGACCTTTCTCAAACAAAACACCAGTCCCTATTTCATTTCTGGAAGCCGGGATAAATAGGCAAGCACTGTTACTGCATTCAGAAATCAAATACTGACATTAAAGAATACATGAAAAGAACATTTCAGTAATCACACTGGTAACTTCTATAACAAAGTAAAATCTCCAGAGAAGTCATTCAACTCATTTGATATTTAGAAGGAAAAATATTGATTAATACCTTGATTATAATCACTCATTACATATACTTTGAAGCAGCAAAGGATTCCAATCCACCCCCTTCAATACAGTTATATTTTCAGAGAACAAAACGTCTAGGTTACCTATTGTAACCCCCGTTCCCTGAAGGAGGGAACGAAGACATTACGTCAGTGCCTGAGGAATTAGGGTCTCATAACCTTCCTATAACCTTCTTGTGTTAACAGAACCAGCAAATGGACATTGGCAAGCGAGATTTGCATCGCAAACAATGCCCTGTGCTGCAGGTATATAGAAATCAAGCAGAGAGACAAGTCACCAAGTTTTCACTGAAGAGCCGAGCAGTGCCCGGTAGCTCAGCAGTGAGCACAGATGGCAATGCGTGAGTGGTATTTATGACAGTAATGTGACGATGGGAAGTAACGTCTCCGTTTCCTCCTTCAGGGAACAGGGTTACAATAGGTTACATCGACGTTCTCATTCAGTCAGTCACTACGAGTTACGTCAGTGCCTGATGAATTGGGATCCCTCAGAAAAACGACACAATTGCTGCACCTTCCAGTACCCCTTGGACAGGGCTTACTTAAAGAAGTCAATCACTGCTGTTCCTACTTGCCCCAAACACTGGGAAAGCGGGCCTAATCCATCCAGAAAAGGACGCTTTCAGAGACCACATCCTGCCCGTAGGGAGGTAGCATGTGGAGTTACACATATGGACTGGCTAGAGGGCAGTACTACACATGGAAGGTCCCTGCAGAGGATCCAACCTAGCTAGGGTGGTGGCAACACCAACATGGACGGCAGAGCGGCTCTGCCAAGGGAAAGACACGGGCTTGCCAACCGGGAAGTCGCACCATGGAAGAATACACATATGGGATCACCCGAAGGGAATTACAACATATAGGGACCTTGTCTAGCATAGGTGCTGACCACTGGGCATGCACAAAAGTGATATACCTGGCGAAGTGCTGGAGGGACACCAAGCAGGGTTCGCCATTTGGGGACTCACCTGTGGAGCAAAATAACAGACGTATCCCATCCTAGGAGAGGAAAGGCACTGCAAGCCGGACACCGAGCCCATCCACCCGTATATCATCTGTTTGTAGACAACACACAGGAAGAAACAGGCTCAATTTGGAGGTTGTAGAACCTCGCAAACGTGTTAGGTGTCACCCAGCCCACAGCTCTGGAGATGTCTGCCAGCAAGGTGCTGTGCACCAACGCCCAGGAGGAGGCCACTGGTCCCTGAAAGGAGTGGTGGAAACTTTGTGTACATATCCAGGCACGTTTCGTTGACCAAAAATGTTTGCATGTCCCGACCCTCTTAATGCAAGTGAGCGCTGTCTTAAGAGACAGGATCTTAAGAGATCCAACAGGTACAACCTCCTCGTACCGCTCAGGAACCTGATGACCAGGTTAGGAGGATCAGGCCCTTCCTATCAGAACATGCTACTCAACTCCTTGTCCAAGCGCTTGTTTTATCCAGACTTGACTATTGTAATGCTCTCCTGGCTGGTCTTCCAGTTTGCACAGTCAAACCTCTGCAACTGATCCAGAACGCAGCAGCTAGAGTGGTCTTTAACGAGCCGAAAAGGGCACACGTCACTCCTCTCCTCACAAAATTGCACTGGTTGCCAGTTGCCGCTCGCATCAAATTCAAGTCACTGAGGTTTGCCTACAGAACACTGGTTCTGCTCCCTTTTACTTTAACTCTTTACTTCAGACTTACGTGCCATCCAGGAACTTGCGCTCTGCAAGTGAACGACATCTTGTGGTGCCATCTCAAAGAGCCACAAAATCTCTTTCTCGGACCTTTACCATGACTGTTCCCTGCTGGAGGAATGATCTGCCTAACTCAACCAGAGCTGCTGAGTCCATAGCCACTTTCAAGAAACGGCTGAAGACGCTTCTTTTTCGACAGCACTTGATCCAGTAATACTAACACTTTCTCTACTACTCTATTCTATTCTGTTCTATATATATTAAAAAAAAATCTGCGTTAGATTAAACTGAGAAGGGTCATAGCACTTGCATATTGTTGTCCTACTGTTAGTATAACTGCTTTTATTGTTCTCATTTGTAAGTCGCTTTGGATAAAAGCGTCTGCTAAATGAATAAATGTAAAATGTAAAATGTAAATGTCCTGCCTTCCCACAGACTTACCTTCTACTGTGTTGTGATGTGCAGCGATAGCGGCAACATACACTTTCAGGGTGGAGGGAGACAGCCTTCGCTTTAAATGCACACTATGCAAGATTTGTACCTTAATATAACAGCTTTGAAATTATTTTGATGGTAAACGAACTTGTAGTAGGGTGAATCATCCTGACAGCAAAGCGGAGCGGAGCGGGGGGGGGGGGGGGGACTCCAACAAATGCAGGTTTGAGAGGTGGCACTCCAACAAATCTCGCGAGAATCACGACTTGCTTTACGGCACGACGTCACATACATCAACAACATATGAAGCAGCCTCTATGAAAGACACTAGCATGCATTTCAGACGTGAATCATGGCAAGTCATTTCAGTCAACGAAGAAAGCGAAGAAAGCGCGGTCGGAAGAGTGCAGAGATGGCAATGCGTGAGTGGTATTTATGACAGTAATGTTAAATACAAGTACTCTACAGCAACTCTAGGGGTCGCTGTTTGAGAAAAACGGAAACTGCATAGTGTGCCTTTTACCCATCTTGCAGAAAGGAAAGAATGACTCAGTGCCATATGGTGCCCGGTGCCTGAGAAAGCAGGTCCTTCCTCAGGGGAATGTGCCAGGGAGGGGGGAGGAGTATGAGTTCCGGGAACCAGGTCCGGGTGGGCCAATATGGCGCAACCAGCAAGACCTGCTCCTCGTCCTCCCTGACCTTGCACAGGGACTGTGTGATTAGGCTCACTAGGGGAAATGCATAGTGAGAAGCCAGTGGTGAAGGCACACGCCACCCCAGCCAATCTATTGAGACAACAACAAGCCTGGACACTTGTTCTAGGGGAACTCCAGCCCATAGAAAAGCAAGGTCTGACCACGGGCTGAAAGCTTAGCGGTAGGTTGGAGTGATGGTCACTCGGAGAGTGCCACGGTGCCATGCCTATCTCAGGACTCGGTCGTGTAACCAATGCTGAAGTGGTCTCATATGAAGCAATAAGAGCAGCGTAACCGTGATATGCCATATGCCCCAGGAGCCTTTGAAATAATTTCAGTGGGACCGCTGTCCTGCCCTTGAACAAATTTAAGCAGTTCAGCACTGACTGAGCACTCTCGTTCTTGAGATGAGCCGTTCAGGACCGAATCCAACTCCATACCGAGAAAATAGATCCTCTGCTTGGGGGAGAGTTTGCTCTTTTCCCAGCTGACCTGAAGCCCTAGATGGCTCAGGTGTCTAAGCACCAGGTCCCTGTGATTCGGACAACTGATCTCGCGAGTGAGCCAAGATGAACCAGTCGTTGAGATAGTTGAGGATGCGAACACCCACTTCCCGTAGAGGGGTACCACATGTCGTGAGACCAGTGGTGGAACATAAAACAAATTCAAACAAGGATTCTCTGCTCGGCCCTTCACCAGGGGAAGGAGCGTTGCCTTCACCATCTCCTGAAGAGCAGGCCTCCACATCTCTGGGTCTCCAGTCTCAGTAACGGCACTTCGCCTGACGCTTGGAGGGTCTGGCGGTGCCCGCGAGGGTGGGGGGGAGCGGCCTGTGTGAGGGCTTCGGCTGTGGCTGCCTAGGAGCGAATGTGGAGGCCGTGGGGGGTGCCCTCATCAACGAGCAGGCAGAGGGGCTGTCACTGGCAGGTGAGTGGAGGCAGCAGTGGTCCGCCTGGGCAGGATGTAGGCTATCGTCTCCGTCTGCTTTTGTACTGCTGAGAACTGCGGGACAAAGTCCCCAAAGGAGGGGACCCCACCTCTTACGAGGTATTGGAGTCTCGATCTCAGCATCGAGATAGCTATCTTCCCGCAGAGGGTGAATGACTCATCAACGAACGCTACGTCAGCATGCTTACATACCAGATACGAGAGACAGTGATCGGGACTGTCAGCTGGGGCCAGGAAACTGCCGCATCCAGAAACGCACGGGTCAAATGACATCTTGAAAAATATGCAAACACAACCGTGTTACTCTTTCAGAAGAAATGCTCTTTGTGTTGAAGTGCACATAGTTGAAGAAGATCGCCTGACATTGTGCAGAGAAGGGCTCTTTCAGAGTTCCCCAGGAAGACGATAACTGCTGACGCACCATCACACCAACACAGGAACACTTCTGGGTTCTGAATACAACACACATAGATGAAAATCAGAGGTGAATCTACTAAGAAATGCTCGGCTTTAAAGCAAAAGCTTGGTGAGTGTCTCTCTGCTCGCTTCCTATATACAGGCAGCACAAGGCGTGGTACGCAATGCAAATCTCACCCGCCAATGTCCATTAACAAGGGTACATTAACATTCAAAGGAGATAGGACTCTCAGGCACGATCCCAATTCTCAGGCACGATCCCAACTCATAGTGACTAAATGAATTAGAACCAAAGTTGTTTAAGACATGTACATTAAGTGTTTTTTTGTTTTTGTTCTTTGTACAGGCAAAAAAATTCTGTTTTTTAACAACAATTATCAACGTGGGTGCACTATTGTCATTTGTAAGCGTGGTAAGAAGAGTTTTTGTATATAGAAATGTAATAATTAGGGTTATAAAGGGGAGGAACTAGATCTGACATATTTTTTAAAATATATAGAAAAATTATATATAGCCCATCAAAAAAAAAAAAAACTAATGCTATTCTATTTTTAATTTATCTGTGGGCCACTGTAGGTGGATTATATCATTGATTGGTTTGCTAGGTGTATACTGAAAGATTTCTCAAGGGAGAAATATAAATATCTTCATGAACAGGAACTTGTAAGTATTTCATTTCTCACTTTACAAATACAGAATCAATGAATGTCAGTAGACTGTCAATAGGGCTGTCAATAGATTAATTTTTTTTATCGTGATTAAATCGCACACTTGTCGTAAAATTAACCATGCATCATTTGTCTAGTTTAACATGTTCATTTGATCACCATTTGCTATATCCAGCAAAGTAAACCATTAGATTTAGTCAAGTCAAGTCACCTTCATTTATATAGCGCTTTTAACAACATAGATCATTTCAAAGCAGCTTTACAGTGATAATAGGAAATTAAAGTAACAGAGATTGTTTTGGCTTTACAGCAGCTCTAGAAGTAGCTCTAGAACTAGAGAGTAGAAAGTTATTGTCCAGCTAAAGGTAGTTTTGATTGATTCACTTCCTTTGCAACGATCATTAGTTATTAACTTAGGGGCCGCTGACACGACAGCCGACACCATTCTAACACAAAACCCTTAATGCGCTCCGGCTGCTCATTCACACAACAACAGTGCCTGGTGGCTCGAGAACGCAAACCTTGAAATAGGTTTCAAGGTGCAAGGTGCAAAAAAAAAAAAAAAAAAAAAAAAAGTTATCTCTGCGCAAACTTAAAAAACACGAACCTGTGAGAGCGCTGAAAGCGTACACATGCGCATTACGTGTTTAGTCTATAAGTATGCGTATTTAAATATATATGTGCGTAGGCGTGTAGTCGCCTTTATAAATTGACCTCAACAAATGACTTGTCTGGCCTTAAAAATTTTAAATACATAATATTTATCGCTTCCGCGTAGCCATGTGAACTGGAATTATTTGACAACGTTTTATCTGAAGGTAAAGGGACGGGAAGGAGGCCTTCACAGGGGAGAGACTAGTTGACAATTCAGGACTGCATTGTCGTCGTGTCCAGGTCCTTCATCAGATCTGGATTCGGCCTGGATCCGGCGGACTGCGGTAAACCTCGGGATAAACAGAGACTAATATTAGCGTAGACGCCATTGTTCTTATGATGTAACGAGTACATCAGGTGTTATAGGAAGGGTTCCCGGGTTAACTGATTTGAATAATAGAACTGTATTATGTTCTATATGAATGTCAGGTTAAAGAGATGCGTTTTAGTCTAGATTTAAACTGTCAGAGTGTGTCTGCTTCCCGGACAATGGTAGGAAGACTGTTCCAGAGTTTAGATACTAAATAGGAGAAGGATCTACCGCCAGCAGTCGATTTTGATATTCTAGGTATTATCAACTGGCCAAATATTGAGATCGCAATAGATGTGAAGGATTATAATGCAATTTACATATGAACGCACCTGGAGACAATGGAAAAACATACGGAGAGCATCAGCTTTCGTTTCTGCTCTGACAGCCGCAAGATCGCTGTGAGAGTGTTAGAAATCAGGAATGGTAAGAGAACATTGTGCTTGGTATGTTTTTCATCTTTACAAAAAACTAAATTAGGTCTTCCGCCGACAAAGTTTAAATCCCGTCTGGCTAGTGCGCTTCTCATAGGCCCTGTCCCAAATGGCACAGTCCGGACTTGTGGACTTCCTCAGAGTCCACACTTTGGTGACGTCATGTAGTGCAGACCTGTAGGGCCCTTGGCGCAAGTCCACGAGAGCGCATTGAAAGGTATTTTTGGGACAGACTCGATCGTCACGCCGGAAATAACAGTCTGGTTGTTGTTGGACAGGAGAAATCACATTTTTGCGCTCCGACGTCTTATCTCCATGTCAACTACACAGCCTAATTTTACAGTTCTATACTTTGATATTGTGCATGCCAGCTGGGCATTAGACAATAGATACGTCATGCTTATTTAAATGATGTATACAGTTGTACATAATAATACATAATGTTCCATTTGAACTAAGATTACAATTTTAACACATAATGAAAATGTGCATGAGTTTCAGATGAATTTACAGGTTTCAATATTCATACTGTGTTTATATGTGACTTAGTAAAGCCCTGACTTTCGGTTCTATTTATTTAATGAATCATAATGCGATCGTATTATCCAATGCACTATTATTATGTTTGAGACATCAACCACTGGTTGATGACCATAATGTTTGTATAAACTGTAGGTAACAACTGGTAAAATGTACATCTAGGTCATAAAAACCGTAATATTTTCTTCTCAGCATGTCAACATTTGACATGTGAGCGAAATCTCCTCCCATCCGTTGTCTGATGGCCTTTCGCAAGGATTCCTGGGTAGTTAAAGTGTGTGGAGCCTGCATCTATGCGGGCTTCGCGGAAGACCGCTTCAAGGGTACAAAGGGGGCGCTGCTGAGCACACTTCAGAGCCTTAAAATGCTGAATGGGAAGGCCTACGGACTCGTAGACTCAGCGAGCATGCGCAATTTAAGTCCACGAGACCGAAAGTCCACATTAAGTGCGCCATTTGGGACAGGGCCTTAATGTTCACTCATTAGATCAGTAGGCGGAGAGTAGGCGTCTTTTAGTGGTTGTTCGAACATGTTCGATCACATGAGCGTCTGCACTATAAAAGCAATCCGATCCAATGTGTTTTCAACTCACTCTGGAAGTGGTGGAAAGTGCACAACAAACTCAAAACAATTTAGACCCCGTTTACACCTGTATTAAGCGTCATTTCAAATTAATCGCATGTGTTAATGTGTCAATGTTGACAGCCCTATGGCACTATTTGTAATTGATTCTACGCTTGTGTTTATCTAGAATTGTGCTTATGATTATTGATTATTGTGATTTTCTGTTGATGCTTTCTTGAGAAAAACATTTTCTTTGATTTTCATGTTTTTTTCCCTCTTTTGTAGAAATAATACATTGGTACAAATGTACACCTGTAACCTTTTATTTTATTTTACTATACTTTGTGCCTTTTTATGTGATAGTCATATTATTATAATTTTTCCCCATTCTTAAAGGTAAAATAGTTCAGCTAAAAATGTTAATTCTGACATCAACTACCCACCCCATGTCTCTAGACCAGACACATACGATTGTTTTTATGCAGAAAGCAAAATGACCTCTCGAGCAGAATGTGGTTACTTTTTTCTGTACAATGAAAGTGGATGGAGTCTGCAGTTTGACAGATATACAGCACTCACACACTGTTCTTCTGTTCTCCACTTACTTTACATGTTCTGATGTAGTGCATTATACATAAGAAACAGAAAGTTAAAGTTGTTCAAATTAAAGTTATTTACTGAAAATCTTGTATTCTGCAAAAATTTTCCAAAGGCCAGGATTTTATTAGAAAAACAAGAGGATGCACAGAAGAATATAAAAATCCTTTTAGGAGCTAATGGCCTGATTAGGAACAGATGAAATGCGGAGTGAAAACTGGAAAAGGAGAGAGTGTGATGTCTATCAATATCCTCAGACAAAAGACATGTTGACTTCTTACACGGGTGTCATGTTTATTTTGATCAACATGAATGTGAGTTGATGATGACAGAATTTTCATTTTGGTGGGAACTATCTGTTCATAATTGGGAAATTCATAAAATGTTCCTAAAATGTTTAAAAGGTGTTTTAAAACCAATTTAAAAAACGGATTAAATGCATGTGTGTTTCAGCAATGAAATAAGGAGCTATTCTGTAAATCGATGACATCATGCCCATGTGTATTATGTGTTCGAAGGTGTTTGTTGACAAAATGACATCAACTACTAGCCAGGCATGAATATTACAGCCTGTTTTGTCATTTTCACAGATCCGTGTGAACGGGGATCATTTTGACAACACTGTCGTCTGATTATAGCACATCGTTGTCGTGAAAACATGCCCTAAGTCACTGCAATATACAAACATAGTGTGCATGAATTACACACAAATAATAATACACATGCACATGTTTGAACACACTGGGTAAACATGTACAGGATCTGTGGATTCTCAATAGCAACATGTGTGTGTTAATTTAAGAGAGCAGCCATACTTCTGTGCTGTGCTTTATTTTCTTGGTTTTTATACAATTTAATTCTATAATCATTTATAATCAGCCATTTATGTCGTTGTCATTTGATTTGATCACTTTATTATTGACTTACATCATTTATTCATTTTATTATTCACTTGTCATTTTAAATTTTTATCATTTATATGATCATTTCCTTGCTATTGTTGTTTAATGGTGTGATTGCATGGTTTAAAGGGATGTTTGTCTTCACGAGGAGGAGATCAGAGAATGTCTTGTAAAATCACAGGACGATGTTGTGAAGCAGTAATTTCCCATTGTTTTTCCCGTGGTATAATAACACTTGTACTGGCCAGACGAAATGTAACATCCAGACGAAGTCTGAGCATTGAGACATACGCAACTAAAATGATTCAATAAACTCTGCTCTTTTTATTATCATCACTTCATCTCCTGCTTTGCTCTTCCCTGGCTCTCTCAGTCAAACTCTCAGTTTTATATACCAGACAAAACGAATCTTCTGGCAAGGATTCGGGTCCGAGTCAGATCTGATACCTGACGTGGAGATCCATCCGATCTAACAGTATGAATATGTGTAGTATGAATGTAATCCAGATGCACTATATTCATCATGTTATCATCATCATCATCATCATGTGACCTACGGCGTCAGTGGCGTCGCTTCACTGTCTTTCTCATGCTATGCATCCAAAATCAGAGACTTCCGTCCTACATAGTGTCCGGGAAAAGTAAGCCAAAAAAAGCAGTGTCCGAATTCACAATACTCATAAAAGAGGAAAAAAGTACCTGGATGACCTTTTGCATTTACTACTTCATGAGGCGACAGGAGAGAGGATTTATGAATGACAGTGAAGAGACTGTAAGGACTGATTTTCCTGCTAAAACAAAACGCACCCTGCAATAAAGCCATAAAATGCACCCTGGACAGCAGATAGCAAAGACAGAGCACAGAACCTTGTCCTGCCCAAACTTATCTCCTTGTCCCTTTGTTTGACTTCAACTCATCCCCCCTCTCCCTCCTCTTCTCCCTCCTCAAGTCACTGAAAGTTAAATTAAGAATGTCTATATATCGCATATGGTGTATCTTGTGAATGTGTTGTTTTTTCCTTTTCATGTTTGGTATCATTTTAAGTGTCTCAGTGCGATTGGAAAAATGGTCTTAATTTCATTGCAGTCATTGGTTTAATGAGAAAGATTGAGAACTTAGGAGAATCTTGTTTCTCCTCTCTGGATGATATCTCTTTACGATATCTCCTGAAACCAGGTGCTACCCCCCTGGGGTACATGGATTGGCCCAAACAACTCTAAACAACATTTGTTTAACCCCTTTTGTTCTGATCTGGTATTTAAGGCAAGGGAACAGAGCATACTTTGGGAATCTTTTACCAGGATCATCCCCCACACAGTAATGCATGTCAGTATTTTCCTGTAGGAAAATCCTGACACATTACTGTGTGTCTTTGTCAGGAGAACATTGCTTACTTTTAGAGTCATCTTTGAGTAAATGATGTCATGTATTTTCTGAATTGGCTTTTAATCATTTACTTCTGTAATTGGCATGATACATTTTTACCTGACAAATAAATGTTACATTTTGATTTATTCTGAAAGTATTCTGAAATCATTATTTTAATATATTAAGGAGGCTGGTGCTACCGCAAATCTTAGTTAAGGTAGGTCAAACTAAAGGCGCATGTATGAACGGAGCAGTAGGCACGTCATCTGAAGACCTTTTGATTTCTGTCTATCACTGGTTTAGCAAGTTGTATGGAAGTGGCTAAATTAAACTACACTCTCTAGTTCGAGTGAGCAGTAGGCAACCGACTTTAGGGGTATTAGCAAACCCTACATCCTCTGACTGAAATCAGAATTAACTGGTTTGTGTCCGTGAGAAACACGATTTGGCCGACGTGATCTCTAAGCGGCATTCGGGTCCATAATGAATTAATAACTGAAAGTATGGGATACTCAGAATAATCAAAGATCTAAATTAATTCATAATAAATATTTATGATTATTTTCTAATCAGAAATACGATCTAAATTTGATTATCATTTGAAATTGGAGTCAGATTACGCATAGAGCTAAAGTAATACTAAAACTAAGTTCCAATAAATTAAGTGAACTTCACTGGAGCGCTGAAAAGGCATACACGCTTTAAACCTTCGCCAGGTCGTTGGATTCCGTCGTTGGGCCAATGGATGGTCCTTACAAGACTCAACTGATGATGATAGCTCATGTGACAATGATACCATGGTGAATGTAGTCCAGATTACACAAACTCAAATGTAGTAGCATCTGTGACAGTATGTGATTTCGGACACAGCGATGGGATAGTAAAGAGTCCATCACATGCACACTTCAGAATCTGGCCGGAAGCTGTAGGTCATCCAAGGACATTGTGACGACTGGTTTATGAATACTATGATTTTGAGTTTGAGTAAATACCATCATAATCCTCTGCTCCAGTGACATCCATTAACCCTCTGGGGTCTGGGGTGTTTTTGGGGTCCTTGAGATGTTCTGACATGCCCTGACATTTGTGCTTTTTTCAGTTGCTAATAAACATATTAATGGCAAAGGTGTAAATTCACTCTATATAGCACAAACTGGACTTCCATAATATGTGAGCCACATGAATGTACATGTTTTCATTTTTGAGAGAATAATGTTTATGCATGGTTATCGAAAAAACTAAAAATTAAAGTTTCTGAAATAAGGCCACAAAACACATACTAAATATGTGGCAATAAGACTTTTGACTAATGGATGTCATCACCTTTTCTTCAAAATGATGTGAAAATCATCCTGCCTAATCATTCACATAAAACGATACATTGATTTTAGTTTTGTGAAACACTTTTAGTTTGGAAAGCCAATATGCGGATGGGGCGTAAACGCTCCAACAGCATCATGCATATTTAGTAGTTCACACCTGGTGAGACTACGTCCCTGCATACTTAATGAGCCATTCATTCAGGTGTGTCACCTATAGCTAACTTAAATATACAAGCTTCATAAAAATGATCATTCTAGGAGAAAATTTCAGATGGCATTTAGAGGCTTTTGCATCTGAACTCTTCATATATACACACACATATATATATATATATGCATGCACATACATACTTTATAATCTTTTCAAAACTAGTCAACGTCTTTCAAAACTAAAGTATACATTTTATCATACGTATTTCAAAGTAAAGGATTCATTAGTTAGTTGATGACTTTATTTTTGACAAAACACATACAGTATATATTCCTCATCTCAGTATAGCAATAGAGTTTGCTAAAAGCTGTTCATTCAATACAGCAGTATTTGAAAATCGATCATATTTTGTCAAATTACATTTATATTTGCATTTATGTCAAAACCTAGACACTTTTAAACATCAAAAGGACATTTATTAATATGTATTTGTGTCAAAATGACAAATAAACAGATTTTCCTATTCAATTTTGCATGGAAACGCTTCCAAGACGCTTGCGTGTCGCGTGAAAAATAGGCGTCGGTTCTATTTCTAGAATGCACGCGTTTTCCCCGCGCCTGAGACGCGCGTCTCACACAGGCAGTGTGCAAACTCTAAACTGTTAACATGGGAGCCGAAATAAAAACGGACACGCCACGCAGCTGAGACGCTTACGCCACGCATCCAGTGTTTCACCGGCCTTATCCAGCGGATGTGGGCGTTTCACAGGTTTGTATGGATCGCCTCACATTTGCGTTTGAATAGCGCGGTCTCCGTAGGCGGAGTCACATTAAAACTTAATTAGCTGAGATGAGAACGACTGACATCTCTCTCTTTACATACATATTATATAAACTGTGAATATTTGTTTTTTATAAAAATTACTTCATTTAAAAGAAGAGAATTCAAGCTTCATGCCTGTGTGTCTGTATGCCTGTTTGACTGAGTATTCGCTGAGTTACAGTTCATTTTCGGACGAATGGACTTAACTGACAGAGAGGAGGCAGAACTCGCATCATGTTTATTTTTCTTTATTCAGCGAAAAGCACAACACTTTGTTTTTATTATGAGCATACACAAAAAAATACACACTAAACAGGATCGATTGATGTATAACACAAGCATATAAGATACAAATTATTTATTTTTTATTTTTTTTTTTTGCACTCATACGGAAAAAAACGAGCCTATCGCGCCGGCGCGATAGCCGACCCCAGGGGGTTAAACACGTCCTCTCGTCTCCTCGCTACTGGACTGCAGTGTTACTCCCACTCTATGCAAATACCATAGAAATTAATGCAAAGTGCCTTAAGCTGGCTTTCCTTATAAAAGAAAAGCATTTCTCCTAACTCAATCAATCCAAAATGAAGCCGTGCTTCACTGACAAGCTGCACATTAAAAATAATCACAGCCTTTGCGATTTCATAATCGCATGAAGCCAAATCTTTTTAAGCGCGATCTCATGTTGATTGTGATTAATAGTGCAGCCCTGGTTCACACTCAGAGCTACACAAGGCAAGTGTTGTTCAGTTAACAATGACCGGAACTTATATAATGGTTATCAGAGGTGGGTCCCTAATTAGAATTACAAACTCAACTGTTGTGAAATCTTGCTTTCATGAGGCCATGCATATTTTAACAGAGTAAGAATAATCTCTAACAGAGCCGAGCAACTTTGAAGTGTCACCAGTTCAAACAAAACAAAACGTGTGTCACAGCAGGAGAAAAGCTCAGTGAAATGTAGAATCTCGAGCACTGTTCGATGGGATTAGTTTTACAGGGGTGGAGGGAGTAATGTAATTCACCACAGGACGTCTGTAATAATTATGGCCAATTCGCACTGGATAAGAAATCTCAGTAACTAATTACACACCGCGTCACCTTCCTGCAGAGGTGGGTAGTAACGAAGTACATTTACTTCGTTACATTTACTTAAGTATTTTTTTTTGGTAAAATTTTACTTTTAAGAGTAGATTTAAATGTGGGTACTTATTACTTTAACTCGAGTGAATGGATGAAAAAACTGTACTCTTACTTCGTTACATTGGGTGTCGTTACTTTTTTAATGCAACACATGTTGTTAAATGCGTAGCTGTATCTTTTTTCTGGGCATGACCGATGCTCAATTCACAAATGAATCACTCTTTTGAGTCGATTCTGTTCAAAGACTTCAATCAAACAAGTTGGCAGATCTGTCTAAATCGGTTCGCGAATCAGTTTGACTGATCTGTTCATTTCCTGCACGCACTGAATCGTCTGAAGCGATTTCAATTCACACTCGACTCGGGAGTTGTAACCGGAAGATTTAAGAACATCAAGAGCGTTAGATGAAGTGGCCGTGGACCTACAGTGCAGTCAGTGAAAGCAAATCTGCAAATGTATCATATTTTTGCCAGCGATGGAGATCTTTATTAGTTGAAGTTTGAACATCTTCGTAAGCTGTCTGTGAATGAATGATTCCACAGGACGATATATTCGATTTCATTTCTTTCAGGTAATACATTTTACAACCAAACAGATTATTAGGCCTACGCCACGATAGCACTTCTAGTAGGCCTACAAAGTAGGCCGTTTTTTTGGACATAATACATTAATGTATACATTAAAGAAGCTACCATTGTCCACAGTTTATGAAATGAACACCCGCCATCCCACGGTAATGTGTGTGTGGTAATGTGAATGCAAAACTCTGCAGAGTCACTTTATTTCGACATTGTCTAATAATCCAAATGTAGTTGTGTAAGTTACTATTATACAAACCAAAGGACAGGCAATGATTTTTGGGCTACAGATGGCAGAAATAATGCTTGTCTCTTCTGTTTTTGTTGTAAAGATAGCCTATCGAATTATGATAATAGTCATTTAAATAAAAAAAAAAAAATCTAAATAATATCATGATCATCAATATTTTTCATTGGATACTTTTTTACTCTTACTCAAGTAACTATTAAGATTATTAAGTGTGCTTGCTGAAAGCAGCACACTTATTGTTCTTCTTAAGTTTTCTTATTATTATTATTCCCATTCTTGACACATTTCAAGAATGTAATTAACCATTTTTTTGGTGAATCAGATCTTTTTCCCCATGAAAATGTCATTCCTGGGTAACGTAATGAATTTTTAAATTAATTACATTTCTACCATTGTTGGCATATACAAATGTACTGATCTCCATATTTGGAGCTCAACAAACAATTAGTGCTCGGAAAACTACATTTGAATCACAATTAATATAATCAATTTGGGATTTCATATAGACACGGGCTCATTTTTGGCTGCTGCTAACTCAAAATTCAGAACCAAAAAAAAAAAAAAAAAAAACTGGAAAATGTTTAAAAATGTTTTCCAATAAAGTAAATAAGACTTATTTTATCATTAACTCAACAAAAAAACTGAATTGTGTAATCTAACACACAAATATGGGTTAAATGAATTGCCCGTGTCATTGTTAGACGGAATGACATTCTGCAATATTTTTCAGGATTACCATAAAAACCATCAGTATAATTTTTCTTTCCAACACTCAAACTTGAAACAAAGTAAGAGACACTGACACGTTTTTAATGATTTAAAAAAAGTTTGAATCAACATTTTGTTATGTAAACTGATTAATTCAGCCAACACATACATGCAACAGCATTTCATACATTTTTGTAATAAAACATTTAATACTTAACATATTTCATACATTTTGTACCTACATTTGATTTGGTAATAACATTACCTACATTAGAAATTATACTTACTGAATAAGTGACATTGTAAGCATTCACGTAACGATTTGTGTAACAAACATATTTAATCAGATGAATTCACAACACTATAAAATAAAGAGAAGATTGGAACTTTTGGAAATTTCCATATAAACTTCAGGACACCCACAATGAGTTTGGGCTACCACATGTTTTGGAATTTCTCCCAGTCTGGGATACATAGTTGTGACGAGCGGTTTGTTAATGGCTCAGGCTCCGAAAGGATGGCTTGCATATCAGATATGTAATAAAATATTACATCTGGGGTGGTTGGCCACACAAGGGCGTTTCTGCCCATTGTCTGTTGCATGCAGCTCACTTCAAGTTCATCATCACCCATCACACTCAGGACTTGGCCTACAAATGGCTGGGCTTCATATTTAACAATCACAAACCTTCCAACTATATCTTGTGTCATAGTAAGATGTGGTGTTGTTGCTGGAGCATTGGTGGGTAATTCACACACATCTATGCAATTAATGTCCACTTCATTGGGACTGAAGCAGTCACAGTAGTTACCCTTCCCTCGGCTGCAGAAGCAGGACAGCTCTCTGTGCCTAAACCGTCCAGGGGTAAGAGACACAATCTGGTGAATTTTCATTGTGCCCTTCACAACAGGCAGCTTCTCCGGTACAGCTTCATCATGTTTTAGGATGTCCTCTTCTGACACCCAAAAGTACTTGATTGCAGAGGCTGTGCTCTGTAAAGCTTCATAGAGCTCTTTTGGTGTCTGAATATCTGCTCCCATTTTCACCCTCTGATCAGCCGTGCGCTTTACAGCGCCACCCACGCCATCTGGTGCACCCTTACCATGGGCTTTCTCAGAGAAATTCCAGGTCACCTCCTTGAACCCCAAAATAAACGGTAGTGTGGTCAGGAGATATAAGTGGCGCTTATTTCTATACTGGGTAACAGGCCCGTCACTCATGAAGTGGATGCTTGTAAGAATGGTCTTCTGCTCCTTCAACTTCTTTAAAATTGGCTCAATGTGTGCCCACACAGCTCTTTCATCATGACGTAGGCTGTCTGAAATAGTGGCATATGATTGACTCCCATCTGATGTGTAGACCACACTGGTGTGAATTGTGGCCTGTTTACGACTTTCACCAAAATGGAAAGCTTGAATCTCGGCGTGGAGCTTGCAAGCATAGTTCTCAGAGAAATCCATGTGGACCACTACCTCTGTTTCCTTCGCTTGTCTGCACTGTTCAACCTGGTGTATCCAGTTGTAGTGATGTTTGGCAAGCAGATCAAGTTTTTCATTCAGTATTTTTTGTAGGTCCTGCCACGTTCCACATTCTGTTTTTTTCACAAAGTTTGTGAATTCTTTCTTACCGCAGGTGGTCTTGACCCTTTCCCACTGTAGCCATGTGGTGGTGGTGGTGTTCTGTTCTTGAGGATTTATTTCCACTTCTTTGTAACAGCACTTAACACAGGCACGATACATACAATCCTTTCTTAGAGGATCACACACAATGGATGCCAACAACTCTGAAATCCTTGCCACTTTTACAAAGCCACTTTGAAATAGTTTCTCCACAAGCATCTGGACGTTTTCGTGGTCAAGACACAGGCGCATGTGTTGCGATCACTTGTTTTAGGTTCCGTAATATAGAAGGGACGCAAGCGGACAAACTTTCTGTATGACAGTGTGAGTTCCTTTTGTGTTTCTTTATTGTATTGTAAATGTAACTCTTTCATTGGTTTTTGTAGGACTCTTCTTTGAACTTTCTCTTTTTTTCCTGGTAGAAGTCTACTATTTTCATCCCTACACAGGAAGTGAGTAACCTGTGCCTTCTTTACTGCAGCAAACTTCTTGGCTCCCTGTGACTTCCATTTCTCATTGACGTGCACTACTCTTGTTTTGTTAACCCTTTGCAGACGTTTTCTTAGTTTCTCATTTTTTTTTTTTTTTTGACAGAGCAAGTTGCCTTTTAAGTTTGACTATTTCATTCTTTAGTTTATTTTTGTTTGGGTTTTTTGTTCGCACGTTGCCATTTCTTTCTCGGGAAGACGAAGCAAGTGGCTGGAGATTCTCTTGAGGGTCATCTGGCTCTCTGGGTTGGGGTTCTTCAAGATTAGACTCATTCATTGAGACTGGAGTGTCGTTCATTAATTCATTGATCTGCTTTAATCTTTCCCTCCGATTCCTCTGGTTTACCCTCCACTGCTCCCTTTTCTTCTTTGCAGCAGAAGGGGTCATCTGCTGTACAACAGGCTTTTTGGGAACTGGGCTTGATTTGTAGTAGCTACACACAATAATAATAATGAGTATTAGATGCAGGTTGTAATCACACCAATTTAATTACAATCATATTTTCAAAATATTACAGTAAATCTGTAAAAATATAATGCTTCATAAACAATGGCCAGGGGTATAGTGTATAAGTAAGGGATAATGTATAGAGAGGCGGTCGTTATAGCGAATAACAACCCCGACAGGTTGAACAGGACCCCGACGCGAAGCGGAGGGGTCTTGAGTCAGCCTGAAGGGGTTGTTATTCGCTATAACGACCGCCTCTCTATACATTATCCCGCTTATTACATGGCTACCTACAAAATAAATAAATAATTTGACACGAATTATTGATTTATAAAGGAGTTTATTGATTTAAAAACGAATGTATTGCTTCCGCCAAAGAAAATAGTCCGTTCCGCGTCCATAGCAACGCACTGTTTTTCATGGCAACGGTCTGTTATACTTCGCAGCGGTCTGTTATCAAGAAATAACAGACCGCATTCTACATTAGAATTCAACCAAGCCATGTAATAATGTGTAATAACACATTACACAGCTAAAACATTTAGGCTTATTGCAAATGAGTGTGAACCTATTTCGATTAATATTTCAAGTTTGCTTGTTACTGACACATTATTATTCCACTGAATCATCACTATAATACCCTGCTCTCTTTTTTCCAAGATACTCAGCCCTCGCTTCTGCATCTGTGTTTATCCTGGCTCTGAACCGTCTCTGCCTCTCTTTATTAGACAGAGACATCTGGAAGAACAGAATTGGCCTTAAAACACCAGAAGCTATACAAAAGCTTTAAAATGGGTAACACTTTATAATAACTGCACGCTATTAATCATTAGTTAAACATTAGTAAACAGTTAATTCATCATTTATAAAGCATTAATAGACATTAATAAGCAGTTTATAAATACAGCTATAAATGCTTTATTCTTGATTTAAAAGCATTTCTATAATGTGTTTAATAATTGTATTTTCATACTTTAATTTCATACTTATAGATAGGCTTATAAATCAAACATTAAGCATTTATAGCTGCATTTATAAAATTCTTATTAATGTTTAGTAATGCTTTATAAATGAATTAACTGTTTAATAATGCTTAACTAATGATTAATAACGTGTAGTTATTATAAAGTATTACCAAATGTGGATATATTAATAAAAATGACTACATTATTCATGATTTGATCATTAACATTACAAAAGTTCAATTCAATGATAATTGAATGTGAATCATACGAAATCAAGATGAATGACAGCAAAAAATACGGAAAAAAACAGACAATTATGTAAATAATGTTAATGTTAATAATATAACTATAATAACTATATCTAAAAGTTTACAAATGTTAATTAAAAACTAGATTGTTATGCCTATGTCATTCTGGATAACGGATGACATGTCCTGGCTAACAGAGGTTTTTTGTTATCCAAGAATGACATGTTGTTATCCAGGAATGACAAAACAAATATTTTTCTTTATAATCAGGCACTAACTTAACCACCTATGGAAAACTACAACTTAGCCATCATCGCTTTAAGGTAATCTTTTAGATCAAATAGTTTTTTTAATATAAAAACATTATAAATAGTTTATCAGTGTTATCCAAAAGGACACATGATATTGCTACAAAGTGCATCAGTGACCGAAAAGGTCAAAATATCAACATTTTAAGAGACGCTTACTCACCTTTGCACATGTTCTGGTGGTCCTTCAGGGTCTTCTTTTTGATACAATATTATGTCACATGACATACCACAATGCATTATGGTCTAAAATGGTCATTGATGTCTGTTATCCAGGACTGACATTAGAGAAATCACAATTTAGAGACAAAAGTCTTTCTGTCATTAAAATGTAATTAAGCTTAGTATTATAACCATATTTGCAGGTATCGTTTAAAACATCAATACAATTATGCCCAAGTAGATTTTAAATACTTTTATTTATATTTTTTACATTTTTATTGTATTTTTGTATTCAGATTTTAAGCCGGGACAGTTACTCGGAATGCCATTTTGGGACTTTTGAGCTCAATAGTTCCTTAAAGATTAATTATTTATAATGAATTCTCACATGAGCAATTAAAGAGGGGAAAGTTGAGTCATTTAATGAAGTGCATTTAAAAATGTATACATTTTTAATATTATGAATATGCTTTGGACACCAGAATTGACACGCCACGTCATTGACCCAAATACAGATTAACTAGTTTACATAAAAGGTACTAATATATAAAATAAAAATAAATCAAAACCAAATAATTTACGAGCTTTTAACTTCATGAGGCACAATGGCAAGGCATCTAACACCGGAGAGGCCGTCCTTGGTGATTCAGCGTCTGACTGGACATGTCCTTCCAGTCCTTTTTAAAGTCCATCAACTTTTTGACATCTTCAGAAATCTCCTCCTGGAAACTCCCTAAAACTTGTCCATTGGTAATCCCCTCCTGGAAACCCCCTAGCACTTGGTCATTAAAGCCTTTGCCTCTTCGTCCTTCTCCTTCTGGACCTTATCTTCATCGCTGTATCTTCTGTATCTCGTCTGCAACACATAGACCAGGGGTGTCAAACTCAAATACACAGTGGGCCGAGATTAAAAAATTGCTATAAGTCAAGGGCCGGACAGGTTAAACGTTTATTGAAAAGTTATTGAAACAACGTATTATTATTATGAACCTGAAACCAACAAGGCCTATATATTATTGCCTATAAAAAAACTTTAATTAGGAAATAAAATAAATAAAAATAATAAATAAATAAAATCAGTTTCACTAATTTCTTATGGTTATTTACAAAAGTTATTTACTTCAAAGGAAAATCAAATGTCCTATAGCAAGAGAAAAAAAAAATGCAAAAATGAGACTGCATTAAAGACTGAAAATGCGTCAAAGCACCGCTTGCTGCTCTGCTCATTGGTCTGAGCCAGATGCTTGGTGTCTCATCTTGGATACAAGTTCATCAATGTCTGGGGTCAGGCTCTGAGATGAGGAAATCCTCAGGATTGAGTGAAGGTGTTCATCAGTAAGACAACTCCTGTGTGAAGTTTTGTTTATCTTCATCAAAGAGAAGAGTTGTTCACACAAGTATGTGCTGCCAAACATAGAGAGCGTTTGAGCAGCCTGGGAGCACATCTGGGGCATTGTATTGGGGATGAAACGTGGAAACTCTGCAGCGCCCACAGACTCATATTTTGCCTTCAGTGTGTCACTACATTGGAGCTCAATCAGCTCCATTTGGAGGTTTGATCGTGCGCTTTCCACATCGGCTGTAAATGGATTACTGAGCAGTTCAAACCTGCTGTTTTGAGCTTCAAAATCGGCAAATCGCCATGTGAACTCAGCACCAAGTATGCCGAGTTTTTCAGCAAAGTGTGTAGTTGGGAAAACGGTGGCAGCGACCTGCTCTTTCATTGTTTGGCAGTGCGGAAAATGGCTCAAGTTTTCCTGCAGCATCTGCGTCTCCCACAGGCGCAGCTTGGTTTTAAAAGCCCTCACTGTAGCGTACATGTCAGTGATGACACGGCCCCGCCCCTGAAGCTGCAGGTTGAGCGCATTCAGGTGGCTCGTGATGTCACACAGAAACGCCACTTCACACAGAAACTTTTTATTTCGGAGCTCTTTTGTGTCTTTTCCTTTGCTTTCCATGAACTCACAGATCTCCTCACGCAACTCGAAAAATCTTTCCAGAACCTTTCCCTGGCTTAGCCATCGCACCTCTGTGTGATAGGGCAAGTCACCATATTCTGAACTTAACTCCGCCAGAAAAGACTTGAACTGGCGGTGATTTAAACCTTTGGCTCTGATAAAGTTAACCATTTTTTTAATGATGCTCATCACATGTTCCATTTTCAAGGCTTTGCCACACAAGGATTCCTGGTGTATGATGCAGTGATAAGCTGTCAGCTCACCTGTGACATTTTCCTCCTACAACTTTTCTCGGATCCTCCCCACCAATCCACTTTTTTGACCGCACATCGCAGGCGCTCCATCTGTTGTCAGTCCCACAAGTTTATCCCACGGCAACCCCATTTAATCTACACATCTGGACACCTCTTCAAAGATATCTTTCCCCGTAGTTGTGCCATGCATTGAGTGTAATCCCAATAACTCTTCTGTTACGCACAGGCTTGAGTCCACTCCACGGATGAAAATTGACAGCTGGGCAGTATCAGAAGTGTCGGTGCTCTCATCCACAGTAAGGGAGTATGTGATGAAATCGTTTCCCTTTCTCACAAGCTGTTGTTGGAGATTGGCAGCAAGGTGACGCACACGATCAGCAACAGTGTTTCGGCTCAGGCTCACATTTTAAGATGCTTGCCTTTTTTCTGGGCACACGGCGTCGCAAACTTTAATCATGCAGTTTTTGACAAATTCCCCCTCGCTAAAGGGCCTGGCTGATTTTGTGACCTCTGCTGCCACAATAAAACTGGCCTTAACAGCAGCCTCGCTTTGTGATTTGGCTTTAGTGAACATAGCCTGCTGTGACACCAGACTTCTTTTTAACTCTTCTACCTTCTGTAGCCTTTGTGTCGTGTCCAGATGCTTGTATTTGTCGTGGTGCTTCATTTCATAGTGTCTTCTTATGTTGTATTCTTTCATTACAGACACGCTGTCTCCGCACAGGAGACACACAGCTTTGCCCTTCACATCCGCAAACATATACTGTGACTCCCACCTGTCCTGAAAACCCCTGTTTTCAAAGTCCACCTTTCGTTTAGCCATTTTTTTGGGAGAGGGTTAGTTGATTATTGTGGCACGCTTTCGCGGTAATGTTTCCATGGTGACGCGTCATTGCTTGTCACGTGACACAGCGCAACCACACAGCGCTGAATATATACACAAATCCGGCGAAACACGGAAGTAAAGCAGCGCCGCCATTACTGCATGCCTTGCTGCTAAGGAAGTAGTGTTGGTCCCGTAGGCGGCTGTAGCAGATGTAGCTGTACGAAATGTTATTTTTATCTATTTATCTTTAATTTTGTACAGTAGCCCTGCTGTATGGCTACAACACTTCCCTCGGCCGGCCATGCAGTCACACACTACTTCGAGAACTTTGCAGTTTTCTCTCTGTATTGTTACTGAATACTGACACATTATGGTACGAGTTCACTGCCTGTGAAAACCTCACAACACCTTTTAATGTGATGAGCTCATCTGCGAAGGTATGCAGTATCTGGCCAATCCATCCGAAGCTCATGTAATTCTGACCTTCAATCAATGCCCTGTAGTTTAGGTTCTGAAGCTCGCATGCCAGATGATTAATAAAATAATCTTGAATACCTGTAAGCTGCCAACTCTCAAGGGCACTACACACCGGGACGAATATCGGCGCGCGTTATTCGCCAGCGTTTTTCAACGCGTTTTTTGTGTTCACACCCAAGCGATTTTCGCTGACGATGAGCCGAGTGAACATGCAAATTCATTCCCTGACATTAAATGGCGCTTAATGTAAAACAGAAACCACTCCATAACAGTTCTCTTTTATCAAGATTTTTGTAGTCGCTGTCACGTTTGTCATATAGTTCTTTATGTATACACTCATCTTGCCTTGCATCTTCCTCGTCTTATTTCTTCTCGGCAGTGTAGACAATACTTGGTGTATATCTTCTTCGCCGTTACGTATGTGTGCTCGGCAAGACCGTTTTGTGTTTGAGCGCCCCCAAGTTGTGTTTTTCTGTAACTTCAGAAGCTCCAGACACGTGAACAAAAGCGCCAATCTCATTGGTCGGATAGTTTTTGACGCGGCGCGTCAAACCAAAAAAACGAACCCGAGGCGTTTTTAAAAAAATGACGCTTTTACGCGTGCCGCTTTTCGCGCCGGTGTGCACACTCACATTGGCACCCTTTGTTTAGTCACGAGGCGTTAAACATCGGCGAATATCGCGCGCGAAATTTGTCCCGGTGTGAACAGGCCTTCACGCTTTCACCGTGAGACACACGCAACTTTTCACACGCTCTCACGCCACACATCCATTTTCTCACGCACAGAAAAATCGCGAGGCAGAGAGGACACGGAGACCGACAGACTAGACAGAGCAGGTTACTTATGATATAAAAAAAGCTCAGCTCTCAGATGTCAATTTTATTACGAAATTCAAACAATAAATACCGTTTTGGTGTTTGTAAATGTGACGTGACGGATCCCTAGCGGCACGTGAACCGATCATCTCAACTTATAGTAAATAAACACGAATGAACAATGTTAAAAGAAACAGTAGGCTACAACTTACCGAAATGTATATTCATCATACATAATATCGATCAATCAGTGTTTTTTTAACCGCGGAAAGGGTCAATAAAACAGCTGGAGAACAATTATGTCATATAACATTTACCTCAGGAAAGCCATTTAATGACCATAATGGGCTATATAGCAGGTTAGTTGGCTATAAAAAAAGAGCTATAGAGTATTTTGCTAAATATGTGTACTATAATACATATTTATTATATTTTTACTCATATCATTAAATAAAGTTGTTATTATAATAAAAAAACGCATTATATTTAATTTGAGTAATAGCCTACTATGGCTCTCTGTAGGCTATGTTTAACTATTAGCATTAGGTGAGTTTTTTTTTTCTTGACACATTGAAATCCTGAAATTTGTTTCAAGAAATAATAAAAAAAACGTTGCTTACCAGAAATTGTACCAATATAAACATTGCAACATGTTGTCACTAAACCTAATAAAATTCAGTTTAGTTACTAAAATGTTTTTACAATCACAATATTTAAGCCCCAGGATCCGCTTTCATTGAAATGTCATTAGGGCACCGGCAAGTGTCACACCCAGGTCACACCGCCGTCACTTCGCAGGCACGCAGTAATGGCGGCAGGCAAGATGGCGGCGCCCATAGAGATCACGGCGGATTTGTGTATAGATCAGTGCACTGAATGAATGACGATCTGCTTATGTAATTTTTCCTTTTTTATTCAAAATATTCACAAATGTATTAGCTATAACACAAAACAAACTGATATTCCGATTGTCAAATATGTGCAAGTGGATGTGTTTTGTTGTTTAAACACCTTTATAACGATCGCGTTAGTTGAGCTGTAACTTAGTTATGTTCAATGGTCGGCTCCGTGTATATTTTACAAACTCAAAATATTTTTTTTTTGCTAGTGCTTATGTGTATTTAAACATCTGAAACTTAAAATAAACATTATGTGGTTGAAAACACTGAATAGTTGTGATATATGACAGCACTGAGCGCGTCTGTCTCTGGCTCAGCGCCAGACTTGATATTGAAGGAAAATGTGCTTTATTTGTAATTTAAAGTAATGGTGCTGATGATTTTTAGAGACCCCCACACAGGTGTATGATTTTACTCTGCCTTCATGGGATCTCATCCTCTCTCTATGAGCTCAGCTCCCACTGGCTCCCACGTAATTCGAACCGATATACCGGCGGGCCAGCTCTAAAAATAAATAGCCTACATTTTGTCATGCGGGCCAAAGATAATTAATTCGCGGGCCTTGAGTTTGACACATGTGACATAGACGGTAATGATTGCATTTTTCTTCTTTCTTTCGCAAAGCTCTTTCTAATACATTTAAAAAATTTCTCTACTCTGCCATATGCTTAATACATGCTTACAACATTCAGTGTGGTATGTTTTTTCTTTATAAACCATTTTCTCAATAAATGATTTTACAACAACAGTTGCAGTGTTTTTCTTCATAAACCATTTTCTCAATAGGCCTATATGGTTACAATGATTATTACAAGTGTCTTACACTTTCTTAATAAATTGTTTAACAACAACTTCTGGTGTCTTTCTTATGGAAGCTTGTTTCCGCCACAGAATAAAGCATTTTAAGAGATAATTGCGACTTTTTATCTCACAATTGTGAGTTTACATCTCGCAATTCTGACTTTATTTCTCAGAATTTCGAGATATAAAGTCAGAATTGCGTGAAATGAAGTCGCAATTGCGTCTTATAAAGTCAGAATTGCGTGAAATAAAGTCGCAATTGCGTCTTATAAAGTCAGAATTCTGACTTTTTTTCTCATAATTGCGACTTTATATCACGCAATTCTGACTTTATAATACGCAATTGGGAGATATAAAGTCAGAATTGCATGATATAAAGTCGCAATTGCGTGTTCCTAAAGTCAGAATTGTGAGATAAACTATTCCGAGGTAAAAAAAAAAAAAAAAAAAGTATTTTTTTTCCCCTTAGAATTGGACTTTATATCTCACAATTCTGACTTTATAACACTCAATTGCGACTTTATTTCATGCAATTCTGACTTTATATCTCGCAATTGTGAGAAATAAAGTCAGGATTGCGAGATGTAAACTCGCAATTGTGAGATAAAAAGTCGCAATTATCATTTTTTTATTTTTATTTTGTAGCGAAAACAAGCTTCCATACTTTCTTTATAAAACCACTTTCTTAATAGTTACAATTGTGGTTTACTACGACACATAAGTACTTCATATACCAAAAGGCATAATTATAATAGAATAATTGCATATTACATAACAGCATATAATGGCAGTCAACAGCTTCAAGCTTTAAAGGCACAATATGTAAGATTTTTAGATTAAAATATCCAAAAACCACTTAATGTTGTATATTTTGTTGACTTGTGTACTTGCATTATCCCAAATATTATCAACAATTTTAACCAGGACACGGCCCATGTCTGTGCTTCGCCTGTCAGTGACGTCACATCCGAGTTACCTTCAATTTCGATTGTTTTTTACTTCCGTAGGAACCATGGAAAACACCAAAGATGCTTTAATATATTCTGTTTTATTAGACAGGTGAGCAACTGTTTGGAAATATTTATCAACAGAAAACGAATCATTGTTATATAGCTCATCACGGTTAGTCTAATTGTTTGAATCTCTTGTTTTCTTAATTTAACTCGAGTACCATGTTTACCATTTAGAAAGTCATCCAGTTTTTATTAAAGGAGAACTCCGGTCAATTTTAACATTGAGCTCATTTTTTTGTAAATTTGGAGTGCTGTCAACAGAGGCGGCCTTACCTATGTTTCACCCGTTTCAATTGAAACGGGCCCCGCCCTCCAAGGGGGCCCCCAACAGAACAGGAAAATCTCATTCATTTTCTCCCTAGGATATTGATTTTCAGACATAATGTCTAAAGTGGTCTCCAACACGTCGCTCGCGAGCTGAGGTAGCTCGCCAAGGGCCGTTCAATATTGCGTCTTTTGCACGCTCAAGTTCATCATTTCAAATAATTGAAGCGACGCGCTCATTTTTTCCAGGCGCAACGAGTCAACATGAAGGATGGGGGTGCACCCAAACCACGGGTGTTTTTTTCTTCTCCGTAAATAAATATTCTAGCCGAGCTACAGCAAGCGTTTTTCGGTGGTGGAAATCCATTAGCTATTAAAACTTATTTGTCGTTGTGGAGAGCGCATGGTAGCATTAGCAACGACAGACGCCACGGGAAAATCGGACCTAATTTTACTATTAATAATAAAAGATAAGCTAATGTGCATTGTAAATGTCAGTATTTTGTCTTTTTTGAATCATTCTTTTTATAAAAATGATTTAAAGGCTGAAATATGCGAGGTTTATCTTTTTATAAAAACTTTTTTGTCAAAACTTTATTTGAACTTGTACATGTTAGTAGATAACATGTTGCAAGACACTCCGTACTTTTCAAATTTGGCCATCATTTTTAATGTTACTATTTTAATGTTTATTAAACCGTACTCACGAATTCTCAAACTGTTCCCTCGGTTTAACAAATCGTGCCCACGGATTAATAAACCGTTCCCACGAGTTTTTAATCCGCGCTCTCAGATTTGTAAACAGTGCCTTCAGTTTTTGCAATCTGTACCCACTAATAAACCGTGCCCACGCTTTCACAATCCGTTCCCACGGGTTTGTAAAATGTACTCACGGATTTGTGGCTCACTCTCATTTTAGAAGAACAGCAGGAGGTACTTTGTTAACGAATCTTATAGTATATTGTTTTATTTTGTAGCCTATTAAGTGGAATACATCAAATTGTCTTAACTGCGTCTAGCGGGTATGGGTGAATATAGGCTACAATTTAATATGAATGGCGTGCATCAAAATCTTTTGTTTATTTGTGATAATCTTAACACTTTAGTATTATTTTCTAACCTGTATTATGACTGATATTTGACGAATTGCTTTGTTCCTTTTTTGTAAGTTTTGGACAAAAGCGTCTTCTAAATATGTAAACTGTAATAATAATAATAATAATTATTATTATTATTATTTGTGTTTAATTATAAATGAGTTCACTTAAGACAGTAATATGTTTGTCATAAAATAATTTATCAATGCTTTATTTTTATAGGCTATAACCTAACCTTTTACAGTTTTGGATAAAATAGGCCTACATTTTTTGCATAATTTTTGCTTAAATAAAGCGTTCATAAATTATTTTATGATAAACATATTACTGTCTTAAGTGGACTCATTTATAGTTATAAACTACTACTACTACTAATAATAATAATAATAATAATTATTATTATTACATTTTATAGGCTACATTAGAAGACGCTTTTGTTATTTTTGTTATTTAGTATTTTAGAATACTAAAGTGTTAAGATTATCACAAATAAACAAAAGATTTTGATGCACGCCATTCATATTAAATTGTATATTCACCCAAACCCGCTAGACGCAGTTAAGACAATTCGATGTATTCCACTTAATACACAATAAAACAATATAGGCCTACTATCGTTAACAACGTACCTCCTGGTGTTCTTCTAAAATGAGAGTGAGCCACAAATCCGTGGGAACGGATTGTGAAAGCGTGGGCACGGTTTATGAATTAGTGGGTACAGATTGCAAAAACTGAAGGCACTGTTTACAAATCTGAGAGCGCGGATTAAAAACTCGTGGGCACGATTTGTTAAACCGAGGGAACAGTTTGAGAATTCGTGAGTACGGTTTATAAACTGCATGGGCGCACAGATTGCAAAACCGTCGCCACGGATTTTTTAAAAATTATTTTTACTTACACAGACCTGTGACTTCTCGGGCTCCGTAATACTTCAAGTTGAGGGGATGTTTGAGCTGTTTTTTTTTTTTTTTTTTAAGTCAGCCCAGACAGCTGAAAATATAGCTACTGCGCAAATCAATTAAGCAGTGATGTTGCCCTGCGTGAAAGGGCGAGGCTTATTCCAACGTAAAACGCTGTATAATTGTATATAGTTTTAATCAAATAAGGTTGGATTATTTCTATGTTGAACTGCCTGTTCATGAAGCTGAAAGTGCGCGTAATAAAATAATATGATGCAAACCAACAGGAATCCTTGCTTTTTCTGCTCTATTATGTTTACATTTTATGTGGGCAGGGCCCCATTTTAGTTATTGAAACGGGCCCCCAGATGCTTAAGGCCGCCCCTGGCTGTCAATACAGAGAACAACGACAAAAATCGGTGTTGCCTACACCGAGTTATTCTATTTTTAAAATTTGCACCCTGTTGACTTAAATGGGGCAAGTACTAAACCTGCTTTTAGCCTCTTAACATCCTTGATGTGTCATTACAAGTGCACAGCCAATGTGAGTGATTCCTTCAGAGTGAACACGGGTGAATCTGACTGCAGTAGATATGAAAGATATGAATAAAAATAAAAAGTTAATTCGGCCAGCGCTCATACCTGTATTTACATCCTGTTTTTGGTCGAAGTCCATAGTAGTCGATTGTCGAGTTCACGCGCGTGATCATAGGTAACTAAGCAACAGTGGAGAACTCGACAATCGACTACTGTGGACTTCGACCGAAAACAGGATGTAAATACAGGTATGAGCGCTGGCCGAATTAACTTCATTTTTATTCATATCTTGCACATCTACTGCAGTCAGATTCACCCGTGTTCACTCTAAAGGAATCACTCAACATGGCTGGGCACTTGTAATGACACATCAAGGATGTTAAGAGGCTAAAAGCAGGTTTAAAACTTGCCCCATTGAAGTCAACAGGGTGCAAATTTTAAAAAGAGGATAACACGGTGTAGGCAACACAGATTTCTGTCGTTGTTCTCTGTACTGACAGCACTCAAATTTACAAAAAATGAGCTCAATGCTAAAATTGACCGGAGTTCTCCTTTAAAGGCACAGTATGTAAGTTTTGCCCCTAGAGGTCGCATATTCAAAACAATAAAAAAAGCCATAGGTTGATGACTCTGTGAATGAGCATGAAATGATGGGAGTTTTCGTCTTCATCTCCACTGCTGATGGAAATCAATCCGACGGGACAAATCATATATACGGATGAGCTAATGAAATAAAGTTTTATAACGTTTCGTTTGATCACATGATTTTATTTTATTCTAATGAATTAGCCACACGTAATGTAATATTTTATGATAAATTACTACTCATTCATTCACTTTATTTGTTGAATTAATTGGTGGTAAACGTGATGAGCTACATAACATTAATTTATGTCGATAAAGGTACCCAAACAGTTACTCGCCTGTCTAATAAAACACATGCAAGATCAGCGTCTCTGTCTAGTTGAAGTTTGTCGCGAAGCTCTCTCCATCTAGGAAATATTGATCCTCAGAGCGGTGTGCTAGACACTACAACTACTACTTCTGCATTGTTTTCATTAGACTCACTGTGTTGCCATGGTTTCTACAATGTAAAAAGTGAATCTCTTGCAGTTAACAACATGCATGAATTTAACTATACATCACTGGATCATGAACTACACAATCACTGCCTGTTAAATAAAGCAACATCCAGCATATTCTCAATGTTTCTTGGTCTTCTCCTGGACTGCACAGGCTCTACTCTTAAACACAATGGTGACCCACAAAACTCAACAGAAACACTTTAAATCCCAACAGAACAATAAACACTAACACATCTCTCAAGATCTCAGCAGAGGATTAAACAACAAACACAGTATTGCCAGCTTCACTTATTACTTACCAGACTGACTTTATTTCTGTATTATGTCGACAGAAGATCTTATTAAGAATTAACAGAGGTTTAGATGTTGATATCTTATTGAAAAAAAAAAAAAAAAAAAAAACTTATGTCACCATTATGATGATCGGTGTTTGTTTAGTTGGACTCTTTACTATTTAACATTAGTTCAATGGTTGCTTTAAGTCTGTGTTTCAGATACATGTCTGATATGGCAAAAAGTGCAATATGATGTTGATCACTCTTTAGTATAGGATATAGTCATCATGTATGGATCTGAGTGAAATCTGCATGGGGCACTTTTACACTCTCGTGTGAAACTCACGATCACATGGGTTCCTATAGGGATTACTGATTTTCAGCTGTGAAATTTCATCAAGCAATGGCAAGATTTTACAGTAAAAGAGCCAACAATCACACCTCTGATGTTAATGTCTTTTGTTCCACAGCACTTGTGCACTTCCTGTTTCACTCAGTCAAATTTAAGACCTTTTTAAGACATTTTAAGACCATAAAGATTGAAATTTAAGACCTACATGACACATTATCCAAGTTAGACAGATCTATCTTTCTATCTATCTAGGATTATCTGATGTGTGTGTGAGAGAGAGAGGGAGAGGTAGATTTTTTGCATATTATACTGTAAAAACATAATTATTGTTGATTTTAGTTGATCATAGTTGATCATAACTAGAGAGGAAATGATGAGATGATTAAAGTGACCAAAATTATCACGGTTATCACAGAACACTACAGAATGAAGTCAATTCAACAAGTTTTATGTCGAAAAACAGCAAATAACAAATTGATTAGCATCGATATAAACTTTTCTTTTTGTTTACGTAAACATTAAAATACCATTAAAAATGATGGCCAGATTTTAAATGAGTGTCTTGCAACATGTTATCTACTAACATGTACAAGTTCAAATAAAGTTGTGACAAAAAAAGGTTTTATACAAAGATAAACCTCATATTTCAGCCTTTAAATAATTTTTTTTATAAAAAGAATGAGTCAAAAAAGATAAATTACTGACATTTACACATTAGCTTATATTTATTAGTAGTGTTTGGGTGCACCCCCATCCTTCATGTTGACTGAGCTTTCAATGTTGTTATGGAAAGGGGTGATTGGTTGGTTCCTGTCACATGACCTGCGGTGTGTTTGCGGCATTCTGAAAAGTTTAGATTTTTTTTCATCTCGTTGTGCCTGTTAAAAAAATTAGCGCGTCGCTTCAATTATGAGCGCGCTTGCTGCTCGCCTACATTTGAACAAACTTGAGCGCGCAAAAGACGCGATATGTGAACGGCCTCTGGCGAGCTATAGGTAGCACGCGAGCGACGTGTTGGAGACCCCTGCTCTAGGGCTCCGCTTTATAGGCTACATCTCCATACTTTTTTGCTACTTTGTAATAACTTTCTGCGGCCAGCGTTTCTGGAAATGAACGAGGGTAAACACTTTTTTAGACCTGACTAAATTAAATTTAAGACATAGGATGAAAATCTGGCCATTTTTAAGACTTTTTAAGGCCTTAAATTTAAAGTTCAGAATTTTTGACTTTTTAAAACCCCGCGGAAACCCTGTTCACTTTACACAGCAGAAAGTATTGTTTCACTTTACCGGATGTTATGGGCACAACAGCATAAGAGGCACATATTCACATATTCAATACTGCCTGAGAGGAAATAACAAGACCCCCCCCCCCCCCCTCCTTTTTTTTAAAGACCTCTTCTTGTAAATCAGGGCTGTTTCTGTCAGACAGAGCACTGTGTACAATCACTTTCACTTTCACTGCAGGGAGACTTGATTCACTTTAGCCGATAAACAGCATTAAAATTATTTAATAATAGGGGACATGAACAGTAGGGTAGCTTATTTGGATTATAAGATATGTGTTACGATTTTACTGGTGTAAGAAATGAAAGCTTTACCATAAGTTCTGCCGGGAAGACTCAATTGTTAAGTCACTTTACCTTCTCATCTATCCAATCACATTCTAATACTCGTGGTATAAAAGATTGGTACATACACAAGTTTGAGTTCACAGATGCTGACGCTTCCATTCACCTCCATCCCCCCCACCACCTCCAAGATGGATCCCTCCCTCCATCCTCCCCACCACCACCACCACCACCACCACCACCAGGATGGTCCCTTCCCATACCTCACAGGGGGTGGGCTGCGCCCCTGCCTTTGTCTTCAGGCAGGATATGCAGAGTCCGGACCCTCAGATTGCGAGCTACGGACGGGGCATACGCCAAAGAACTTTATTGCTTGCTGGGCTGTTAATAAATGTGTAATTACTTATTGTTCTTCTTAAGTTTTCTTCTTCTTCTTCTTCTTCTTCTTATTCCCGGGAGATCAATTTTGGCCAGATCCTGCGCCTAGGCCCTTTGAGACAGAGACACCGTTCCAACTTTAAAACGTACGGTCAGTACCGGTGTAAGTTGCTCGCGAAGATGACATCACAAGTCCATGTCGTTCGTCCGCCATATTGGATTGAACAGAAAGCTAAACTAAAGTTTCACAGGTCACAAATTTGGTCCGAACTTCACGAAACTGGACGTACATGATCCTTGGACCAAGCCTCACAAAGTTACTAGAAGGATTTTTGATTTTCGGAAGCGTTTGCCCGTCACAGCCAAATGAAATCGGCGGCGTAGTCGCCAAAACAGGAAGTAGTTCATATTTCAGGAACGCTGTCACGTATCGAAACCAAACTTTGTACATGAACTCGGGACTCCAATGTGAGGAAGCACAAGATCTGAATTTTTTAATTTTTTTATTTCAGGCTAATAGACAAACCCATTTACTTATGTCTATGCAAAAGAGTTTCACCTCACACTTTTAATGTTAATGCATTTAGACAGTAGGTGGCACTGTTGTATTAAATTTCACAGAGTTGCCAAGTCAGTGTATAGACTGCATTCATTTTTACTAGGTTTGTCTTGAAATTCAGGCCCTGCATTTATTGTTTTTTTAAACTGGGAGGGAATTCCCCGCTTACATGGGTCACATGGGGGGGGGGGGGGGATCTAAAGATTATGGGAGGGGGGGGAGAATAACTTTTGATGCATCGGTCTAATTTAATCATCTTCATTTATTAATATATACAGATTTGTATGCATGAATTGTGCATTTCCAGTTCTCAAAACAGTTAAAAAAAAAAAAAAAAAACAACTTTATACAAAATACATCATGCTCTTCTTCGCTAACCGAACAAACAATTCATTGTATGTGGCTGTGTTTCTGCGCGCGGGAAATATGCTGCGCATAACAATAGAAAACAAGGAGAAACGTGCAGTCACATGCTCAAACAATCAACAACGTCGCTCTAGAGGTGCGTTCCATTTGACCGTAAGTGGACTGCGAAGTGGACTTCACAGGGTTTTCCGCCATCTTAACCCTTGTGTTATGTTGCGGGTCAATTTGACCCGTTTAGATTTTCTAGTTGTTGGAAATACTGGTTAACCTATGTTTTTTTTCTTGATATTTTGTGACTTTTTCTCATTTATCATCATGAACATGCATGCAAAGTTTCAACATGCTGGTGTTTTTTGACATATACAAACAAAATTACTGTTCCTTTCGTGATGTTCGCGGGTCAATTTGACCCGCATATTTTAACGCTCTAAGGCAACTGTACGAACCCAAAATAATAACATTTCTTGGTTATATTTTGTTATTTTATTTTTTTACTACATTATGAAGCTAAAAAAATAGGTTTTCCACACTTATTTCAATACAGAAAAATATTTTGTCAGCCACAGATGGTAAAAATTACCTATCATTTATTTTTTCAAGCTACCTGAAATAATATTAAACATTTTTTTTCTTGATATTTTGTGACTTTTTCTCATTTATCATCATGAACATATGCATGCAAAGTTTCAACATACTGGTGGTTTTTTTTTTTGACAAATACAAACAAAATTACTATTATGTTTGTGATGTCCATCATAGGCAGCTATTCAAAAGCAACTGTACAGACACAAAATAAAAACTTTTATTTTATGTATGTCAGGGCATCAACTCCAGTTCTAAAGTGTAAGTGTATCTAAAAATGCTCTAGCCCAAACCAAACACACTTGAAAAAGCTAAATCATGGTGTTCAGAATTAATTGCAAATTACAAATGAAAATTTTTGATAGAAGACACAGATAGTAAAATAAGCTCTCATTTATATATTCAAGATATCTGAAATATCTTGAGACTTCGACATAGACAGCAGGAAAAATGAGCTCAGATTAATTGATTAATTGTTCAGTTATGATGTTCTAAGCAAAAAAATAAAATAAAAAAGTAAAAAAAATGTATATGCAAATATATATAAATATAACGTATATTCAAATTTTAAATAGTTTTAAAAAATGGTTAAAAAACATTTTCATTAAATCATATCTTCAGATATATATTTTTGGGAATATTTGACAAATGCTGATATTAAAAGTTTACAGTTTGAACCTGAATCTTTGTTGTTTTTCATAGTGTGATTTTTGAGGAATTGTATTGAATCCAATGCGGGTCAATTTGACCCGGACCATAAGGGGAGTGCACAGAATTCCAACATAACACGAGGGTTAAGTGAGATTCCAATCCGAAGGGAGCGAACATGTTCAGTTCGAAGGGCACTGCGCACGGCATAGGGAATAAGGGAACATCGATACATCACTTCACAGGAAGTGGAGAGCGATGATCACCCAACTGTCATTTCGCGCACCACGTCATCACCAGTCAGAACTGTCATAACTAACGATGGAGGTGTTTACGTATGTGTGTAAGTATTCATACATTTCGCCATTGTTATACAAATGACAGTATTTTTAACGGTTATTGTTGTGAATATTACATAGTATTTTTGATGATTATAATTTACCTCAGTGAATGCAGCCAGCTTAGCTAGTTTGTGAAGTAAAGTGATTTTATTTTAGGTAGTTGTAAAATAGTGCAAAATAATTGTAAATATATAATATAATAATAAAAATTTGAATATGAATGTCCTATATATTTATGTTCTATCATAATCTGCACGACCCCGTCGTTGACTTTCTTTGATGACATTTGCAGGGCGTTTCAAATGAGCGGTTATTGTCAGTGAAGTCCACTTCAACTGATACACCGTGCTCAGGGAGTAGGGGAGCAGTGAACACTGCGTATGGACCCTGTCGAATGGAACGCACCTTAGATGTGTAAAAACAAGTGGAAAGCGCGGGCGCGCCGCTGTCTCCTTTCCACAAGCGCTTGCTGTCCCGTGGCGTCTGTCGTTGCTATGCAACCATGAACTCTCCATGATGACAAGGAAGTATCAGCAAAAGATTAATTGATTTCTATAATTTGGAAGCGGATAATTTCTTCACAAACAGCTCATTATGACTCAATGTTAGAATGCTGCACCTACACTCGATAGTGTGAATAAGATCAGCAACGCAGACCACTGCATTGACAGCGTGAAACATATGATCTGTCCACGGCCAGGGCTCAGCGGAAGACAGAAAATGTCGGTCCAGCGCTGATTGAGGAATTAAATTCGAAAATAAAAGACAGTTTGACATCTTTTTTCTCGCATCTGTGAATTTATTTTTTAATCATTTGTTCTGAGATGAAGCGAATATATTTGTGCTGGAATTTCTCGCACTTTAAAAACTAACCTTGCGGGAATGGTTTAAATTATGCGCAATCCCCACATTCCCGCACCGAAATTCAAGCCCTGAAATGGCAGCGGGATGTGTAACTCTAGCATATGGCGCATATGTCATATAAAGTTAGGCAAGGCCAAACAGTGTTATCCATGTTGTTGCGATTGCATCGCTAGAGTAAGCTAATTATTCAGTAATTAATTTAATTACAATATGAGGACTGACGGTAGGCTATAAAAATCAGCGTTTCTGTGTAGGTGATGACAACCATCTTGACAGCAGCAATCAAAGCATCGCTAATTACGGTAGACCTTAATTTGAGATAGTAAATTTGTTCCTAATCAAAGGTAACACTCAACCACAGAACAGCTGGGTGAGTTTTGTATTTGCTTATTGGATACAGTAAATGAAGACTGTCAACTTCTTTTCAATAGGCTACTATTTCATCACCCAAAACACTCCCACTCTCTGCTGTAGATTCATAACCAAATATTTCAAAACCAACAACCAAACCACATAAACAATGCCATTGGCACTAGTCTACATTGCAGACATGTCTCTTAATGCACATAACTTTTCACCTTTTTGCCCAATCTTGAAAAAAGTACTATTGTTGAAATTCTCAGATCAAGCAAACTTCAACGCACCCTTATTACACTACCTGCTAACGTTAGTGAACCACACCCGAGCAAGCACACTTCGCAGTTCCTCCGGAAATGCATTCTAGTTACTTTTACTTTTAGTAAATATTTCTACAAGTACTTGTACTTTTATTTGAGTACAGTTTTTGGATACTCTACCCACCTCTGCCTTCCTGATATCATGTGCGCAAAACAAATATAACCTATATATATATAAAACAGTTAGGTCCAGTCGAACGATGTATTAATTAACTTCTGAGTGGGTTCTGTTGGTAATAGGCACTTACCTAAAGCTAAAATAAGTATCGTGCCTCTAACAAGTGCTTTCGATCTTCTTTTTGCTCTGAATGTTGTGTGGAGAACACTTGAGTTTTGCCACAGACTCGTCCCAGCGTCTAGAACACGACTGAATGCTTCATCAAGCGTCTCCATACTTGAAAAAAACACAGAAAACTACTTTTAAACAGGAGATTGACGGATTATTTACGTACATATTTACAGCGGGTCTATTCGCACGGGATTAGTATCACCTGAGGTCATTTTTCTGGACCTTTTTCCTGAAGGTAGAAGTCGCTGTAATCTTTACTGATATTGACCGTAATGATCACTGAGATGCACATTCAGACGGGACTAAAATCACTGAGAAGCTCTGGTAATAATTACTCTACCCCACCTCTCCATGTTAAACTAATCCCATCTGAAAAGGGACAGGAAAACACCCACATCAGATCAACAGATGAGCCACAAACGCCTGAGAAAGCATCATTTACACTGCAGATCTTGCATGAAGTTTCCACAAGTTTAATACATGTGAATGATCCCTCAGCTGCATTATAGTTGCTCGAGCGAGTACACTGTTGGGCAGCTGGTCTGGTCTGTCACCAGTAGACTGGGCTTCCCCTCCAGCACAGCGGGACAGACCCAGTTCACCTTCTCCGCGTGCTGGAAACACAGCCTGGGTCTCGTCTCTGAGCTACAGGCCTCCTCCTCGTCCTGCGGGGTCTGGCCTCTCCTCTTCCTCCTCTTCTTCTTCTTGCTGTGGTCCACCAGTGGGTGTCGGCTGAGGTCCCAGAGCGCCACGAGCCCGTCGTTGCCCCCGCTGGCGAGCCAGTAGGGGTGCGAGAGGAAGCTGATGAAGTGAGCCTGCGATGCCCCCTGACTGTGTGCCGGGATCATCCCGCGCTCCCGGAGCCGGCCGTCGGCACACGCACGCAGCAGATGCAGCCCGCCGTCCTCCGCCGCACACACACACACGTCCCCGCAGGACGACACACACACGCAGTGAGCCAGAGGAGGGTTGAACACCTGCCCCGTGTGCTCCTGCTGTGTGTCCTGCAGACTGACGCTCCAGACGGGACGGGGCTTCGGGAGGGTCCACAGACACACCTGCGGGCGACACACACACACACGTCACACTCAGCACGTCATACATGTCTTTACTGTCACGCTATCATACATGCAGGTCTACCTACAGTCAAAGCAAAAATTATTTAGACACCAGATATCATTTTAATATTCTTTTACTAGTGGGTGAAGGAAACTATAGTTCATTTATGTAAGTGAGGAGAGCAAAATAAAGTAAACTGTGACAAATTATACAAGGGTGGATGGAGTAATGTAATTTACCACAGGACGACTGTAATAATAATAATTGAATTAATCCTTGATGAATAAATGTATTGAGTTCTTTTATTTATTTCCCCCAAAAAATACAATAAAAAATCTTACGGACCCCAAACTTTGGAACGGTAGTGTTTAATGTTACAAAAGCTTTTAATTTCAGATAAATGCTGTTCTTTTGAACTTTCCATTCATCAAAGAATCCTGAAAAAAAAAAACATAAATAAATGTTTTCAACATTGATAATAATCATAAATGTTTTTGAACATCAAATCATCATATTAGAATGATTTCTGAAGGACACCAGTCAAACTCATCAGTTTACATGCAGGTCTACATACAGTTAAACCAAAAATTATTCAGACACCAGATATCATTTGTGATATTTTTTTTTACTAGTGGGTGCAGGACACTATAGTTCATGTAAGTGAGGAGAGCAAAATAAAGTAAACTGTGACAAATTACACCAAAAAATAATATATTTTCGTGTAAACACTTCACTTCCTTTTTATTCAAGTTTGAACTATTTCTTTACCTGTGAAAAATAGAGGATTATAGAATCAAGAAGTTTCTACTGATCTGTTTTTTCAAATGATCTTTTGCGTAGGCTATTGATATATTTTCCAATTAATTATTTCTAATTTAGTAACCGTGTAAAATAAATATACAATTTATTGTGTTATTTACTAAGTAGTGAGATATCACATGTGACCCTGGATCACAAAACCAGTCACGAGTCGCACGGGTATATGTGTGGCAATAGCCAACAATACATTGTATGGGTCAAAATTATCCATTTTTCTTTTATGCCAAAAATAATTAGGATATTAAAGCTGCAGTCGGCAAGTCTGGCAGATTGAGTGGACAGCCAAAATTTTGAATGTTTACAACTCTCATGCCCCTCCCCCACTACCAACGAGCACCCGCCCATCGTCAGTGCGTGTGTACCTGATTTTCTGTGAACGCGTCCGTCTCTTCAGCATCGATCAACACCATGGACTCGGAGGTAGGCTGCCCTGGCTAATCTACCCATAGATAGCAATAACCGAGGAATTGTAAGCTTGTTAGTAGATTTTCTCTTCGCCATCACGCTTCGTACAATCTTCAGGCGAACTTCAGGCATGTCGTGTGCATGTGATATTGTAATGTGCGCGTCTGCGCGAGGGAGGGGGGGGATCTGTGGCGTGTGCACAAACTGTGATTGACAGTCAGATCTCACACCCCCCTGCGCTGATTGGACCCGATGAGACGGGAGCGGTGGATTTTTGCAAAACAAATAACACGCTCCAGGTGGAGTTAGAAGCTCGGGTTTTTTTCTAAAACCACCTTATTTATGTTGTTCTGTCGGATTATAGTGTCAATTTTACTGAATTTGATCAAAAAAATGTTGCCGACGGCAGCATAAAGATCATGTTCCATGAAGATATTTTGTAAATTTCCTACCGTAAATATATAAAACATTTATTTTTGTGAGTGAATGCGGTGAATGCACAAAGAGTGAATGCACAATCGCCAACATAAATGAACAACTTTAAAGGAGATTCTCTCACTATTTAGATTTTTTCACACCCTCAGATTCCAGATTTACAATAGTTGTATCTCGGCCAAATATTGTCATATCCTAACAAACCACACAGCAATGGAAAGCTTATTTATTCAGCTTTCAGGTGATGTATAAATCTCAATTTCATATAATTGACCCATGTGACTTATTTTGTGGTTCAGGGTCACATATAGGCTATTGGCTTTATATCACCCATTAGATGCTATTTTTTTAAAAACAGGATGATCTCGTCATCGTGTCCCACTTCCACAGCGCCTGTAACACAGACCCGTCAGTGAGCGCTTCAGAAACCCCGGGTGTCGTCGTACCTGCATGTCGAGTCCCGCAGACACCAGACTCTGAGGCCGGCGCGGTCTGAAGGCCACGGAGGAGCAGATGTTGGTGTGTGTGCGCAGGGTCCCGGTGGCCTTCGTCAGCTGCAGATCCACGAGGGTCACGGCTCCGGTGTCGTCGCCCGCGGCGAGCGTCCGCCCGCTCTCGTCCACACACACGCCGTTGATCTCGTCCTCGGCCACGTCCCTCAGCTCCGCCAGCGGTGTCTTCAGGCTCCTGAGGTCCAGCAGGGTCACGGCCCGGCCGTGGCAGGCGGACAGGAGCGAGGGGTCGGCCGGGGAGAAGCACAGGCCCGTGACGTCATCGCTCAGGTGCAGCGAGGAGAGCGGAGAGCCGGCGGGGCTCCACAGGGTCAGCTCTCCTGCCTCGGCTCCGGTCGCCACCATCGCCTCACGGGAGACGGCGGCGCACAACACCGGGGAGGAGTGACCGCCCGTCCACACGCGGGACATCCTGACCTGCACACACACACAAGAGTACAGAGCTCACAATCTGACAGCATTTACACTAGAGGCTGACATTTTTTCGGGAATCCCGCGGGATGGGAAACAAAATCACTATTAATCACGGGATTGGGACGGGACAGGAAAAAATGTCAGCGGGAGTGGGCGGGACCGGGAATCGTAAAAAACTATGATACCCAACTTTATACACAAATATACAGTTTCTATAAATAAACTCTATATTTACATTTTTAACTAAATTCGATGTGTCCTGTCTCTTTATGCTCTCCTGTTTGCTTTGGTGTGGCTGGTAAAGTGAATGACGTGCTCCACACACCCGTACCAGTTGGTGGCTGTAATATCCATTTTCTCACGCACAGAAAAATCGCGAAGCAAAGAGGACACGGACACCGACAGACTAGACAGAGCAGGTTACTTTATGATATAAAAGAATCTCAACTCTCAGATTCTGTCAATTTTATTACGAAATTCAAACAATAAATACCGTTTTGGCGCTTGTAAATGTGACGTGACGGATCCCTAGCGCACGTGACCCGATCATCTCTACTAGCTAAAAGTAAATAAACACGAATGAACACTGAAAGATGCAGTACAACTTACCGAAATGTATATTCCTCATACATAATATCGATCAATCAGTGTTTTTCATCAGCGTGAAGAGGTCAATAACACAGCTGGAGAACAATAAATGTCACATTTACCTCAGGAAAGCCATTTAATGAACATAATATAGGCTATAGCACGTAGTTGGCAAGAAAAAAAAATAGCTATAAAGAGTATTTTGCTAAATATGTGTTCTATATTACATATTTATTATATTATTACTTATATCATTAAATAAAGTTATTATAATAATTTAAAAAAACGCATTATATTTAATTTTAGTTATTTTTAACCTTAAATAATAGCCTACTGCCAGCTGATAGGGCGCTCTGTATGTTTACAGCATTAGGTGAGTTGTTTTTTTCTTGAGAAAAAATAACGCCTATCTTGTGTAGCCTACTTTATCCAAATGAGTCAATATTAAATCAAATCACAATAATTGAATTGAAATAATACGTGTGTGCCTGTGTGTGTGTTTGCATGGATGATTTACAGGAAAATTACAGTGTTTAATGTGCATTGTTTAAACTGGCTTTCAGGTCAATAAAGTAACATAAACTGTGCTATGCTGTTATCTGTACTGTATTTTTTTTTTTACTGTAACTGACAGATTCCGGTCAAAAAACACAACACGGGAGTGGGAGGGAATAGGAGTCATTCTTCTGGGATTGGATGTTTTTTCGTGGGATTCGTGGGATTGGGACGGGACAGGATTTTTTTTGTGGGAGTGTATTCGATAAGCAGTGAAGTTGCATATTTAAAACTAGAGCCGTGAGAAAGAAAACTATCGTCGATACAGCAGCCGACAGAAACATATAAACAAATCAGAAACGCATTCAATTTCAGTTCTTTTTTTATCGTTACTATAATACATATTTTGATTAGATAATCAAGTATTCTAAAATGAAAGTTTAACAATATGTAAGAATATACACGTGTGACTAATGTCACTTTTTACATTTTAATGTTGTTTCTCTTGCACTATGAACGTGGTAACATGAATGATATTAAGGTATAATTAATATATTAATACTAATATTTAAAAAAAGTAGCCTACAGTATGATGGCCCAGCAGTTTTACATGTTTGTAATAAAGTTCAGCACTATTTTATGTATTTTTATTGAGTATGCATTTTAAAACTATCGGTTGATTAATCGGTTATCGGCCAGCGTGAGTTAAACAACGATTACTCGATGATGATTTCAGCGAGAACTAACCCATCAACCCAAGACTCACACTGAAACTGAGATTGTCTCTGGTGATTTTTTGTTTGCAAACGAATCTGCTTTTAAACAAATCTCGTAAGTGATCGAATCATTCTTCACTCTTCAGGACAGAAGTCAGAGGAACCTCGACATCAGGACAGATTCAGGACAGATTGTGAACGACTGACTACAGCACGAGTTGAACAGAGTTAAGTTAATTCCCATCCAGTTTTACCTAACAGTGTTACTACTCACTCTAGAGGTGTTTTGCACCTTGGCCAAGTATCTGTCAAACAACCCTTATGAGAAACACAAAAGGCTGTGATTTAAATAAGGCATGAGGATAAATGCATGAGTTCTGCCGTTCATCCCCTTAACTTACAGAAGTCAAACATACATTGTAACATTCAACAGACATTGCTCTTATATTCCTGTGAATCGTTATTAGATTTATTTTCTTTTTGCTCCATACAAACATCGATTATTAATCTTCACAGACCTGTTATGAATTGCAGTCGCTCCTGAGCAATTTTCAGGTGCGCGTTATGTCACGTGTCGCCTGCTGATGACGTCGCGAGGGCGTACGTCACGTGTCGCCTGCTGATGACGTCGCATGTCATGCGCCTCGTAACATTTGATATTGTACATAATATGACCTTTTTGGAAATATTAATTGGAGATTGATTTGGACTTATAACAAATACTGTATCCATAATAGTGTTTATGAAATATACTTTAAAATTGTACATAACATTTATCCAACAAACATATAAAAATGACCTTTCTGAACCCTGTGTATTTTGTAAAAAGGATACTGAAACTATTTTTCATCTTTTCTTTGAATGTATGCATGTTAAATTATTTTGGATTGATGTGGAATATTTATTTAATATGTTAAGTGGAATTAAAATTCACATTTTTTATTATTATGAAAAAAAAAAAAAGATTTAGACAAGAGTCACGTTTTTATGTCAAATCTTATTATATCACTTGGTAAGTTTTATATACACAAATGTAAACGGTCTGAAAGGATACCCAACATCTACCATTGTAAGGCTGACATGAAGATTGCAAGGAAACATTGCAAGGACTTTCAAACCGCAAAGCAACCATATAAGGACATCCACAAATAACTAAATTACTCTTCTTCTTTTTTTATTATACACGTATACCTCTTTCCGTTATGTCTTCTTTTTTTTCTTTTTCCTTAATGTGTGAATCGATTGTTCTTTAATATCTTTGTTATGAATATTACGTCTTTAATGCTCTTCATATCTTATGATGCTTTGGAATAATTTAGAGCATTATATCTGAAACATTTGTATATATTGTATTATTACATGTATAATTTTGGGGGAAATAAATTATATTGTTGAAATTAAAAATGCAATAATATATATTTTTGTTTATATGTTTGATTCATTGCCTTGCAACGTTCCGTTCTAAATACTATGGAAATAATCATTTTGAGAATATTAATTGGACATTAACAAATACTGTGTTAACAACAAAGTTATGAAATATATTTCAAAATTAGCTATAGGCTACATAGAATTTATCCAACAAACCAATTCCTAAACCAAAGATAAATCTGATATTTTCGGATCTAGAGGAGTGATGTTGAATGTTTATTATGTAAGTGGAATTAAAATTAAGTGGAGGAAAGAGATTATATTATGTATTATGGCAAAAAAGATATACACAAGAGTTATATTTTTATGTTAAATCTCATTACTTAGTAAGTTTTACACACACAAATGTAAAAGGTCTGAAAGGAAACCCGATATCGGCCATTTCAAGACTTGTTTTGAAACTCTACAAGGACTACACGTATACTTCTTTTTGTTTTCTCTCTTTTTCCCTCTTCTTAATATGTGAATAATTTCTCCTTAATATTCTCGTTATGCAAGTTTAGTCGTTATTGTGTCATATATGTGTTAGGGCTATATATTACATTATATCAGGTTAGATTAGTTATAGTATATTGTTATTATTAATTATAGGAGCTATTTTATAGTATTGTTATTGTTTCATGTTCAGCACGAAAGGAGACTTGTGATGTGTCAAACACTATCTTTTATTCAGCTCGCTTTTCATTGCTATCTTCATGCATCTCTTTATTTTTGCACACTCACTCTCGTTGTGCAGCAGCCGCCATCTTATGATAGCTCACTGGCGCCGTCTATCGTCTCACCTATATCGTAACATCTCCCTTCACATAACAAAGGAAAGTTGAACACAACACAACATAACCTAACTTAATCAGAGCAGAGCACCCATTATACAGAGTTGAACAAAACTATCTGTTATTCAGTGAATAGCTCAGTAAGGATGACATTGTTCTGCAAATGTATGAGGATTTTGTCAATTCTGTCTTTTTCCTTCTTTCTTCTTTATATTCCTTTTTTTCAATTTTTTTTTTTTTTTTTACATAACATAGTCCTTAGAGTATCTAACAGGAATGTTGATGTTGGATCTGGTTCTTGTGTGTCTTAGAACTGGGACTGTGGATGGTAAGGTAGCTTCTCTGTTTCTCTGCGCCCTCCGAAACTCTCCTGTCCCCCAGTATAGTCATCATTTACGGTGGGTTGGTCTGCTGGTAAGGTGACTTTGAGCTGTTCAGGCACAGGACGAATGTCTTTTCTTTTCTGTGTGCCAAGTGCCCATGTGCTGGTTGGGTTATTGGGGTGAAGAAGGACCCGCACTGTCTGTCCTTGAATTATGCTTGGCATGTCACGTGCTGTAGTGTCATAGCGTTGCTTTACTGCTGCTCGCTTGGCTATTTTTCATGTGACAACTTCTTGCACTAGTTTAGGATGCAGAAGCGCCTCTCCGGTAGGTAGTGCGTGTTCTCCTTGACATGAGCCTTTGAACTGGAGAGCTGATGAGGCCTTCTGTTGGGGTGTTTCTCCATCCCAGAACTGCTTTCCAGAGGTCTCCACCTTCCAAGGTGTACTTTTTTATCAGTGTTTTTGCTATTTTTACAGCTGACTCTGCTTTACCATTGCTTTGGCTGTGATATGGTGATGATGTGACATGGTTAAAGTCCCATCTGCGAATTGCGTAAAGTCCATGCCACTGAAGGGCGGTCCATTGTCTGTGAAAACCTCAAGGGGAATGCCATGTCTGCTGAACTGTCTTTTGCAGCATTCAATGACTGTGGATGAGGTGTAATCTGGCATGAGGTGTAATCTCCCAGTAATCAGAATAGTAATCCACCATAATTGGGAACATGGAGTAATTTGCAGTAAAGGTCCATCCCTATCTTAGACCATGGGAGGTGAGGTATTTTGTGTGGAATCAATGTTTCTTTTTGCCGTTTCACATGGATAGTGTTGAATGTGGCACAACTGCTGTCAACGTTTTTGACTTTGTCTGTGATGCCAGGCCAGAAAACTGCCTCACTGCCTTCTCAAGCTAGCCTCAATTCCAGAGGATCTTTTCTAAATAAACAGGGCGCAGAGCTTCAGGAATGAGAATCCTCTGTCCTTTGAATATTAGGCCACTTGCAAGTTCCTCCTTGATAGTCTAGAATGGTGGTTGGGCCACCCATTTTTAATGCAAGCATGTAGTTTTTGGAACAGCGTGTCTTTGGCAGAGTGTGTTTTGATGGTTTCCAGTTTCTTTGTGGAGATATTGATACAGCTGGAATGGTTAACTTGTTCAAAGTCTTGCGGGGTAATGCCCATTGCGTATACTGAGGCTGGTGTCTGCATTTCTGAGTGTGTCATGCTCGCCTGAGGCGCTCTAGAGAGAAAGTCGGCGACGTGCAAATCCTTGCCTGGTTTGTACTGCAGGAGTATCTGGTGTTTCTGTCGCCTCATTAGCATCCTCTGTAATCACTTGGGTGCTGTCAGCAAGGGTTTTTTGAAGATTGCTTCAAGTGGCCTGTGATCACTATGTACAATGATGTGCTCTCCGCCATGTAGATACTGGTCAAATGTATCACAAGTAAAGACAATGGCAAGGCATTCTTTCTCAATCTGAGCGTATTGTTGTGGGGTCAGTGTCCTGGTTGTCAAGTCAAGTCAAGTCAAGTCATCTTCATTTATATAGCGCTTTTAACAATGTAGATTGTCTCAAAGCAGCTTTACAGAGATAAATGTATAATTTAACGTAAGATTGTTTTGGCTTTATAGCGGTTCTTTAATAAAGTTATTTTCCAGCTAAAGTTAGTTTTGATTGATTCGCTTCTGTCGCAACGATCATTTGTTTTTAAATTAGGGGCCGCTAAGACGACACCATTCTCTCTACACAGACTTTAAACGCGAACCTGTGAGAAACACTGATGGCGTTCAGATGCGCATTAAGAACGGGTTCAATAGTTATGTGCGTTTGAATATATGTGTGCAGGTTTGGAATTCCCTAAAAACCAAGCCTAAACAAATTACTGGTGTTTCCTTATAGTTTTGATTCAGAATTTTATTTTATTTTATCAATTCGGGGTAGATACGCAAATTGAGTTTTCCCGACGACGCTTTATCTGTAGAGTGGGAAAGGGATCCTCCATAGGGAGAGGCTAGTTTGCACTTCAGCACTGCGTTGACATCGGGTCCAGGCGAAGGTCCTTCATCAGATCTGGAAACGGCCTGGATCCGGCAGGCTGCGGGAAAACCTTGGGATAAACAAAGACACTAAAATTAGCGTAGATGCCATTCTTCTCATGATGTAACAAGTACATCAGGATTTATGGGAAGTGTTCCCGGTTCCAGCTGACCTAATCTATGCAGCCTAATATTGAATTATAGATGTCTATAATGTATTATGTGAACGCTATGTCAAAGAGATGTGTCTTTAATCTAGATTTAAACTGACAGAGTGTGTTTGCTTCCCGGACAATGGTAGGAAGGCTGTTCCAAAGTTTTGGTGCTAAATAGGAAAAGGATCTACCGCCAGCAGTCGATTTTGATATTCTAGGTATTATCAACTGGCCGGAATTTTGAGATCGCAATAGACGTGAAGGAGTATAATGCGTTAATAGGTCGCTCAAGTACTGCGGAGCTAAACCATTTAGTGCTTTGTAAGTAATCAGCAATATTTTAAAATTGATGCGATGTTTAATAGGGAGCCAATGCAGTTTTGACAGAACCGGGCTAATATGGTCATACTTCCTGGTTCTGGTAAGAACTCGAGCTGCTGCGTTTTGAACCAGCTGTAATTTGTTTATTAAGCGTGCAGGACAACCACCCAGTAGAGCATTACAATAATCTAGCCTTGAGGTCATGAACGCATTAACTAATTGTTCCGCATTTGTCAATGAGAGCATATGGTGTAATTTAGATATAATTTTAAGATGGAAAAAAAAAAACCTTTCAAATGAAAGATTGGTATCAAAGAGCACACCCAAGTTCCTAACCGACGACGAAGACTTAACAGAGCAGCCATCAAGTGTTAGACAGTATTCTAGGTTATTACGTGAGGAAGTTTTTTGTCCAATAATTAGAATCTCTGTTTTTTCAGATTTCAGAAGTAGGAAATTACGAGTCATCCAATTTTTTATATCAGCTATGCATTCTGTTAATTTAGTGAATTGGTAAGTTTCGTTAGGTTTTGAAGAAATATAGAGCTGAGTATCGTCGGCATAACAGTGGAAGCTAATTCCATGTTTCCTAATGATATCTCCTAAGGGTAGCATGTACAGAGTGAACAGCAGCGGTCCTAGTACTGAGCCTTGTGGTACGCCATACTGAACTTGTGATTGATAAGACATCTCTTCATTTACTGCTACAAACTGATAACGGTCAGATAAGTATGATTTAAACCATGCTAGTGCAATTCCACTAATTCCAACATAGTTTTCTAGTCTATTTAAAAGAATGTTGTGGTCAATGGTGTCAAACGCAGCACTAAGATCGAGTAACACTAATAGAGAGACACAACCACGATCGGATGATAAGAGCAAATCATTTGTTACTCTAACGAGAGCAGTCTCAGTACTATGGTATGGTCTAAATCCGGACTGAAAATCCTCGCAGATATCATTTCTTTCTAGAAAGGAACATAGTTGTGAAGATACTGCCTTTTCTAGTATCTTTGACAGAAAAGGTAGATTTGAGATCGGCCTGTAATTGACTAATTCTGAAGGATCAAGTTGCATTTTTTTAACAAGCGGTTTAATCATAGCCAGCTTAAAGTTTTTTGGTACGTATCCTAGAGACAAAGACGAATTAATGATATTAAGAAGAGGATCTATGACCTCTGGAAGCATCTCTTTCAGTAGCTTAGTCGGTATAGGGTCTAACATACATGTTGTAGATTTAGATGATTTAACAAGTTTAGTAAATTCTTCCTCTCCTATAGCAACGAATGAATCAAATTTTTCCTCAGGAAGACTATAATGCACTGCCTGATGCGATACTGTAGTAGACGGTTGCATAGTTATAATTTTATCCCTGATATTATCAATCTTATAAGTGAAGAAGTTCATAAAGTCATTACTGCTGTGCTGCTTGGAACCTTCTGTGTTTGAAGCTTTCTTTTTCGTTAGTTTAGCCACTGTTTCAAATAAATACCTAGGATTATGTTTATTTTCTTCTAATAGGTTTGAAAAATAAGCAGATCTAGCAGCTTTTAAAGCCTCTCTGTATGCAATCGAGCTCTCTTTCCATGAAATGCGAAATACCTCTAGTTTTGTTTTCTTCCAGTTGTCCGTTCTGTAGGAGGGCTGCCCCTAAAGGCCTGTTTAACGCCTCGTGACTAAACAAAGGGTGCCAATGTGAGTGTGCACACCGGCGCGAAAAACGGCACGCGTAAAAGCGTCATTTTTTTAAAAACGCCTCGGGTTCGTTTTTTTGGTTTGACGCGCCGCGTCAAAAACTATCCGACCAATGAGATTGGAGCTTTTGCTCACGTGTCTGGAGCTTCTGAAGTTACAGTAAAACACAACTTGGGGGCGCTCAAACACAAAACGGTCTTGCCGAGCACACATACGTAACGGCGAAGAAGATATACACCAAGTAGCGTCTACACTGCCGAGAAGAAATAAGACGAGGAAGATGCAAGGCAAGATGAATGTAGAGCTGCTGGTCTCGTTGGTGTCGGAACATAAAGAACTATATGACAAACGCGACAGCGACTACAAAAATCTTGATAAAAGACAACTGTTATGGAGTGGTTTCTGTTTTACATTAAGCGCCATCTAATGTCAGGGAATGAATTTGCATGTTCACTCAGCTCATCGTCAGCGAAAATCGCTTGGGTGTGAACACAAAAAACGCGTTGAAAAACGCTGGCGAATAACGCACGCCGATATTCGTCCCGGTGTGTAGGGCCCTTAAGCCTCTCTCACTGGCATCACATTGCAGTGTGACCTCCTCATAGGGCCCTATCTTGCACCCAGCACAACTGACTTTGTACACTGACGCATGTTTCATTCCTATTTTGCCCCTGACGCACAGCAGATTTTTCCCTCCACCGACGCACGTCGGTAAATTAGGGAATGAACTTGCGCTCCCGGGGGCGGTTCAGGGAAAAGAGGAGGCGTGTTCCGGCGCAAACGTTCCCTGGTGCTATTATGCAGTTCCAGAAAACAATTCTGCCACTGACCAGGAGAAACCTAGTCTAAAGTCAGTGGCGTGTTATTCAGATACTATTTTAAGGGCGAATGCTTGGCCATAATGTAGCATGTGCACAACGCGCATACACTTCTCTCATCTACACAGACGCAGCAGTTCTCATTTTTGCAAACCATACATAATTACAAGGAAAAATATTACCACACAAGGGAAATCATTGTGGTGTCCATGAAGATGTGAAAAAATAGGCATAAATCTAGCTTGCAAACTTACCCAAATTATTATACGCCTGTTTAACCGAAGATAATTTGGGTGTGTTTCTCCATCTCCATACAATGTCACTTCTCTGTGTTTTACGGCCATGACGAGAACGCCGGTCCGCTCCTGGCGTGCGCCTGTCAAATCCGCCGTTATAATAGCAAACACGCCTGCTCTTAAAGGGAATGTGAGATGACGCTCTGATTGGTTTATTTCATGTTACGCCCAAACCACACCTATGATATAATAATATATTATACTATATATATATATATATATATATATATATATATATATATATATATATATATATATATATAAATAAATATACTATAATATACCCATTTTAGATTTGCGTCGGAGATCCACCCACAAGTACGGCGATGATGACCCCTATGCCGCTGTTCTGCTTTCCAAAGCAAATACAGAGCGGTAACTCTCTTGAGGAATGCTCGATCAACATCAGCCATTTTGCAAACAGACAACCGACTAGCACTTGCCCCGCCCACAAGAAGCGGATTTCGCCTCAGACGCGCGTCAATTTCACTCTGGACGTGCGAATGGATTCAAAATGTTCAAGTGTCCAACTAGATGCGTTTGGTGTGAACGCACAGTAATGCTGCGTTCACACAATAAGCGAGAATCATACCCCTAGACCAACGAGCCTGACTGATGAAGTTTGGGACTACGTGCGTACACTTGTACAGTCACCGAACCCTGGCTTCTAACAGAATGAGCGTTTGTCGTTAGGGAGCTTTTTTTTATTGTGTACATATATATCGTCTGTTTGCATATGTTTAATTGTATTTTACAGAGTTGTTTACAAGTTCTAGTTCTATTATTGTTGCAATGTTTTACCCTTTACTCTAGTTTTAGGCCTAATAACATCTGGCAAAGGCACTACCGATGAAAACTAGCCTTCGGGCTTATTTGGGTACATGTACATTCATGAATGTCGATTGATATACACTGTCCCTTTTCTAAATAAAAAAAATCTTAGTACATATGAACACAAGCAGCAGCAAGAATTTCAAGAGCACAACAGTTTTGAGTTCGGCTCAGTGCTGCAAAGGAATGAGCCAACTGGCTGCTTGTTCTGAAACTGCTGGGCTCGTCCAGGATTTGAACCCGGGACCTCTCGCACCCGAAGCGAGAATCATACCCCTAGACCAGTGATTCCCAACCCCCGGTCCGTGTACCGGGCCTTGAAATATTCCGAGAATAATGTTTCTTTTTTTTCTTTTTTCTTTTTTTATAATAATAATAATAGTCTTTTTTAAATGCTTTTTAAGTGCTATGACGTCATGTTATTTAATCCAAAACCTAAACAATAAATAGATTAAAATGTGTTTCTTTGAGCGCCTTGCGATTGCTTAGCAACACGTCATATCTGAACGGACTGCAAAAAGCGAGCTGCACCTGAAGTGACAGGGAAGTGGAGAGATGAGCGGGCCGTGATATTTTTTTTCAATGGCTAATTTCATTGCGGACAGTTCTGGTAAAAGGAAAGGCGATGACCAACTCGAAAATAGCGAGAGAGAGAAAGAAAAAAAGTCAAGTTTCATAAATACGATACCTCATACATTAGGTATGGATATACAGGCGATTCCGTGGCGCCAAATCCGTTGTGTGTTATTTGTGGTGAAAAACTGTAAGCTGGTTTTCGTTCATATTAGTGAAGCAGACCTTTTTAAATTTCGTTTTATTGTATCCTGGAATTTGTGTGCATTGTTTTGGTTGCATATGTTTTTTATGGATGCTCAGGAAGAACAGCTTGTCTTGTGCACAGCTAACTTACAAATATAGTAATATCAATAAGCAGTTCATGCTCACATTAAAATCGTTTTGTTCTCAGTGGTCTGATCTGGTATTTTTTGTTAAAGGTTAAAGCTTAATCTCTAATTTTATACTTTTAAAAATGATTGGCTGAAATCACTAAGTTATGTGTTTGCTATTGTATTCTGAAACTGTCTGACTATTGAAACTGGCTCTTATTTTCATACAATTAGCCTTTGTTGTCACCTGTTGGTGTGTGAAAACACTAAGTTGCTGTTGAAGTGATTGTCTTTAGTGGTTCTGGAGAGATTTGACAGGTGAAATGGACTGGTATTTTCATACAATTTGCCATTACTGCCACCTGCTAGTGAGTGAGTGCTGTGTGAGTTGCTTTTGAAGTAGACCTAATTGTATGGCAGTAAAGCGAAACATTTTGTGAACCGGTCTGAAAGTTTAAAAAGATTGGTATATTCATACAAGTAGCCTTTGTTGCCATCTAGTTCATTATATGCAAATAAATGATAGGCTGTTACTGTTTTACACAGTGATATGTTCCAAACGCTGCATCTTAAAATTGACAACTGGTCCCTGGAATTTTTTTTATGAATACTGGTCCCTGGCACAAAAAAGGTTGGGAACCCCTGCCCTAGACCAACGAGCCTGATAAACGAAGGTTTGGGCTAGTTGCGTACAGTCACTGAATGCTGGCCTTTAACAGAATGGGCAGGCACCAGTTTTAATACAACACGTTTATCGTTAGGGAGCCGTACTCCCTGGCAGGCAACGGTTTTGAGTATGTTCTGTGAAGGAAATAAACACTTAGTACAAACAGCCTTAAGGATTTCACAGCAGTTTTGAGTTTGGCTCAGCGCTCCAAAGGAGGGAGCCAACTTGTTCTGAAACTGCTGGGCTCATCCAGGATTTGAACCCGGGATCTCTCGCACCCAAAGCGAGAATCATACCCCTAGACCAACGAGCCTCGTCTGAAGGAAGTCTTTCGGGGGGGGCGCCACAAATTCAGTGATACTAAAGTGTAGTTGTTTGAGCGTCAGAAACCATCAAAGGCAAAGCTTGCCAGACAAGGCCTAGTGGCCTAATGGATAAGGCATCAGCCTCCGGAGCTGGAGATTGTGGGTTCAAGTCCCACCTGGGTCGTCTTTGATGGGCTTTGTTTAAGTTGGCCGTTGGGCGAATTCAAGGATGGTTTGTTCAAAGCAACGCTGTAGCCATGATGAGCGCAAGATCTGAATTAGCATAGAACCCACAAACTTCTGATAGTTGTGCTGGGTTTTTGTGTGCATCATTCTGTCCTGCCCGTGCATGTGCCCTATCAGGCTGAAATTACACAAAGCACCCTGTGCAAGAGGCCCAGTGGCTTAAGGGGAAAAGGCCACTTTTTGCTTTTGCACCGGACCTACAACGGAGGCTTTGCGTACGAAAGCAGAGAGGCAGATTACATCATTGATACGTTTGTTTTGACCATAGAACCAAAACGGCGGGCTCTAAAATGTAAACAGCCTCATAGAGGCTATGTCGTAGGCTTGACTTTGAACCATAGGCCATCAGTCCCCCACCTAGGGCGTGCTTGTAGAGCTAGCTCTAAGCCGATGCTGCAAAAAGTCAATGATAATTTGTTCAAAGAAACTCCACAGAACAACAAGTATACCTGTGCTTAGCGTTTCTGCAAAAGAGCCACGGTGATTCAATTAAGAGCGATATAAATTTTTTTGAAACCCACTTTCACTAAAAGTTCAATTTGGCCGAAGCATCAGCCTCTGATGCTGCAGAGCGTGACGTCAAGTACTATGTGGGTTGCAGTAAATGGCCAGATATGAAGTGGTTGATAAAGAAAAGCAGCAGAAGCAAAGAGAGTCAGAGAACCCTTGAACTCATACTAAAGGTGAGAGGGCTCGTCCGGGATTTGAACCCGGGACCACTCGCACCCTAAGCGAGAATCATACCCCTAGAGGCTGATGCTTCGGCCAAATTGAACTTTTTGCAGGCCTGTAGATGCCGTAGTGCAAGGGTGCCCAACCCTGCTCCTGCCGATCGACTGTCCTGCACAGTTTATCTCCAACCCTAATCAAACACACCTGAAGCAGCCAATTAACGTCTTCAGGATTGCTTGAAAATTAAAGGCAGTTGTGTTTGATTAGGGTTGGAGATGAACTGTGCAGGACAGTCAATCGGCAGGAGCAGGGTTGGGCACCCCTGCACTACGGCATCTACAGGCCTGCAAAAAGTTCAATTTGGCCGAAGCATCAGCCTCTGATGCTGCAGAACGTGACGTCAAGTACTATGTGGGTTGCAGTAAATGGCCAGATATGAAGTGGTTGATAAAGAAAAGCAGCAGAAGCAAAGAGAGTCAGAGAACCCTTGAACTCATACTAAAGGTGAGAGGGCTCGTCCAGAATTTGAACCCGGGACCTCTCGCACCCTAAGCGAGAATCATACCCCTAGACCAACGAGCCTGACTGATGAAGTTTGGGACTACGTGCGTACACTTGTACAGTCACCGAACCCTGGCTTCTAACAGAATGAGCGTTTGTCGTTAGGGAGCCATACTCCCTGGCATGCAGCGATTCTGAGTACGTTCTGTGAAGGAAATAAACACTTGCCATCTGGCTGAATTATAATTAGTAATTAGTATAGTAATATAAACCATAATTAGTATTATTTAACTCATAACAATATATTTTTTTAATTATTTTTTACATATCTTACTTTTTTTTATTGTGTACATATATATCGTCTGTTTGCATATGTTTAATTGTATTTTACAGAGTTGTTTACAAGTTCTAGTTCTATTATTGTTGCAATGTTTTACCCTTTACTCTAGTTTTAGGCCTAATAACATCTGGCAAAGGCACTACCGATGAAAACTAGCCTTCGGGCTAATTTGGGTACATTTACATTCATGAATGTCGATTGATATACACTGTCCCTTTTCTAAATAAAAAAAATCTTAGTACAGATGAAAACAAGCGGCAGCAAGGATTTCAAGAGCACAACAGTTTTGAGTTCGGCTCAGTGCTGCAAAGGAATGAGCCAACTGGCTGCTTGTTCTGAAACTGCTGGGCTCGTCGGGGATTTGGACCCGGGACCTCTCGCACCCGAAGCGAGAATCATACCCCTAGACCAACGAGCCTGATAAACGAAGATTTGGGCTACTTGCGTACAGTCACTGAACGCTGGCCTTTAACAGAATGGGCAGGCACCAGTTTTAATATACAACACGTTTGTCGTTAGGGAGCCGTACTCCCTGGCAGGCAACGGTTTTGAGTATGTTCTGTGAAGGAAATAAACACTTGCCATCTGGCTGAATTATAATTAGTAATTAGTATAGTAATATAAACCATAATTAGTATTATTTAACTCATAACAATATATTTTTTTAATTATTTTTTACATATCTTACTTTTTTTTATTGTGTACATATATATCGTCTGTTTGCATATGTTTAATTGTATTTTACAGAGTTGTTTACAAGTTCTAGTTCTATTATTGTTGCAATGTTTTACCCTTTACTCTAGTTTTAGGCCTAATAACATCTGGCAAAGGCACTACCGATGAAAACTAGCCTTCGGGCTTATTTGGGTACATTTACATTCATGAATGTCGATTGATATACACTGTCCCTTTTCTAAATAAAAAAAATCTTAGTACAGATGAACACAAGCGGCAGCAAGGATTTCAAGAGCACAACAGTTTTGAGTTCGGCTCAGTGCTGCAAAGGAATGAGCCAACTGGCTGCTTGTTCTGAAACTGCTGGGCTCGTCCGGGATTTGAACCCGGGACCTGAACCCGGGACCTCTCGCACCCGAAGCGAGAATCATACCCCTAGACCAACGAGCCTGATAAACGAAGATTTGGGCTACTTGCGTACAGTCACTGAACGCTGGCCTTTAACAGAATGGGCAGGCACCAGTTTTAATATACAACACGTTTGTCGTTAGGGAGCCGTACTCCCTGGCAGGCAACGGTTTTGAGTATGTTCTGTGAAGGAAATAAACACTTAGTACAAACAGCCTTAAGAATTTCACAGCAGTTTTGAGTTTGGCTCAGCGCTCCAAATGAGGGAGCCAACTTGTTCTGAAACTGCTGGGCTCGTCCGGGATTTGAACCCGGGACCTCTCGCACCCAAAGCGAGAATCATACCCCTAGACCAACGAGCCTGATGAAGGATTGGGTTACTTGCGTACACTTGTACAGTCACCGAACGCTGGCCTCTAACAGAATGGGTGGGCACTAGTTTTAATAGAAAGCGTTTGTCGTTAGGGAGCCACACTGAGTACGTTCTGTGCAAGGAAATAAACGCTTGTCGTCTGGCTGAATCTTGGCTCTGTTGTAGTACAGATGAACTCAAGCAGCAGTAAGGATTTCAAAACCACGACAGTTTTGAGTTTGGCTCAGTTCTGCAAAAGGATGGAGCCAACCGGCTGCTAGTTCTGAAACTGCCGGGCTCGTCCGGGATTTGAACCCAGGACCTCTCGCACCCAAAGCGAGAATCATACCCCTAGACCAACGAGCCTCGTCTGAAGGAAGTCTTTCGGGAGGGCGCCACAAATTCAGTGATACTAAAGTGTAGTTGTTTGAGCGTCAGAAACCATCAAAGGCAGAGCTTGCCAGACAAGGCCTAGTGGCCTAATGGATAAGGCATCAGCCTCAGGAGCTGGAGATTGTGGGTTCAAGACCCACCTGGGTCGTCTTTGATGGGCTTTGTTTAAGTTGGCCGTTGGGCGAATTCAAGGATGGTTTGTTCAAAGCAACGCTGTAGCCATGATGAGCGCAAGATCTGAATTAACATAGAACCCACAAACTTCTGATAGTTGTGCTGGGTTTTTGTGTGCATCATTCTGTCCTGCCCGTGCATGTGCCCTATCAGGCTGAAATTACACAAAGCACCCTGTGCAAGAGGCCCAGTGGCTTAAGGGGAAAAGGCCACTTTTTGCTTTTGCACCGGACCTACGACGGAGGCTTTGCGTACGAAAGCAGAGAGGCAGATTACACACAAAACAGGTGGGAAAGAGTCATGAACTATAAATGAATCTAGACATACAAAAACATCATTGATACGTTTGTTTTGACCATAGAACCAAAACGGCGGGCTCTAAAATGTAAACAGCCTCATAGAGGCTATGTCGTAGGCTTGACTTTGAACCATAGGCCATCAGCCCCCCACCTAGGGCGTGCTTGTTGAGCTAGCTCTAGGCCGATGCTGCAAAAAGTCAATGATAATTTGTTCAAAGAAACTCCACAGAACAACAAGTATACCTGTGCTTAGCGTTTCTGCAAAAGAGCCACGGTGATTCAATTAACCCTTTATCGGGCGAGGAACCATATTTGGTAACTTAATCGCGCATTCAAACTGAGTCTCCCCTGCCTGTTTGCGTTGTCATATGAGCGCATAGATTTCTCCTAGCCAATCAGCGAAGATCAGGCTACGTCACTGATAGTCACATGATGGCATCTGACCAATCAGAAGTTGCGCGGACCATTTCAAACTTCAGTGTCGTTCCGGATATTGGAAAGTGAGGTTATGCGCTACTACCTACTCCCACATCAGCGCTAATAACTTCAAAACAAAAAATTGTGAGTTGATGAAACTCACACATTCTATGGTTGAATAGTTGTGCAACATGTTGAGATAGGTGTTGTTTGCATAGATTTCTTGAAAGTATTGACATTTGTGGCATGAAAAATGGTGAGACCATATTTGATCATACGCCCTGTTCAGGTAAGATTAGAGAATGTCCATATTTAGACATACGCCCTATGCGTATAGAAAAGCCGTACTAGGGTATTTTTTCTACAAATAATGCATTATAACCACAGTCTATGATTATAACGTAGGACAATAGTATTTACTAGTGCATTGGATGTTATCACAGGTTTGAATAACATTATAAAGTGATCCAGTGGGAAACGTAACACATTTATAGACATTTTATATTGCCATAGATATTGAAATATGTGTGGTTTTGGTCAGTTTTATGACCTTTATAACAGTTTTTAATACTTATAATGATATTTTGCACTTCTTATTATATATTTACCCTTTATGTGTAAGTTTTATGCCCTTGAAACAGTTTTTATCATAGTTAAATGCCATGTATTGGTGTGTTTTTTTTTTTACTGTGAGACTTATTACTGCTAAAATAAGTGGTACCACCAGTACTTGACCATACCAAAGATCAGTAGTACAGATCTTTTATAAATGTATACATTTATTTATAACATTTATAAATGCACAAATGTGCATTTATAAAATATGAATCATATTAGATGTTCTTAGGAGCACAAACCATAAATGAATACCCTATTCATTAATTTAATGAATGTTCCTAATAATAATTTAATTTAAAATGTTCCTAATAATAATTTAAAATGTTACTAAATAAATATGTTTATGTTTGTAACAAGTTTATGTGTTTTTATTATATTTTTATATATACACTTTTTAAGGGAAAAACATTACCCTAGACTGGCGAGGAACCATATATGGTAACTTCATTGCCCTTGATTTCCAACCTAAAAAAATATATTTTTTTAAAAACTCACAAATGTTTAGAAGTCTTATAATATCCTCCAATAACACTCTATGGTTGAAATTTAGAATTTCCAAGTATTTCAATGAGTGCCCTATAAAGGGTTAAGAGCGATATGAAATGGTTTGAAACCCACTACGGCCGGGGTGCCCAACCCTGCTCCTGCCGATCGACTGTCCTGCACAGTTTTTCTCCAACCCTAATCAAACTAACCTGAAGCAGCCAATTAACATCTTCAGGATCGCTTGAAAATTAAAGGCAGGTGTGTTTGATTAGGGTTGGAGATGAACTGTGCAGGACAGTCAATCGACAGGAGCAGGGTTGGGCACCCCTGCACTACGGCATCTACAGGCCTGCAAAAAGTTCAATTTGGCCGAAGCATCAGCCTCTGATGCTGCAGAGCGTGACGTCAAGTACTATGTGGGTTGCAGTAAATGGCCAGATATGAAGTGGTTGATAAAGAAAAGCAGCAGAAGCAAAGAGAGTCAAAGAACCCTTGAACTCATACTAAAGGTGAGAGGGCTCGTCCGGGATTTGAACCCGGGACCTCTCGCACCCTAAGCGAGAATCATACCCCTAGACCAACGAGCCTGACTGATGAAGTTTGGGACTACGTGCGTACACTTGTACAGTCACCGAACCCTGGCTTCTAACAGAATGAGCGTTTGTCGTTAGGGAGCCATACTCCCTGGCATGCAGCGATTCTGAGTACGTTCTGTGAAGGAAATAAACACTTGCCATCTGGCTGAATTATAATTAGTAATTAGTATAGTAATATAAACCATAATTAGTATTATTTAACTCATAACAATATATTTTTTTAATTATTTTTTACATATCTTACTTTTTTTTATTGTGTACATATATATCGTCTGTTTGCATATGTTTAATTGTATTTTACAGAGCTGTTTACAAGTTCTAGTTCTATTATTGTTGCAATGTTTTACCCTTTACTCTAGTTTTAGGCCTAATAACATCTGGCAAAGGCACTACCGATGAAAACTAGCCTTCGGGCTAATTTGGGTACATTTACATTCATGAATGTCGATTGATATACACTGTCCCTTTTCTAAATAAAAAAAATCTTAGTACAGATGAACACAAGCGGCAGCAAGGATTTCAAGAGCACAACAGTTTTGAGTTCGGCTCAGTGCTGCAAAGGAATGAGCCAACTGGCTGCTTGTTCTGAAACTGCTGGGCTCGTCCGGGATTTGAACCCGGGACCTCTCGCACCCGAAGCGAGAATCATACCCCTAGACCAACGAGCCTGATAAACGAAGATTTGGGCTACTTGCGTACAGTCACTGAACGCTGGCCTTTAACAGAATGGGCAGGCACCAGTTTTAATATACAACACGTTTGTCGTTAGGGAGCCGTACTCCCTGGCAGGCAACGGTTTTGAGTATGTTCTGTGAAGGAAATAAACACTTAGTACAAACAGCCTTAAGGATTTCACAGCAGTTTTGAGTTTGGCTCAGCGCTCCAAATGAGGGAGCCAACTTGTTCTGAAACTGCTGGGCTCGTCCGGGATTTGAACCCGGGACCTCTCGCACCCAAAGCGAGAATCATACCCCTAGACCAACGAGCCTGGCTGATGAAGGATCAGGTTACTTGCGTACACTTGTACAGTCACCGAACGCTGGCCTCTAACAGAATGGGTGGGCACTAGTTTTAATAGAAAGCGTTTGTCGTTAGGGAGCCACACTGAGTACGTTCTGTGCAAGGAAATAAACGCTTGTCGTCTGGCTGAATCTTGGCTCTGTTGTAGTACAGATGAACTCAAGCAGCAGTAAGGATTTCAAAACCACGACAGTTTTGAGTTTGGCTCAGTTCTGCAAAAGGATGGAGCCAACCGGCTGCTAGTTCTGAAACTGCCGGGCTCGTCCGGGATTTGAACCCGGGACCTCTCGCACCCAAAGCGAGAATCATACCCCTAGACCAACGAGCCTCGTCTGAAGGAAGTCTTTCGGGAGGGCGCCACAAATTCAGTGATACTAAAGTGTAGTTGTTTGAGCGTCAGAAACCATCAAAGGCAGAGCTTGCCAGACAAGGCCTAGTGGCCTAATGGATAAGGCATCAGCCTCCGGAGCTGGAGATTGTGGGTTCAAGTCCCACCTGGGTCGTCTTTGATGGGCTTTGTTTAAGTTGGCCGTTGGGCGAATTCAAGGATGGTTTGTTCAAAGCAACGCTGTAGCCATGATGAGCGCAAGATCTGAATTAACATAGAACCCACAAACTTCTGATAGTTGTGCTGGGTTTTTGTGTGCATCATTCTGTCCTGCCCGTGCATGTGCCCTATCAGGCTGAAATTACACAAAGCACCCTGTGCAAGAGGCCCAGTGGCTTAAGGGGAAAAGGCCACTTTTTGCTTTTGCACCGGACCTACGACGGAGGCTTTGCGTACGAAAGCAGAGAGGCAGATTACACACAAAACAGGTGGGAAAGAGTCATGAACTATAAATGAATCTAGACATACAAAAACATCATTGATACGTTTGTTTTGACCATAGAACCAAAACGGCGGGCTCTAAAATGTAAACAGCCTCATAGAGGCTATGTCGTAGGCTTGACTTTGAACCATAGGCCATCAGCCCCCCACCTAGGGCGTGCTTGTTGAGCTAGCTCTAGGCCGATGCTGCAAAAAGTCAATGATAATTTGTTCAAAGAAACTCCACAGAACAACAAGTATACCTGTGCTTAGCGTTTCTGCAAAAGAGCCACGGTGATTCAATTAAGAGCGATATGAAATGGTTTGAAACCCACTACGGCCGGGGTGCCCAACCCTGCTCCTGCCGATCGACTGTCCTGCACAGTTTTTCTCCAACCCTAATCAAACTAACCTGAAGCAGCCAATTAACGTCTTCAGGATCGCTTGAAAATTAAAGGCAGGTGTGTTTGATTAGGGTTGGAGATGAACTGTGCAGGACAGTCAATCGACAGGAGCAGGGTTGGGCACCCCTGCACTACGGCATCTACAGGCCTGCAAAAAGTTCAATTTGGCCGAAGCATCAGCCTCTGATGCTGCAGAGCGTGACGTCAAGTACTATGTGGGTTGCAGTAAATGGCCAGATATGAAGTGGTTGATAAAGAAAAGCAGCAGAAGCAAAGAGAGTCAAAGAACCCTTGAACTCATACTAAAGGTGAGAGGGCTCGTCCGGGATTTGAACCCGGGACCTCTCGCACCCTAAGCGAGAATCATACCCCTAGACCAACGAGCCTGACTGATGAAGTTTGGGACTACGTGCGTACACTTGTACAGTCACCGAACCCTGGCTTCTAACAGAATGAGCGTTTGTCGTTAGGGAGCCATACTCCCTGGCATGCAGCGATTCTGAGTACGTTCTGTGAAGGAAATAAACACTTGCCATCTGGCTGAATTATAATTAGTAATTAGTATAGTAATATAAACCATAATTAGTATTATTTAACTCATAACAATATCTTTTTTTTATTAGTTTTTACATATCTTACTTTTTTTTATTGTGTACATATATATCGTCTGTTTGCATATGTTTAATTGTATTTTACAGAGTTGTTTACAAGTTCTAGTTCTATTATTGTTGCAATGTTTTACCCTTTACTCTAGTTTTAGGCCTAATAACATCTGGCAAAGGCACTACCGATGAAAACTAGCCTTCGGGCTAATTTGGGTACATTTACATTCATGAATGTCGATTGATATACACTGTCCCTTTTCTAAATAAAAAAAATCTTAGTACAGATGAACACAAGCGGCAGCAAGGATTTCAAGAGCACAACAGTTTTGAGTTCGGCTCAGTGCTGCAAAGGAATGAGCCAACTGGCTGCTTGTTCTGAAACTGCTGGGCTCGTCCGGGATTTGAACCCGGGACCTCTCGCACCCGAAGCGAGAATCATACCCCTAGACCAACGAGCCTGATAAACGAAGATTTGGGCTACTTGCGTACAGTCACTGAACGCTGGCCTTTAACAGAATGGGCAGGGACCAGTTTTAATATACAACACGTTTGTCGTTAGGGAGCCGTACTCCCTGGCAGGCAACGGTTTTGAGTATGTTCTGTGAAGGAAATAAACACTTAGTACAAACAGCCTTAAGGATTTCACAGCAGTTTTGAGTTTGGCTCAGCGCTCCAAATGAGGGAGCCAACTTGTTCTGAAACTGCTGGGCTCGTCCGGGATTTGAACCCGGGACCTCTCGCACCCAAAGCGAGAATCATACCCCTAGACCAACGAGCCTGATGAAGTATTGGGTTACTTGCGTACACTTGTACAGTCACCGAACGCTGGCCTCTAACAGAATGGGTGGGCACTAGTTTTAATAGAAAGCGTTTGTCGTTAGGGAGCCACACTGAGTACGTTCTGTGCAAGGAAATAAACGCTTGTCGTCTGGCTGAATCTTGGCTCTGTTGTAGTACAGATGAACTCAAGCAGCAGTAAGGATTTCAAAACCACGACAGTTTTGAGTTTGGCTCAGTTCTGCAAAAGGATGGAGCCAACCGGCTGCTAGTTCTGAAACTGCCGGGCTCGTCCGGGATTTGAACCCGGGACCTCTCGCACCCAAAGCGAGAATCATACCCCTAGACCAACGAGCCTCGTCTGAAGGAAGTCTTTCGGGAGGGCGCCACAAATTCAGTGATACTAAAGTGTAGTTGTTTGAGCGTCAGAAACCATCAAAGGCAGAGCTTGCCAGACAAGGCCTAGTGGCCTAATGGATAAGGCATCAGCCTCCGGAGCTGGAGATTGTGGGTTCAAGTCCCACCTGGGTCGTCTTTGATGGGCTTTGTTTAAGTTGGCCGTTGGGCGAATTCAAGGATGGTTTGTTCAAAGCAACGCTGTAGCCATGATGAGCGCAAGATCTGAATTAACATAGAACCCACAAACTTCTGATAGTTGTGCTGGGTTTTTGTGTGCATCATTCTGTCCTGCCCGTGCATGTGCCCTATCAGGCTGAAATTACACAAAGCACCCTGTGCAAGAGGCCCAGTGGCTTAAGGGGAAAAGGCCACTTTTTGCTTTTGCACCGGACCTACGACGGAGGCTTTGCGTACGAAAGCAGAGAGGCAGATTACACACAAAACAGGTGGGAAAGAGTCATGAACTATAAATGAATCTAGACATACAAAAACATCATTGATACGTTTGTTTTGACCATAGAACCAAAACGGCGGGCTCTAAAATGTAAACAGCCTCATAGAGGCTATGTCGTAGGCTTGACTTTGAACCATAGGCCATCAGCCCCCCACCTAGGGCGTGCTTGTTGAGCTAGCTCTAGGCCGATGCTGCAAAAAGTCAATGATAATTTGTTCAAAGAAACTCCACAGAACAACAAGTATACCTGTGCTTAGCGTTTCTGCAAAAGAGCCACGGTGATTCAATTAAGAGCGATATGAAATGGTTTGAAACCCACTACGGCCGGGGTGCCCAACCCTGCTCCTGCCGATCGACTGTCCTGCACAGTTTTTCTCCAACCCTAATCAAACTAACCTGAAGCAGCCAATTAACGTCTTCAGGATCGCTTGAAAATTAAAGGCAGGTGTGTTTGATTAGGGTTGGAGATGAACTGTGCAGGACAGTCAATCGACAGGAGCAGGGTTGGGCACCCCTGCACTACGGCATCTACAGGCCTGCAAAAAGTTCAATTTGGCCGAAGCATCAGCCTCTGATGCTGCAGAGCGTGACGTCAAGTACTATGTGGGTTGCAGTAAATGGCCAGATATGAAGTGGTTGATAAAGAAAAGCAGCAGAAGCAAAGAGAGTCAAAGAACCCTTGAACTCATACTAAAGGTGAGAGGGCTCGTCCGGGATTTGAACCCGGGACCTCTCGCACCCTAAGCGAGAATCATACCCCTAGACCAACGAGCCTGACTGATGAAGTTTGGGACTACGTGCGTACACTTGTACAGTCACCGAACCCTGGCTTCTAACAGAATGAGCGTTTGTCGTTAGGGAGCCATACTCCCTGGCATGCAGCGATTCTGAGTACGTTCTGTGAAGGAAATAAACACTTGCCATCTGGCTGAATTATAATTAGTAATTAGTATAGTAATATAAACCATAATTAGTATTATTTAACTCATAACAATATCTTTTTTTTATTAGTTTTTACATATCTTACTTTTTTTTATTGTGTACATATATATCGTCTGTTTGCATATGTTTAATTGTATTTTACAGAGTTGTTTACAAGTTCTAGTTCTATTATTGTTGCAATGTTTTACCCTTTACTCTAGTTTTAGGCCTAATAACATCTGGCAAAGGCACTACCGATGAAAACTAGCCTTCGGGCTAATTTGGGTACATTTACATTCATGAATGTCGATTGATATACACTGTCCCTTTTCTAAATAAAAAAAATCTTAGTACAGATGAACACAAGCGGCAGCAAGGATTTCAAGAGCACAACAGTTTTGAGTTCGGCTCAGTGCTGCAAAGGAATGAGCCAACTGGCTGCTTGTTCTGAAACTGCTGGGCTCGTCCGGGATTTGAACCCGGGACCTCTCGCACCCGAAGCGAGAATCATACCCCTAGACCAACGAGCCTGATAAACGAAGATTTGGGCTACTTGCGTACAGTCACTGAACGCTGGCCTTTAACAGAATGGGCAGGGACCAGTTTTAATATACAACACGTTTGTCGTTAGGGAGCCGTACTCCCTGGCAGGCAACGGTTTTGAGTATGTTCTGTGAAGGAAATAAACACTTAGTACAAACAGCCTTAAGGATTTCACAGCAGTTTTGAGTTTGGCTCAGCGCTCCAAATGAGGGAGCCAACTTGTTCTGAAACTGCTGGGCTCGTCCGGGATTTGAACCCGGGACCTCTCGCACCCAAAGCGAGAATCATACCCCTAGACCAACGAGCCTGATGAAGTATTGGGTTACTTGCGTACACTTGTACAGTCACCGAACGCTGGCCTCTAACAGAATGGGTGGGCACTAGTTTTAATAGAAAGCGTTTGTCGTTAGGGAGCCACACTGAGTACGTTCTGTGCAAGGAAATAAACGCTTGTCGTCTGGCTGAATCTTGGCTCTGTTGTAGTACAGATGAACTCAAGCAGCAGTAAGGATTTCAAAACCACGACAGTTTTGAGTTTGGCTCAGTTCTGCAAAAGGATGGAGCCAACCGGCTGCTAGTTCTGAAACTGCCGGGCTCGTCCGGGATTTGAACCCGGGACCTCTCGCACCCAAAGCGAGAATCATACCCCTAGACCAACGAGCCTCGTCTGAAGGAAGTCTTTCGGGAGGGCGCCACAAATTCAGTGATACTAAAGTGTAGTTGTTTGAGCGTCAGAAACCATCAAAGGCAGAGCTTGCCAGACAAGGCCTAGTGGCCTAATGGATAAGGCATCAGCCTCCGGAGCTGGAGATTGTGGGTTCAAGTCCCACCTGGGTCGTCTTTGATGGGCTTTGTTTAAGTTGGCCGTTGGGCGAATTCAAGGATGGTTTGTTCAAAGCAACGCTGTAGCCATGATGAGCGCAAGATCTGAATTAACATAGAACCCACAAACTTCTGATAGTTGTGCTGGGTTTTTGTGTGCATCATTCTGTCCTGCCCGTGCATGTGCCCTATCAGGCTGAAATTACACAAAGCACCCTGTGCAAGAGGCCCAGTGGCTTAAGGGGAAAAGGCCACTTTTTGCTTTTGCACCGGACCTACGACGGAGGCTTTGCGTACGAAAGCAGAGAGGCAGATTACACACAAAACAGGTGGGAAAGAGTCATGAACTATAAATGAATCTAGACATACAAAAACATCATTGATACGTTTGTTTTGACCATAGAACCAAAACGGCGGG